>CM062808.1:87340324-87784224 GCA_031772625.1 Pinus tabuliformis | reverse complement strand
CCTCGGCCACCTGGCCATGTGGCCATAGTTTTCGTACTTAAGGGTTATTGGCAATTTAATTATCCAACAAATTGCACCTTTTGCGGGAAAAATTGTCGCCTCCATGGCATAAAAAAGGGAAAAATTGTAGCATTGTTAGACTGTTTATCCATTTTGTAGGACGAATAACAGGGAAAGATTTTTCAGAGCTTGTTTAATGTGAAAGAAGGGTCTCTAAGAGATAGAGGAGATGAATTTGTCTCTTTGAATGGAGAACATTCTATTGAAGAATGCTTGAAATTGATGAAGAGGAGAAGAGGCATCTACGCCTTCAATTGCATCAAGTGCTTGAGGAACAAGTTTCTGAAAGTTCCACTCCCGTGACAGTAAAGGAAACTTCCAGTGTGAAGCAAATAAGTGAGCATGGTTCAAACAGAGGTTATGAACTGTATGAGGAAAATGATGCATGTGAATTTTGTAAGCATCGCATAGATTCTCATCATATGTTGGCTTGGTCCTCAGCTCCATGGGCGCTAATAAGACCACGACCCTGAATTTTAAGGGGCTAGAGCAGCGGGGGTGGGTGGTTAGCCCCGACCCTCGGTCGCATGGCCCATGTGGCCATAGTTTTCGTACTTAAGGGTTATTTGGAAATTTAATTATCCAACAAATTACACCTTTGGCGAGTGAAATTGTCGCCTCCATGGTGGAAAAAAGGGAAAAATTCTAGCGTTGTTAGACTACTTATCCATTTTGTAGGACAGATAATAGGGAACAAATTTTCAGAGCTTGTTTAATGGGAAAGAAGGGTCTATAAGAGATAGAGGAGATGAATTTGTCTCTTCGAATGGAGAACATTGAATTGAGAAGAATGCTTAAAATTGATGAAGAGGAGAAGAGGCATCTGCGCCTTCAGTTGCAGCAAGTGCTTGAGGAACAAGTTACTGAAAGTTCCACTCCTGTGACAGTAAAGGAATCTTCCAATGTGAAGCCAGTATGTAAGCATGGTTCAAACAGACGTTATGAACTGTATGAGGAAAATGATGCATGTGCATTTTGTAATCATCTCATAGATTCTCATCATATGTCATTTGGTAAGAGTGGGTGGCTAGAGTCATCTACAAAGTCATCATCGTCATATGAAGCAGAAAAGGTAGATAGAAATTTAAAGGAGGTAATAGGCATCTCAAGTTCAAATCCTTCTATTTATTCTCATAGAAACTCTTTTGCAGCATTTGAACAACATACTAGAGGCATTATTATGAAGCTTCTATCTAAAATGGGTTATGAAGGAGAGGCCTCGATCAATGGCTAAAGGATCACCAATCCAATCATGGTACAAGAGATACCAAAATATCAAGGATTGGGATATGGTCAAAGAGAGTTTGGAGAATGCTATAAATGGTTTGAGGAAAATCAATCATCATAGGATGATATGTCACACCAAGATCATGGTGACAATGTTCATTTGTCTCCTAAGAGAGATGAATGCTTTAAATGAACTTGCATGTCATTGTCTGGTCCACATCGTCAAAGTTGCAGCCTAATGGAAAGGTATAAATTTCATGGGTGTTTTCCAAATGTTGGTAATTTTGACTATTTGTGGAACATGTATCCTTGCACTTTGTGTGATGCATTTGACCATTGTGTGGCTGTTTGTGAGAAACACATGGTAATGGTCAAAAGAATGGATTAGATTCTTGGCATCAAGCTTGATGAATCTCCTTCACATTTTAGGACTTCCTTGTCGGCAAGCAAGATAAAGTACTTTTGTACCCATTGTAAGATGCATGGGCATGGGAATGATCGATGTTGGAAACTTCATCTAGAGCTTTGTTCCAACAAGGATAAAGAGATTGTGCAAACCAATGCAAGGGAAGAAAGAAGTGGAAAAGAGGACTCGCAACGTTCTTAAGGAAACCTTCAAAGAAAAGTAGATACAAGAAGAGAACCCATAAGCCTAGAAGAGGCAAAGATTGGGTAGATTGTTTGTATAGTTTTTTGCTTTGTAAATTGTAAAAGCTTGTTGTTGTCATTACCTATTTTGGGTACTGTATAAAGTGAACAAGAATAATCACTATGAACAACAAGTATGTGTTTTTCATTGACATGTTATGTAGTTGGCTTGTTTATAAGTCCAAATGTTTGAAGACTTTTGGAATGTACAATGTTTGTTGTCCAAGTTTGTCTACAAGTTTGTCATGTACTCACCAATGCAAGTGTTCAAGATGAAACTTGTTGTGAATAAAATCTTTGTTTAAGATTATACAAGATGACTATGTTTTTGCAAGAAAATCTAATTATGTCATTGAATTTTTGTAGCAGTGTACTTAATTGTACAAGCTCAGTTTGAGGACATTAAAGAAAATTTGAATCAATGCATGATAGGCATTATATTGCTTATGATTTCCAAGATGGAAAGTCAAGTTTGTCTTCAACAAAGGAACTTTAGGATGAAGTTGTTTGAGCCATGAAATATGGGTTTAAAGAGAATATTCATATTCCACTCATTAGTGTTTTTGTTCCTACATCAACAATAAGAATTTTGCCTCGATTCTTGACAGGACGGTAGGTATTCACAAAGAAGATAGGTGAAGTACCTTCATTGGAGCTTGAAGGGCACCAATTGAAAACAAAGCATTATGGATTGAGTTTTGGGTAAGTTTTGATTTTCAACCTCATTTTATTTACTAGGAGAAGTAAAATTTTGGAGTCCAAAAGTTCCTAGTGGGGAGGTATGATCTGGTGATCAAATTTTAGCTCAAAATTAAAGTGCCCAAAATTTTTCGAAATTGACATCAAGTGTAAATGTTCATTGTTCTGAATCCAACAACAATCATTTCACCTCAATCCGATATCGTATGATCAAGTTATCGCGTCCTAATAGTTTGTCCCAATAGCTAAAAAATTAGTAGGTTTGCTGATTGGGCAATTGACTGGGCTACCGTACTGCTAACATCATCAGTTGACTTGGTATGTATGGACCAATGAGATCATGCCAAGTGGCAGCCTCGTATTGGTAAAATTTTATTAGGTCGATTTGTGTGTGGTGGACTAATTAGGGTGTGCCATGTGGCCCAACCAGAGGCTGTCACATGGCACCCCACAGTTGGCCAAAATTTTGGTATGGGTCAAATAGGATGGGTAGGATTCGAACCTACGACCTTACATCTAGTAGCCTATCGCCTTGCCACTGCGCCACAAGGGTGATTCTTACCCCCACAAGGGCCTCAAACCTATTTAAGATTTATGAAGCGCATATATGAGAGGAGGGACTAGGCGGTCAGCCCTGACCCCTGGTCGTCTTCTCTCCATATGAGCATGGCACAAAAGGGTTGGGGATCGGGGACTAGCCCCAATCCCTAGTCACCAACCATCCACAAGACCACAGGTGCACCGAAGTAGAGCTCAATGGAAAAGGGCTTAAGATTAACTCTAGCCCTTATCACGGTGACTTGCATATGACCTCATCGGTATAGTGGAGCGAGCTTAGCAGAGAAGGGGTTTGGGATATCCCTAGGTTCCAGTCGTATGGGTGCCATAGAACCTTGGTAGAGTGCTCACCAGTAGGGAGTTTGAATGGGGGCTAGCCTGGGCCATATGGCCACCAACTTGACTGCAACGCCATGGAAGAGGGGGCTCGGCGGTAAGGACAGGCTGTTGGCTCAGTCCTTGGCCCTGTGGGCACTAATAAGACCACAACCCCGAAGTTTAAGGGGCTAGACCAACGGGGGCGGGTAGTTAGCCCCATCCCCCATCCGCATGGCCCATGTGGCCATATTTTCTGCACTTAAGGTTTATTGGGAAAATTAATTATCTAACAAATTGCACCTTCGATGGGTGAAATGGTCGCCTCCATAACATAAAACTTGGAGAAATTGTAGCACTATTATATTGTTTATCCATTTTGTAGGACGGATAACAGAGAAGGAGTTTTCAGAGCTTGTTGGAGCCATAACTTGGTGATTTTTTGGCCTTTTGGAGCTCAAGAAGAGTCCAGGTAGGGTTTTGGACATTCTGGATCCAATGGTGACCTCTATTTGCTGATTGGAGCACATCTAAAGAGAATTTTTGCAGGTTCAAGTCCATGGATGTATGGATTAATCAATGTTTTGGAGCAGTTCTTGAAGGTGTTTGAAGGTGTTTTGGAGGAGTTCTTACCTTCATATGTTTACTGCAGCGACTGTTACTTGCAGGGTTCAACTCATTTTTTCTTTTCTCACTATGTCTTGTTGAGGAAATATTTCTTTTGTATTTCAATGTGGAATTGAAGTGCTTGTATGCTCATGTATGCTCATTTTCAGATGGAGTACAAGTCTTTGTAGGAGACACTTTTTATTGTTGATGGTTTCATGACTGACTGTAGGTTGTCATGCTGTTTATAGTGAGAGTTCTTTGTAGTAGAACATTTCCTTGAAGGGGAAAATAACCACTTGTTTTATTAGCAAACTTTATGTACTTTTTTCACTGAATATATGGAGCGGTCTAGTTATGTTGGCAGGCCCAAAGATGTAGCCCAAGAGGGGTGAACTCCATCACCAAATTCTTTGTTGTTGCTCTTCATGAATGCCTATATGAGTTAGATGATGAGATGTTGCTTATGTTTTAAGTTTACATGAAAAACTAACTCATAGTCCTTGAAGAGACCTTTGAAAACCTGTTTTGTCATAAGACTCATTTTTCCTTGCAAAACATCAAGAAGAATGATCACTTTTTAGGAAGGAGAAGTTCTCCTCCAATTTCAGATCATATGTGGTTTGATGCCTTTACATTCTATTGGTGGACATCTCTAATACATCACCTTCATTGATGACTTCTCAAGAAAGACATGCATATATTATTTGAAGCACAAGGATGAAGCCTTCGAAATGTTCAAGGAGTTTAAAGCTTTGGTCGAAAATCAAACAAGGAAGAAAATCAAGGTATTAAGGTCTGACAATGGTGGAGAGTGCATTTCGAACGAGTTCATCAATTATTGCAAGAAGGAAGATATCAAGAAAGATACAATTGTTCCTTATACTCCTAAACAAAATGAAGTAGTTGAAAGAAAGAACAGGTCTATTGTAGAAGCTGCCCATGCCATGCTCCACGATCAAAATTTGCCAAAGTTCCTTTGGGGAGAAGCAACAAATATTTCTGTATAGGTTCAACATAGGGTGCCTCATCAAGCATTGGACAACAAGACCCTTGAAGAAGTGTTCACAAGTGTCAAGCCTGATGTTGGCCATCTCTGTATCTTTATATGCCATATATATTTCCATGTTCCAAAGGACAAAAGAAACAAGCTAGAAGCCATGGGAAGAAAAGGTACATTTGTTGGATATTGTGAAAATTCTAAAGCTTTTAGAATATATATTCTTGGTCAAAGGTGTTGAAGAATCTAGGGTAGTTAGCATTAGATAGATTCTTCTATACTTGATAAAAATTTGTGAAATGATTTTTCCATTTATCTTATCTTAATCTTCTTCTTATTCTGAGTGTGTGTGTTTACTTCATCAAACTACTACCAAAACAAAGAGACAAGAACACAAGAAGTAGGCATTTTGCCAAGTCCAAAATCTCTCTCTCTTGGAGAGAGAAACCCGCACATAATTCTTCTTATAGAGATTCTATTTGACGAACACCAAGACCATTATACTCTACCCTCTATGCCACTCCAAGACCAAGACACAAATCCTCTTCCTTTGTTACTACTGAGATCATATTCATCACTGCGATTTCACTAAGGTCATCATTATTGCATTACAGTAGTACCATTGCTGCACCTTCAACTAGATGATTGCTGCACCTTCACTGAGATCATCACCATGTCAACTAGGTCTCTATACTGACCTTGTCTTCATCGAGATCATGACTGTATTTACATGATTACTTCTATGAGAGTATAGTTGTACTTAGAATGTATGCCAAGACAGAGAACATTACTGTAGGATCACTGAGGTTCTTATCATTACAATGAGACTGTGACTGTGAGTATGTCAAGAGTGTATCATCCTCTTCATAATAGATACGCTGAGACTGTGTGTTCTACTGTGGGATCATCGTGATCCTTAACCATGCTGAGACAGTAATACTGAGATCCTTCTCATCACATATATGCAAAGACTGTTGATATCCACTGAGACTGTGATAGTATTCTTCCTGCATCGAGATCTTCCTACATTGAGACTATTTCAGAGACATTCGAAAATGTGTCCTTCTATAATGTGGATTGCAGACCCCTATACTTGTTCGAGATTTCAGAGATTCGAGTTGTAGAGAGATGTCTGAAATTTCTTGACTTTAATTCTGAACTTACACGCCTATTTATAGTGGTTTGACCCACATATTAAGCCAACCTGTCAGTGTGAACATATGTGTCTCTATTTGCAATCTGACATGACTTTTATTTAGTTCATTTGTTGGCCAACTTCATCCTGAGGATTGTGCTTGTCTTGGAGGGTTGTTCTAGACATTCGGTTTGACCCATATACATTACACATAGCCTCATGAAAAGCTCTTCAATTTTCTTTTGACTCTTTGACTTTCCTAGACCTATGGAATGAGCATGAAACTCATTCATATAATTTATAAAAATAATAATTCTTTTTCTTGACAAGTACAAAGATCAAAATTACATTGACAAATACCGAACCTAGTTACCCTTTTCTTCAACAAAAGGAAGGTTGAAATTAGTAGGGATGTAACGTTCAATGAAGATGTTTACCTTAGGAAAGTAAGGGACCTTCCTCCGACTCCTCCTCTTGAGAAGAAGAATTATGATATGGATATTATAGATGGTCCTTTCGTGCTTGAATCCGAGACAAATATTTTTGATGATCCCATGGAGCCCATGGATCCCTTAGATCCTCCATGTGATCTTCCTTCCAGGAAAAGACCACTTTGGCTCCATGGCAGATTACAGGATGATGAAATATGAGTTCCCGTTCAAATATCATTTAGAGAAAGGAAGAAGCCATGCAGATACCCGAGATATGTTGTAGCCATGAGTATTATGATTCAAGTCGAACCTACCACCTTTGAAGAAGCCATGAAAGAACAAGTTTGGAAGGATGCTATGGCCAAAGAATATGAATCAATTATGAAGAATTATGTATGGGATGTTGTGCTGAGATCGGACGAGAAATCCGTGGTGACTTCAAAGTGGTTATTCAAGATTAAACATGGAGTTGATGGTAGCATTGAGAAATATAAAGCAAGGTTCGTAGCCTGAGGATTCTCCTAGATAGAGGTAGAAGATTATGATGATATATTTTCACCTGTGGCTCGATATAAAAACATTCGTTTGATAGTTTCTCTTGTTGCTAATCAAGGATGGAGCCTTCATCAAATGGATGTGAAGACAACATTCCTCCATGGCATGTTACAGGAAGAAGTGTACATTGATAAGCCATGGGGATTTGAGTAGAGGATCGAAAGACACATGTTTTCAAGTTGAAGAAGGCATTGTATGGTTTGAAACAAGCCCCCAAAGCATGGTATCCCCACATAGACAATTATTTGGTGATGCTGGGATTCACAAGAAGCAATGTTGATCCCAACCTATACTTCAAAGTAGTCCAAAGTATGTCGTTGATTTTGGTTTTATATGTTGACGATCTATCCTTGATAGGTAGTGAGCCCCTAATGATAGAGTGTAAGAGGGAGCTAGCCTTTGAATTTGAGCTGAAGGACTTTGGATTCATGCAATACTTTCTAGGCCTTGAGGTGTGGCAAAGGCCTAGTGAGATTTTCCTTTCACAAGGAAAATATGTCATGAAGTTGTTGGAGAGATTTGGAATGACAAAATGCAAGTCCTTTCCCACACCGATGGAAATGAATTTCAAGAAATTATGTGGAGAAGCTGTAGGACCCAATTTGGCGAATCCATTCAAGTATAGACAATTGATTAGGGCTTTGATGTTCTTAGTGAACATCCATCCAGATATATGCTATGCAGTAAACAAATTGTGTCAATTCATGACCGAGCCTCTCCATGCACATTGGATCACTGTCAAACACATTTTGAGATATTTGCATGGGATGATCACCCTTGGTTTGAGATATTCTGCCGAAGATGTTCGACTTCATGGATATACCAATGTTGACTAGGAAGGAAACATTGTCGACATGGAGAGTACATCTGGATGTTGTTTTAGTCTTGGATCTTCCATGATATCTAGGATGAGCAGGAAGCAAAATTATTTAGCATTGAGTACTCGCTGAGGCAGAGTACATTGCCGCTAGCATGGCTAGCTGCAAAGCAGTTTGGTTTAGGAAGCTCTTTGGAGAGCTATATGAGCAGGTCCTAGACACTACAATGATATATTGTGAAAACAAGAGGGATATTTCTCGCAAATAATCATGTATTTCATGACAAGTCCAAGCACATAGAGATTCAATATCATTACATTTGAGACATGGTGCATAGAGGAGCCATTAGACGCCATCATATATCAACAAATGAGTAGATTGCAGATATTCTCACCAAGGATTTTCTGAAAGGGAAGTTCTTGGTCTTCAGAGAGAAACTTGGACTAATGGATACGACCCCTTCTGATAAGGGGCATCACCGATCAAGAACACTGAGATGACTCTTCCCCGCTGTCTGAGCTCCTAGTGTGAGGAATTGAGATAGAGGGCTCCTAGGGTTAAGGGATATTTGGACAAAAGGTTTGTATATGTTGCTCCCCTATCTGTTACATAGGGCTAGAGTTGTTGCTCCCCTATCTTGGTCTTTTCATAATATACCCCAGTTGGCATCATACCCACAAACTAGGCTTGTTGGGATTACTGCTCCGTATTTAGCCAACGGGTTGAGAGTGTACTTGGGGTGTACAATCCAAGTTGATTATGATGTAGGTGTTCTACTACATGACTCTTGAGGGTCATTGTTGGGAATATCAGTTGGCAATAGGATGGGTTGAGATGTGCTCCCCTATATCACCTATTGCTAGATATGGGGTTGAAGGTGTTTTTCTCCCCCATGAGATTCAGGATTGAGATATGTTCCTCAATGTAGTTTCAAGTTGAGATGTGCTCCTTGATATTGTTCTCAGATTGCGATATGCTCTCTAACGTTATAGAGAGTGGTAGCTAATGCTCCCAGATTCTTCTTCTTCAGATTTGAGAATGTTTTAGCAGATAGAGTTGAGCAGAGATGAGACATGATATGACGACGGATACACATGACATGATGCAGTTGGAATTTGTCCCTAGCTAAGAGGGAGTGTTAATTTTGCAACTCAGTGATAAATTCCAACCATGGGACTAGATTCCTCTTTTGAGAGGACCATTTTTTACTATTGAAGCACTCAATTTGGACCAGGGAAAGTGTTCTTATGAAGAAAAGCCCACATATGCACATTTGGATAGGTGGGCCCTAACAGGAAATTGGTCACCCTTGGAAGCCTATTAATACAAGTGACCTCAAGCTCATTTGGACATCACCAAGCATCATCTTCTTCTCTTCTTCATTGATTTGTTCGCACAGGTTGAGGTTGGGTTGAGGAAAGAGGTTCACATAGGTCCAAAAATACAAGGTCTAAAGCTCGCACAAGTTCTAGGGTTTTCAGTCACCACTGCAGGCTCGTCAAAGGAAATTTTTGGCTATAACCACAGGCCAGCAGGCTCAAGGGTGCAATTGGAAGGTCCCAGCCACATCCACACCTCTTCCTCCATGCGGTTGGGCTTTAGGGCTAAATTTGACCGCAAACTAGAAAAGTTGTGTTTGATATATATTGATGCTGGAAACATAATTTTGAATGTTATTGGGTTATTTTCTTAGATGATTTTGTATAGGGCTCATTGTACTCTCTGTTGAACATTTTATGACAATCTAATAGAAGAATAATTTTCAAAAGGTTTTCCTCCTTGTGGGGTTTTCCCCTAGTCTTTGACCAAACTCGATGTCTCTTGTTGACGTGTTGATTGTCTCCTTTATCATTGCATTTATTGTTCTATGTTCAATTACTGTTAATGATTGGAAAGATTAATTTTTATTGAAAAGATTGCTAATTGAAGAATTGAATTGGGCTAAAAGTAATTGAAATGACATAGAGCAATGTGAAAATTAACACTTTGTCCGTTGACCCTCCTTTGAATTTTATCTCTTCAAAATTGTTTTTTCATCCATTGTTATATTTCTTCATATTTTATATCATAATTTTAGTTCCAAAAATCTCTAACAATATGAACAACTATGAAAATCCACATTAGCTTATTGAGAAAAGTTATTAAAAATAAAGTAATGATTGATAAAAGCTATTTAAATTGAAAATAAGGAACAAAAATATTACTCAAAAAATAACATAAAAGTAAAAAACTAAAATAATGATTCGAGTGAATATTTGTGGATTAGAAATTAAAAAAATAATAAAAATAAAAAACTATAATTAACATGAAAAGAAAAAACAATATATTAAATAAATAAAGTAGTCTAAAAATGAAGTAAATTGGCCTAGAAAACAATAGATTTTTAGGCGAGATTTTGGTAAAATGGGTTAATTTTTTTTGGAAATTCCAAGTACAAATTTCAAGCTTCAAGATTTTGGGTGCTTTGGGATTTTTGATGGTGCTGAATCCATTTCCACCATCAGAAACAAAATTCAAACACTCCTACCATCAAATTTGTTAGGACAAAAAATCCCAGATTTTAATCTCCCAACTAATTTAATTTATCACTAAACAACTTCATGTCATTTATTATTTGTTAATATAAAATATTAAAAAACTAATTTTTTAACTATTATTTATTAATATAAAATATTGAAAAATTAACTTTTAATTTTAATTTTGTGAATTAAAATATTTTTTATTATTTAATTAAATTTGAAAAAAATTAGATTTCAAGCTTTCGTTATCCATCAGGTTCTTGAGTGGTTTTCCAGATCACATAATCCATTTCTTAATACTCCACGTTTTGGAACACTGCATTTTATAATGATAAAATAATAATAATTTATTAATATAAAATTTAAAACTTAAAAATATAAAATGTTATACGAAAATATTTGATAGAGACAAACCTGCTCAAAAAATTATAAGACAATAACCTGCACCTTACAACTCAAACCTTTACTCATTAAAATTTACATCACGTCATCTAAAAAAAGTCCACGTGTTCCATAATTAATGGATGACCATGTCCAATAGGCAGAATCCAGTGTTTTAATGGACTTTCCTTGACTTATTACAGGTTTTTCAAAGCCCCAGTAAACAAGGATGATCTGGATAATTTTAGACGAGACATAGATGGTATGTACAGGCAAATTAATACCCAGATGGGTATTTGTATTCTAGATGCCATTGACCGCAAGAAAGCCCCTCTCTCCAGAAGATATCCGGATCATGCAGGTGAATATATGATTGAAATAATTTGTTTATTTTAAATTCGTTCTTCCCACAAACATGGATCTGATAATTAATGCCGTTGAAACAGTTGGAATAGAGGAGTCGGTAAAAGAAATTATCGATCTTTTGGAATGGGCGAGTGACAAAAATGCCATTGCAATTATGGTGCATGGATTCGGTGGAATGGGTAAGAGCACCCTTGCAGATGCCGTCTTTTCGTTCGCTGACATTCAAGGATGTAAATATTCTAAAGTTCAACTCTTCGAAAATATCGATTCAAAGCCAGAGATAGTAAAGTTGCAGAGATTGATCTTAGAAGATTTGATGGAACAAGGAAAGAAGGTTCCAGATATTAGAACTGGGTTGGATGGACAGCGAGAAGTGGAGAGCATGTTAGAGGAGGTGCCCGCGTTTATCTACATAGATAATGTTTTGGGGCAAGAGGAGCTTCGGCAGCTTTTGCCCACGGATATGAAAAAGGCCAAGAAGGTGAGGCTGCTTGTCACTGCACGTGATATAGATGTGCGCAGAGCGTTAAAAGTGAAAACAATACCCTATGCTATGAAAGGCCTTCATCACACAGAAGCTATGCAGCTTCTGGGGAGAGAAATCGATGCTGAAACGGATGACAAGGACAACCAACTAAATTCTACCCAATTGAATCAGATTGTACAGTCATATGGGGAATTCCAAAACTTTTGGAAGTGGTAGGAGGATTCATACGTGCAGAAGAGGATAAACAAGAAGCTTATAGAATATTGATGAAAGAGAAAGAAAAATGGGACACTGAAATTGGGAAAATAGAGTCCTACCTCTTTGCATACGACTATCTCCCTGAGATATCCAGAGATCCATTTCTGGACATTTGCTCCTTTTTTAAAGGATGGGACTGGAACACAGTGGCAGATATTGTGGGAGAGATGGAATTGAAAATGCTGGAAAGTAGATCACTTGTCAGCAGAGGCACAAATGGGGTTGTTGTTGTACACGATGTCATTTTGTCAATCGGTCTGAAAAAGACAGAGGGAGTGAGATTCACATTCACCAGTGGAAAGCAAGTTGAGGAGCTGCTAAATGAGAAGGTATCAAATCATGAAATTAATTTTGTTCCATAATATGTCTCTATCATTATGATAACTACTCAATTCTGTTTAATTATATCATGCAGGATATTCCAGAGATCAAAGGTATATGGCTGAGTGAAAATAATAAAGATCTAGTAGATATATCAGCATCAAAATTGGACTCAATGTGCAGTTCGATAAGAGTTCTTGCATTGGGGAACTTGATAAAAGTGCAGGACAAATGTAATCAAACATTTAGAAAGTTGGTTTTTTTACAAGCTGCAGTTCTCCATCTTCCCTTTGATGTGTCCCAGTCAAAGGGATTGAAATATTTGAAGTATGAACCAAGGGATTTGAATTTTCTCGAGGCAAGTCTCTTTTAAATATTTAGTCCAATATCTCTTTCTTCAATTCTCTTTAAAAAATGAATTCGTGTTCAATTTGATTATGGTTGTCACAAATAATTTGCAGATTCCCTCGAGTGTTAGCTGCATGGAGTTTGATGGAAGGTCACATTCTCATGCCTTGGAAATCTCTTCCGGCGATCTTCAGCATCTCGGGAATTTGCGGATACTTAGATTGACCCACTTTGTAGCGTTGAAAAAATTGCCTGAAGACCTGGGTGATCTAGTACGTGGTTTGCAAGAACTCACACTTTCAAATTGCACATCTATACAGGAGTTACCAGCCTCAATTTCAAAGCTCCAATCTTTAAGAGTAATCAGAATGGAGTACTGTTCGAGTATAATGCAATTGCCTGAAGATTTTGGATCATTGATTTCTCTGGAAAAACTCAATTTGCAGGGTTGCGAGAATCTAAAAGTGCTTCCTAGTAATTTTGAGAAACTCACAGCATTGAAATTATTGGATCTCTCCTATTGCGAGAGGCTACTAGATCTCCCTCATGGCTTAGGAAACTTAACATCACTTGCTGAATTATATTTGAAGGGATGCAAGCAATTAAGAAGTATTCCAGAAAGCATTGGAGACCTGAAGTCGTTGGCCTCCTCACTGGATATGTCAGGCTGTTCAAGCTTAAAAGAACTACCTAATGGGTTCTGCAACCTCTCCTTTATCAGGGTTCTTTCATTGAAGCAGTGTAGCAATTTAAAGAAGCTTCCAGACAGATTTGGAGAATTAGTAAATTTAATGGACCTGGATTTAAGGTGGTGCAAAAACCTTGAAGATTTGTGTAATGACTTCCACTGCCTCGACTCCTTGAAACTTTTAGACTTGGATGGGTGCCACAGTTTGAAAGCACTCCCTGATTGTTTTCAGTGTCTTGCCTCATTGCAACAATTATATCTACTTGACTGCCCCTTGTTGGAAGGGAAAGAGATGGACAAGGTGGTGAAGATAGAAACACTACAGTGGGTAGACATCAGGCAAAGCGAAATGTTGGTGAAGAGATGGGGAGAAATTGAAAGAGAAGGCAATCCATTAGGGTCTTTTACAGTGTTGACAGGACAGGTTAACATAACATCCATCCATCCATATTGATATACCGATCGTGTTATTGCATGTATTTTATGTGAACTTTTAAAATGAATATAGATTGTGTATCTTTTTTTACTTTGTACTGATTTCAGATTTCTGTTCAGGAATTGTCGGAGGACCGGAAGGCGACTCTAGAAAAGGAGTTGTTAACAGAATTGGACAGCCTTCTCAGTAATGGAGAAGGAGAGCCATTCCATCTGTCTCACCATCTTTCTGCAGACTCCCTCTTTCTTGTCATCTTTGATTACCATGACGATTTTGATTATGATTTCCCGTGGCCTTTATTTGAAGAAACGATAGATGAAATACAAACAAAATTTGAAATAATTTATATGGGCGACAATTTTAATGAGTTGCCTTTGAAAGTCAAGGGTAAAATTGTGGGCCATGGGAAGCGGGACGATCGTAATCTTGATGTGAGAGGGAAAGTGGTCTCTTTGTTAGATGCTGCAGATCAACAGCGACTAGTACCTGCAGATGATCCGAACCGTTATTATGAGATGAGAACGCAGGTAGCGGGAGACGAGAAGGGTGCTAAAGATTATCGTCCTTGCTGGAAAGCTTTGACAGGCCGTGGAGTGGAGGAATTTTGGTTGGGTAAGTGTAGAAGTTACGAGAGGTTGAAGGAACTTGAAGCAACAAGTGGAGAGGGTAACATAGAGTTGTTAACAGAATTGTTTCCGACTGGAAAGGGGAAAAGCGCTCACATCTTTGGAAAGAATTATGCATCACAGAAGGTATTAAGTTCTGACTTTTGTTATATTTCTTTTTTAAAACAGAATTTACAAATTTCGCGTCACATTATTGACTCTCTCTACTTTATTTTGTTGACATTGATAATTGTAGGGCGCTTCAAATGAAAACTCCAAACCTTGTAGCTGTGGAGTGGAAGAATTGAAAGGAAAAAGGATTTTGTTAGACATCAGGCCTCTTGACATGTGTTATGATATTCGTTTGGGGTCTCTGATGGAACTGTATAACACACAGAAAGAGGCATTGAATTTAGAAGTTATATCAATTCCACTTGTGCACCCAAATACAAATGTAACAGTGCAGATGCTTGAGCAGTTCTCAGGAGATGCTCCGTGGTTGGTCCTTCAAAATCCATGGATGTTAAGCAGAGCAGTGAAGTATTTCCTCACTAAAGGGTGTCTACCGGATCAAGGACATGAATTATGGGGCGATGAGTTTACAATAGTGTGCAGGAGTATAATCACGGTAATAGAACCAAATGGGAAAGTGTTTACAGCTGATAAACCTGTACTGCCTTTGCTAGATAGCTGGGGGCCAAAGGCTTATCCCTTTACCGTGGACAAAATTAAAGAATTAGAGGACGAAGAGTGGTCTCAAATAGAGACTACGGCTACTTTAGAGCTTCTTTTCTACAATCAAGAAAGCGTATGGCATAAGGTGAGTAGTCCATTATTGTTTGTTTAAAGGTTTTTTTTGTTATATTTTTTTTTCGGGGTATAAATTAAACATTAGTATTTAATTTATATTTGTTTTTTTAATATGCTCATTAAAAATAATAAGTTAAAAAAATTTAAATAGATGATTTATTATTGTTTTAAGATTAATTTTTTCTTTTATTTTGAAAGGTAAAGGAGGTATTGCTTCAACAAAAAATGATATGTTTTTTTGGTGGAGATGGCTCTAAAAAAGGAATATCTATGAAGGAGTTTACATTTTTTTTAAGGAATGTATTAATAGAGTTTATTGCTGACATTCATATAATTTATATCACTGGATTTGACTTCAAAGAGTCAAAAGCATCAAAGCTCACCGATGCCACTTATGTTCTTTATTCTCCACTACCAAATCCTGATATGCCAAAAGCCGAGATGGAGGAGATGCCTTTGTCAAATTTATTGGAACACGAGGCTATAAGATTTTGGACACACTTTTCTTCTTTAGAAGAAATGGTGTCTAAAAGAGATGACAATGCCAAGCTGAAAAGAATCTTTAACTCTATTGATTATCACATTCCATGGATGATATTAATAGATAAAGATGGGGAAATAATTATAGAAAATGGGCAAGATATGATTTCCCTATATTCAAAGAGTATGGAAGAGAAAGCCAAGAGATTGATGCAAGTCTTGATCAAGGGCTCCAAGGAGGACAAAGAACAAGCATTGTTTGAGTTAGAACAAAGATGATGTATTTAATGCTATGTATTATAAATGAACTACATTTTATTTATTATTTTCAATATGTTTTCTCATTTTTATTTCACTATAATAATGTTCTTTGTCATTATTAATTTTTATTGTTGATTCAAAGTTGCATTGTGTTGAATTGTAGTGAGTTCAAAAGTATAAGAGAATCATAATCAAACACATTATTTCTTTGAAATAGGACATAAGTCCAGTCAAACAAAACCAAATACCCGTTAATCCCAAACTAATCTGTTTTCTTAATATTGTTATTAAAAATAATAAGTTAAAAAATTTAAATAGATGATTTATTATTGTTTTAAGATTAATTTTTTTTCCTTATGCTGAAAGGTAAAAGAGGCATTGCTTCAACAAAAAATGATATGCTTATTTGGTGGATATGGCTCTATAAATAGTTGAATATCTATAAAGGAGTTTACATTTTTATTAAGGAACATATTAATAGAGTTTATTGATAACATTCATATAATTTATATCATTGGATTTGGCTTCAAAGAGATAAAAAGATCAAAGCTTACAGATACCACTTATGTTCATTATTGTCCACTGCAAAATATTGATATGGAAAAAGTTGAGATGGAGGAGACACCTTTCTTAAATTTATTGGAACATGAGGCTATAAGATTTTGGACACACTTTTATTCTTTAAAAGAAGAAGTGTCTAAAAGAGATGACAAAGCCAAACTGAAAAAACTCTTAAGCTTTATTGATTATGACATTCCATGGATGGTATTAATAGATAAAGATGGGGAAGTAATTATAGAACATGGACAAAATATTGTTTCCCTATATGTAGAGAGTATGGAAGAGGTAGAAAAGAGATTGATGCAAATCTTGATCAACGTTTCCAAGGAGGACTAAAAACAAGCATTGCTTGACTTATGATTGGCTTAGAACAAAGATGATGTATTTAATACCATGTATTATAAACATTTTATCTATTATTTTCAATATGTTTTTCATTTTTATTTCGTTATAATACTATTTTTTCTTGATAAATTAGGCATATGTTGTCTTGAATTATGGTGAGTTTAAAAGTATAAAAGATTCATAATCAAACACAAAATTTCTTTGAATAAGAGGTAAATCCATACAAATAAAACCAAATACCCATTACTCCCAAGTTAATATTGGAATAAATTATATAATATGATTATTGCACCAATTAGATATTTTACACGGGTCGTTAATCTAGTTATATTTAGGAAAATGAATGGAAAATTTAGAGTACATATTCATTTCCGTATTTTTAACTAGTTGTATCTGAAAGGAAATTAACCTTTTACCAATATAGATCACCTAAATTATAGGTTCTAAGATGCTATCTATTTGGATGTATTATCCAAGTAAAAGTAACTATTGCTTTCTCATGAAATATGTACAAAATGACCTTCACTACGCTATTGGTTTCTCATGAAATATGTACAAATTGACCTTCACTAGTGCTTGGGGAGCCTTTTCTTATACCAAATTCCTACACCAACATATGTTTTGTGTATTTCTAAATTTTACTACCACCATAAGTTAATATGAGGCTATCCCCACATCCCCCAACCAATGGTTCTCCTTTTACTAAAAGGGGTGAAGATTGAATGGACTAAACCATATTATACCACTATTGAAACCCAAAAGTGAAAAACTATGAGAGGGCCAATTTTAGTCTATCCTGTGGGGAACATGATCTTTCATCTCTATTGCTATTGGAATATATTAAGACAATTGTATGCTAACAACATTGATAATATTATGTTAGTAGGAAGCTAAATGCAATTTAAAGGAACCATAAAACTATTCAGAAGGATGTATGTTCCATTTAGAAATTTTTCCATTTCCTTTCCGAACCCAAATTTTCAATTTTGTGTTGATCACTACGAATCAAACTATATTTCCATCCAAGCCTTCTTATTAGGGAACTTGTTAATTGAAAAAATATTTTATCTCAAAATGAATTCGCCATTATTATCAAGATAAGAAAGAGGCATGTATTTATGAATCACAACTTTGTCATCGCCTTAGGTTAGACAAAAGAGGTTCTAGACACTTTTGTTGATACATAATTGTTCAAAATTTACACACAAAATGACTTGAATGGTCTCAAAGATGTCTATTAGTTCTCAACTGCTGGAACTTGATTAGAAGAGTATTCTATAAAGGTTTGGACATTATCACAATATTTTCTTCTCTTATAAATTAACATTACAAAAGTAATATATAAATTTGATAATAGAATGTGAGTAAGATTTATTTTTCCTAATCAATTCATTGAAATTTTGAAAAAAAACACACAAGTGTGGTAGCCAATGTGCCTTTCAACAAACTACATATGGTGACCTATTATATTCAATTATATGAATACTTGGGTACATAAATATTGCATATATTAGCACATGGGATAACTCCACCAACATGACCACATGCCACTAAATATTCCCCCCTCTCACATGCCATTTAAGAGATGGAGCATTAATTTTCTAGGACCTCATCTAATAACTAAGGGACAAATCACACCTACTTTGTTAATATGAACATCATCAAACATATGATAAAATAGTTTATAATTAGTCACAACCTCATGCTACAGGGACTATTGGAATTACCTTGTTGAATTTTCCTAGTCGATAAATCGATGTTTTTTACTATATTTTGTCTTAGTTTTTGATGGGAAGATATATAAGACACCTTTTATGGATGAATTGAAACATGCTTGTTTCTATTTTCACTAATCAACAAAATATTCACCATATTTGGCCTCATTTGGAGGCAAGTTCATAATCCATGGCCTTGATTGTCATGATATCCTAAGTTCTCTATAAGGCTAAGTTCATGATTGATCTGGGTTGTACAAGGAATGGAATGGAAGCTAGGAAAGGAAATGAAACGCACGTAGAGAAATTTAACAAAAATTACAATAATATGAAGAAAACCCAACTTCAAATGGTAAAATATTGTAGAACACAAACTGGTTATAATGGTGGTAACTATCTTTGAATATAGAGATATGGCAGCTATGCACATTTGCAAAATCCATTACAAGAGGCCAAAATAATGACCTTTCAACATAAAGAAGGAACCATAGAGGTCAAAAAACCTAACCCTAGAAGATGTAATGCCAAAAGGTTTATGGGCCCCGAGGTTGTTATGTCAATCAACTTTTTGGGGGCGCATTGTAATGTCCCTTTTATAGAATGGGTGAATTCTAATGGTCAATTAATGCACAAACTTTCTAATATCTATAATTTTTTATTTTAGGAAATACTACAAACACTTTACAAGAAATAGTTTTGTATTTGGTATGAAAAAAAGAGCAAGTTCATCCAATAAATCAAGATATCACCATATAGAATAGAATTTATCAATTGAACACCAATTAACGCAATCAAATTTTTAAACCCAAGGAAATAATATTAAACTCGAGGGATCAATAATATAAACTCAAGGTATATAAACCCTAAGATAGATATTATAAACCCTAAGGAAATCATGGTTGATGATGATTGATTTTCATATTGGGACAATATTTGTCACAATGCAACATTGGACCATGGTTTTCCATGGTTGACCATGATTGATTTTCATATGGAGACAATATTTGTAACAATGTGACGTTAGACCATGGTTGATTTTCATATTGAAAAAATCTTTGTCACATTATGACGTTGGACGATGGTTGGCCAAGATTATAAGCCCAATGGAGTTATATTAAACCCAAAGATTACTATTATAAATCCTATGAAAAATGTTATACCCTAGCAATATGAACCCTTAGATTAATAAACCCAATGGATTGATATTATAAACCCAAGGGAATAGTAAACTTAAGGGACTAATAAATGGTTAATTTTCATATTGACACAATCTTTGTCACAATGCGATGTTGGACTATGGTTGATCGTGATTGATTTTCATATTGAGACAACGTTTGGCACAATGCGACGTTGGACAATGGTTGGCCATGGTTGATTTTCACATTGAGACAATATTTGTCACAATATGACTTTGGGCCATGGTTGACCATGGATGACCATGGTTTTCATAATGTAACATTGGACCAAGGGATTGATATTATAAACCCAAGGGATTAATTATAAAACCCCAAGGTATTATAAACCCAAGGGAATACTATTAACCCTATGAAAATAGACCCGTAGATTAATAAACCCAATGGATTAATATTATAAACCCAAGGGATTAATACTAAAAATACAAAGGATTAATATTTGTCACAATGCAACATTGGGCCATGGTTTTCCATGGTAGACCATGATTGATTTTCATATGGAGACAATATTTGTAACAATGTGACGTTAGACCATGGTTGATTTTCATATTGAAAAAATCTTTGTCACATTATGACGTTGGACGATGGTTGGCCAAGATTATAAGCCTAATGGATTTATATTAAACCCAAATATTAATATTATAAATCCTATGAAAATTGTTATACCCTAGGAATATGAACCCTTAGATTAATAAACCCAATTGATTGATATTATAAACCCAAGGGACTAATTATAAAACCCCAAGGTATTACAAACCCAAGGGAATACTATTAACCCTATGAAAATAGACTCGTAGATTAATAAACCCAACGGATTAATATTATAAACCCAAGGGATTAATACTAAAAATACAAAGGATTATAAACCGAAGGGAGTAATATTAAACCCAAGGGAATAGTATTATAGCCCTAGGTATATAAACCCTAAAATAGACATCATTGACCATGTTTTACCATGGTTGATTTTCATATATGTTATATTATAAACTTAATATTATAAACCATAATACCAAACCCAATATTAAAAGTCGTAATTATAAAACCTATAGTATAAACCCTAATATTAAATATTAAATATTAATTATTTATTAAGAAAATATTGTATTAATAAATATTAATATAGTATTATATATTAATAAATATTAAACCCACAAGATTTATACTATAAATCTTAAGGAGTAATATTATAAATGGAAGGGAATAATATTAAACCCAAAGGATAATTATTAGTCCCTTCATATTAATGTTATAAAACTAAGGGATTATTGATATTATTAATACTAAAAACCCAAGGGATTATAATCCTAAGGGAATAATATTAAACCCTATGAACATGAACCCTAAAATAAACATGGTTGGCCCTGGTTGACCATGTTTAATTTTCATATTGAAACAATCCTTGTCCCAATGTGACATTCAACCATGGTTCACCATTATTTTTTTTCAAATCGAGAGAATCTTTGTCACAATGCGACATTGGACCATGGTTGACCATGGTTGATTATAATATTGAGACAATTTTTGTCACAATGAGACATTTGACCATGGTTGGCTGTGAGTGGTTGGGATTATAAACCTAAGTGAATAATATTATACCCTAGGAATATTGTCAGGCTAGGAGGTAACTCCTCAAATCAAATTTCTTATTCATTAATATTACTCATGGTTATATACGGGAGGGAGAGACTCTTGGTCTTCACCTCCTGATGTCTTTTCATTTTCCATTATTTACTATTTACATTATTTAAAGATGTTCACCCAATCCCAATGATTAGGTGTCAACATTCCCCCCCTTAATCTGAAGGGATGTTGGTGAGTCCAAGCATCATTCTAAATGTTTCGAACTTTTCTGTTCCAAGCACTTTGGTGAAGATGTCTGGAATCTGCTCATTAGTAGAACAATGGTGCAGATGGATTGTCTTGGCCTCAACACAATGTCGAATCAGATGGTATTTTGTATTGATGTGCTTCGTTCGATCATGGAACTTTGGGTTCTTGGCCAAATTTATTGTAGAGATGTTGTCAATAATGAGTGGAGTTGAATGTACTTGTTTCCTGCAAATCTTCTAGAATTTTCCTGAGCCACACAATTTCTTTTGTTGTCTCAGCTACTGCCACATATTCTGCCTCTGTTGAGGAATCTACTGAAACTGATTGTTTGCATGATCTCCATGAGACAACTCCTCCAAGACTCATAGCATAACCTAAGGTAGATGACCCAATTTCTTTGTCTGCATCGAAGTCTCAATCAGAGTATCCAATCAAGCTGAAGTCACCCACCTGTGTATACTTGAGTCCAAAGTCTTGGGTTCCCTTCAAGTACTTTAGAACTCTTTTTGTAGCAGACCAATGCGCCTCACACGGATTTTTCATAAACCTGGAGAGGATTCCAAAAACAAACAAAATGTCTGGTCTGGTAGTAGTTAGGTAGTTGAGAATTCCTACAAGCGATCTATACTTCGTTGCATCCTCAAATTCTTTTCCTTCAATGGATGTGAGTTTTAAGTTTTGTTCCATTGGAGTAGTCATAGGATTGCACTCAGCCATGCCAAACCTATTCAACAGATCTCTAATGTACTTCTTTTGAGAGAGGAATATAGAATTTGGATGTTGATTTACTTCAATACTAAGACAGTAGTGAACATATCCCAAGTCCGTCATTTCAAAACCTTTCCTCAAATTCCTTCTTTATGGATGCAATGTAGCTCTCATTGTTCCCTATCATCAAAAGATAATCTACATATACCACAAGATATACAACTGTTTTACCAACTTTATTGACAAACAAAGTTACATCATCAAGATCATAATGTTTGAAGTTGAGTTTCAGAAGATGCTCAGTTAACTTTCCATACCAGGCTCGCAGTGCTTGCTTGAGGCCATACAAAGATTTCACAGGTTTTCATACTTGATGTTCATGTCCCTTCATAACAAATCCTTTTGGCTGGGACATAAAAACATTTTCTTTTAGATCTCCGTTCAAGAAAATAGTTTTTACATCCATTTCATGGACTTTCTAATTGTTCTGAGCTGCCAAGGAAAAGAATGTCCGGATGGTAGCCCATTTTGTTGTGGGGGAAAAAGCCTCCTCATAATTGACCCCTTCCTTCTATGCAAAACCTTTTTCCACAAGCCTAGGTTTGTGCTTGTCAAGTGAGCCATCACCTTTATACGTGTTCTTGTAGACCCACTTGTAGCCAATTGGTTTGGTTCCAAATGGAGGATCAAACAACTTCCAAGTGCCATTATTTATCAAGGCATCATACTCCTTTTGCATTTATTCTTTCCACTCATCATGAGAAGCGACTTATTTGAAGGAGGTTGGTTCAAAATATGTAGACAAATTCAGTTCACAATCATAAGAAACATCCATATTAATAGTTGAATCAGACTCATCTACATCACCTCCATTTTGCCCAATTGAATTTCTTGTTCCTGTCTTTCCAAGCTCATCAGGATGAACACTTTCAAGTGTCTTTGTCAGCCATTTTCGGGAACCTTTCTGAGAAGGCCCAGGTTGCTTAGTTCACTAAGTTGGGACTGAATAAAGATTGATTCTGCCAATTCTGTCAATCACATCACTTAAAGTATCATCAGTGGCTGGAGCTTCATGTGGGGGAGAGAGTGCTTCAGAAAACGTTTCCACAGATTGATCAAGTATAAGAATCCTCCCTTCAAGATGTGGAATCTAATTATCAAATTCTTGGAATGATTTTTCATGTCTGAATCTATCCAAGCGATCAAGTTACCGCTCAACAACATTGTCATCTTTGGAAGATTCAAGAAATATTACATCTCTAGATACAAAAAACTTCTTATTAACTTCATCATAGAGACTATATGCTTTGGAGGCATTTGAATACACCAAGAAGATACACTTTGTTGAGCCTCCTTTTTGTCCAGATTTTCACACTTTTTGTTGAATAACTCTATACATGTACTAAGTGTTTATAATCATTATTATTCTTTTTACGCATTATTAAGTTATTATTTAGAGGCATTTAGAGCTGACAGTTGTTGATCCATGAAATCTTCTTGTTTTGTTAATTTGAAGAGTATTTAATGTGAAAATGTCATTAATGTTAGGCTCTTTTGTGGTAGGTGCTAACATTCTTGTACCAGTAGTTCCTATACCAGCAGTGCAGAGATACTAATGTTGCTGGTTTTGATAGCTTGGCATGGACCTTGACATTCCTATGCATATGCCAACAAGCCTTGGTCCTACATTCACCTTCCTACATCATACAACATTTCTGCACCAACTGTGCCTGCACCAACATTCCTGCACCAACATTCCTGCACCAACATTCCTGCACCAACATTCCTACACCAATTTGGGGCTTTCATACATTTATACATTTCTAGGCAAATATGAAAGAGCTTTTTGTTCAAAATGGTGTTTGAACACTTCCATATAAGCTAAGATACACCCAGGTCATATGGATTTATATTTAGGCAAGCATTAAAGCTTCAGCCTCGAATTCGCAGCAGTTTCCAAACTGTCAACTTCCACCTCGTTTTCCGTGCAAGTGAAGGAGAATATAGAAATTATGGAACATCGGTTTTGGTCCCAATATAGCAATTTGACTAAGCCTCACAAATATTTCTAAAATTATTAATGGTAGAAAAGTTGCATAAGGGTCTTTGAGGCAGTTTTATAAAAATAGACTGTTTTTCCAGAATTTTAGGATCTCAGATTTCAAATAGTCAGTTTCGGGTATGATTTACGAGGCAATGGAGCTGAACGAGAAAATTTTGAGAAAGGTTATTGTTTTAAACATAACAAACTAGGTTAGCTCCAAACAATTTTCCAAAATTCACAATGGTTAAGGAGATACACAGAGTTCTTTGGAGGTAGTTTGTTAAAAATATCAGTTTTTCCAGAATTGCAGAAAATGACCAGATTTGGGCAATTTGTGTCATATCTTCATTCCTTCAGTAGGAAATGGTTGTAATAATATTCTATTGATTAATATCAGTTGGGATTAAATCCCCCTGTTATTTTCTAAGGGAATGATCATGTAAAAATAATATAAAAGGAGTTACGTAGGTATGAATGATGGAAGATTGCTAATTGTAAAGCGATTTCATTGTAGAAGGAGGATTGGTTATGATTGTGTAGGGAAGGAGGCGTTGCATGCCCAGTGGGATGATCCCTAGAGGGGACCACTAGAGCCAAGCGCATCTTGTTCAGTCATGATGTAATAAGACTTCAAGATTAATAAACATTTTGGCATTCTACTTACATTTATGTTTCTTATGAATCTGCTTGCACTGTGATTTAATTGCTACAAGGGCACCGAGCTGGGTGGTTGGGCCCACCATCCAGTCCATTTCCCCAAATCTCTTAATTTTCTTTTTTGCATTTCATTTTAGATGCATGGTGTCATTCATCCTAGCATCAATCCTTATTCATCACCTGTGGTCATGGTGCTCAAGAAAGATGGGGAATGGCGAATGTGTCCAGACTTCAAGGTCCTCAACAAGCTCACGGTCAAATATAAATTCCCTATCTCGGTTGCTGATGATTTGTTGGATGAACTAAATGGTGCTCAATTTTTTACTAAGATATATCTTCGCTCAGTCTATCACCAAATACGCATGAAAGAAGTAGACATTCCCAAGATTGCTTTCTGAACTCATGAAGGCCATTATGAATTCTTGGTCATGCCATTTCATCTCTGTAATGCCCCATCCACTTTTCAGAGCCTCATGAATCACCTGCTCATACCATATCTTAGAAAATTTGTCCTCATTTTCTTTGATGGCATTCTCATCTACAGCCTCACCTAGGAAAAACATCTTCAACATGTAGACCCGCTCTTGCAACTACTCCGGAAGCATAAATTATTTGTCAAATTGTCCAAGTGCTCTTTTGGCATGGAAGAAGTCGAGTATTTGGGCCACATTGTGGGGCATGAAGGTGTCAGGGTGGATCCCAAAAAGATCTAGGCAATGCAGGATTGGCCCCAACCAAAGACCTTGAAGAGTTTGAGAGGATTCTTGGGTCTCATTGGCTACTATCACAAATTTGTCCACAATTATGGTCACATTGCTAGACCCCTCACTCACCTTCTCAAGAAAAATTCATTCCTCTGGATTGATGAAGCACAATAGGCATTTATGGCTCTCAAATAGGCCATGTGTTCCACTCTCGTATTGGCACTACCTGACTTCACCAAATCTTTTGTGATTGAATGTGATGCTTTAGGTATGGGTATTGGGGTTGTCTTAATGCAGGAAGGTTGACCCTTGGCTTTCACCAGCCAACAACTAAGTGGGAAACATCTGGGACAATCTACCTATGAGAAGGAGATGATGGCCATCTTACATGTAGTAGATACTTGGCGACCATACTTATTGGGGCGACGTTTCCAAAAGCATAGACCATCAAAGCCTCAAATACTTTTTGGAGCAACATCTATCCTCACCACAGCAAAATAAATGGCTAGCCAAAATGTTGGGATATGATTATGAGATAATTTACAAGAAAGGGTGCGAAAATGTAGTAGTGGATGCTTTATCACGCCAATTTGAGGATGACAACACCCTGCTAGCAATCTCTCTTCCCATTCCAGATTGGATTGAAGAAGCCAACAAGGAATGGTTTTCACATCCTTCTCTCTCCCAACTCATTAATAGCTTGCGAGCATATCCTAATGCCACAATGGGCTACTCTTGGAAGGATGAGATTCTTCGCTACAAGGATAGAGTAGTGATATCACCGACATCCACCCTCAAAACGCGCATTTTGGCAGAGTTGCACTCATCTCCCACTGCAGGCCATGCAGGCTTTCAGAAGAATTATGCTCACACTCATCGTTCCTTCTTTTGGACAGACATGAAAACTGACATTATTACTTTTGTAGCTGAATGTGATGTGTGTCAATGCCACAAAGGAGAAACAGTCAAGTTCCCAAGCACCTTACAACCATTGCCCATCCTTGCTTCAATCTGGACAGATGTTTCTATGGATTTCATTACTGGTCTTCCGAAGTTAGGCAACAAGTCAGTCATCATGGTGGTTGTGGACAAACTTTCTAAGTATGCTCAATTTTGTGCCCTACCCCACCCATTTACCCCCACTTTGATGGCTCAATCTTTCATGGACCAAATCTTCAAACTACATGGCATGCCCACTTCCATTGTGTCTAATCATGACCCGATCTTCACTAGTAACTTTTGGCAAGAAATTTTCAAGCTACAAGGCACCCAACTCCAACTAAGTAATTCCTATAATCCCCAAACTAATGGTTAAACTGAAGCAGTCAACAAATGTTTGGAGACCTACCTCAGGTGCTTCACTTCAGAAAAGCAACATCAATGGGTACAATGGTTACCCCTAGCTGAATGGTGGTATAATACTAACTATCATGCTGCCACCAAGATGACTCCATATGAAGCAGTGTATGGTCAACTCCCCCATTCACCTACTTATTATATCCATGGATGCTCTAAGGTGCAAGCAGTGGATCAACTCCTACAGAACTGTGCAACCATGCTCGCCCGTCTCAAAGATAATCTCTATCAAGCTCAGAATCGCATGAAGCAACAGGCAGACCAACATCGTTCAGAGCGCACATTTCAAGAAGGGGATTAGGTATTCTTGAGGCTTCAACCATAAAAGAAAACATCACTCAAAGACAAGGGCCATAAGTAATTATCTCCCAAATTCTACGGACCTTATCAAATACTTCAATGCATTGGAGAAGTAGCCTACAAGCTAGCCTTGCCATCAAATGCAAAAATCCATCCCATCCTCCATGTATCATGCCTCAAGAAAGTGGTGGGGAATGATTGCAGAATTCAAACCAGTCTACCTGAATTGGATGAAGAAGGTTCACTCTGGCTCCAACCTGAACAGGTCCTCAATACATGAGAATGACATCTGCACGGCCGCACGATCAAGGAAGTCCTCGTCAAGTGGAAAGATACCTCTCCAGAAGATGCGACCTGGGAACCAACCATTATTCTTGAGCAGTTTCCGCAACTTCAACCTTGAGGACAAGGCTATTTTTATGGGGGAGGCCATGTTAGGGTCCAACCCTAACCCCCTTATTTATGTAATAGGGTCGATTCATAGTTATAATTAGTTAAAGAGTCAATAAATCCCATATTAATAATGGTAAGTGGTTGACCTGCATTTAAAGAAAGGGACCACAATTAGTTGCAAATGGGCCATGGTATTAGATAGATGGTATTAAGAGAACCATGGTACTAACCTGTGGTATTGCATGCATGAATCCTATATAAAGGTTAGAGACTCCCCATTGAGGAGCGTCGTGTCTTATTTCGTAATCGAGCTCTGCTATATTGGAGGTTTCCCCCTCGAAGAGGCAAGTGAACATTGCTTTCATCTCTGAATAATAAAATACTTGCTATTATTTCTCATTTTTTTCTGTGTTCTGAGTCATATTTCTTCGTATATTTGGTATTCTGACATCTTCTCGCAGGTCAAGAGCATAACATAAATGATATCGTTTCTCTCCTAGGATGTATTTTTGTGAAGATTGAGATGAGGTAGAACAGTGAATGCTTCATTGCATTTCTTAATTCCATTATAAATTAAAGTGTGATGCTTTCCCTAATCCCATTTGCTGCATACAAGGATAAATTGATTTATTAAATAATTCTTTAACTCATTATGCAGCATGATTGATTCCTTCACTTTTAAGAAATACTTAAAGTCTTAATGAACAAATGCCACGATCAGCTTGAGGGGAGATTGAAACCTTGCATTTCATTAGCAAAGTAAGATCACTCACATAATTCTCTTATTATAACTGATTGCTCCACATATTATATTGAATATTTCTGTGTTGCAAGAAAAGTATTTAATGATCAGGGTGAGCTCGAGAGCAGAAAAAAAAGCACTTATCTTATTTGTCTCTACTACACACTTTTGAATATTGAATTGTTTCCAGAGAAGCAGTGTATAAATAATTTAGATTTCTTTTAAAGCATTCAATGACTTCCGTAGATTAGTTGGAATGAAGTTGCTTTCCGATTGCCAGTTTATTTCATGCTTTTTCATCTTTGCAACATAGCAGTAATTTTTAATAGGTTTTGTATTTCTTATTTATTGAATCACATTCTTTTGAATGAGGCCTACATTCCTTTGTCCCCTGGACAACTGAGGAAGACTTTCTGCCGGAGTCAACTCAACCCAGAAGAGGAGCTAGAATTAGATTCCCAAATTTTGTTTACTTTGCTTTGAAGAGTCTTGTTTATTTTTCCTGAATGATGCTCCTTTTGAGTTTCTTGCAAGAGCTTGGTTTTTATTTAAAAGATCCCCGAGGTCGTATTTTGGCATATATTGTGCTACGCCTCTAAGTTTACTTACCCGAATTGACAAATTAAATGTTGGTGTAAATATTTCATTTATACCGCCCGACACACTTACGACCCCTTGCACCAAGTTTGTTTCTTTGTACCTTTGGTATCAAGGCATAATAGGTGGAACCAAAGACCCTTAGATTCTTATAGAAGGAATGTGGCCATACCACATTTCATAAGGAGTCTTGTTTTTAATAACATTAGATGGACATATATTCTTTACATATACAACACATAGAACTGCATCAATCCAAAACATCAATTTTACATTCTTAAAAAACATCATGGAACATGCCATATTTAAGATTGTCCTATTCATTCTTTCAGCTACTTGTTTTGTTGGGGATTATAAGGCACAATTGTTTGATGTTTGATCCCATGTTGGCAAAGATAGTTTTCAAATTCATTTGAAGTGTATTCTTTTCCATTATCAATGCGAATAGAGCCAATATGAGATTGTGCATCATTTTCAATCCATGTATGAAAGTTCTTGAATGTTTGAAAAGCATCATAATCATTCTTCAATAGATAAACCCAACACATTCTGGTGTAGTCATCAATAAATGTCATCATTTATTTATTTCCATTTGCAGAAGGAACATGCATTGGACCACATAAATATGAATGAATGAGTTCAAGTTTTCTATGTGCTCTAGAATGTGAATCACGAAAAGACTGTTTGCTATGCTTTCCTAGAATACAAGCATCAGATTTCTTAATTTTCCTAGGAATTGTAGGCAAACCAGTAACACCATTTTTCTTCAATAAGTGGAGGTTGTCATAGTTTACATGTCAAAACTAGCATGCCATAAAATAATTGATGGAAATGTACCTTCATCATAATGAGAACTGTATGAGAAATTTTGTGCATGAGCAGAGGTACCTTGCAGCTTCAGAAGTCTTTCTTATTCTATCCCCATCATGAAAAGTGAGTGATATGATGCTTTTTTGACCTCAACCTTTCCATCAAACATATGAATGGAGTGTCCTTTCTAGAGGATGTGGACCAAGGACAACAAGTTTCTCCTCAGCTATGGGAGATATAAAACATCATGCAGAAGAAAGTTTGGAATACCAGGCAATTTGAGCCTGATTGTGCCAAGCCCTGGTGGCTTGAGTTTTGATTTGTCTGCAAAGTATACTACTCCATCAAAATTATCAATAAATTCTTCAAAAAAATATCTTCTAAAATTCATGTGGCAAGTTTCTCCTGAATTAATCAACCAATCATTTTTCCAAGAAGCAAGTGGCATTAAACAAGTCTTCATTTACTCCAATATTACAATGTGCCACAACATAGTGAGCGGATTTAGGTGCTTTACCTTTATCTTTGTCATTGGTTTTACCTTTGGGTTGATTTATTTCTTGCTGAATTCTGTCCCAAGGCAAATTGCATGTGGATGCATCATGTGATCCATCTATATTGCAATGCATGCAATGAAGATCAAACTTTTCCCCTTGAGAGTGTCTGCCCCCCCTACCTCTGAAATTTATTCTTCCTCTTCCTCTTCGATCACCTCTTCCTCTAGAAGAATCTTGAGCATGATCCTTCTCTCTACATGCAAGACACAACTTCTTTAGAAGACAGAGGAGTTGTCCTTTTTCCAAAAGCCTTCTCTCTCTCAGCAAACTTTTTTCACAAGGGAGTCAAAGGTAATCTATTTGAGGTTTCCATTTTCTTGCAATGAATCAATATAATTTGAATAAGTGGGATAAAGTTCCTTGACACAATCTATCAGAGGAATGTCTAGTTCAACATTAGTGACTTTGATATCATGCATAACAGATCTTACTTCTGATGCTAAAGCAAGGGGATCATCATTTTGTAATTCAAGACTGAACAATTTAATCATCAATTGGAAAACTTCAAGCTCAAAGTGTGAGTCATAAAGTTCCTTCAACTTCTGTAAGGATTCAAAAGCATTTGAAAAAGGTGAAATATGGCAACTCACCTCTTCATTTATAGATGATGCAATTAAGGCATAGGCCTTCATGTTGTTTTCCCAAATGGTGAACTCCTTATTTGAATTGGGTTTTTCAGGTGCATTGTGTCCTACACCTTCACATACTCCTTTCCACAACTCATTGAAAATGAGTTTTTGTTTGATCTTCCGAGACCACTTAGGATAGTTCTCCTTGTCGGTGGGAACCACTCCCACGATAGATATCAATGAATGCATTTTAAAATCTGTGTACTGGAAAGAAATGATCTTCAGCTGCCAATATGCAGTAAGAAATTGCAATTCTAATGTATATAACAAAGGTACATATGAGGGAGGGGTTATGTGGTGGAGGGGATATTTGGGAAAGGTGTATATGGAGGAGGGAGAATATAGAGGAGGGAGTATTTGGGGAAAGTATTAACTATGTATTGACCGGAGTGTATAAACTATGCATATTGTTATGATATACAATTGAGAAGAGTGTTATCATATATAACGGACGGGGGAGTGTAAATTAGGTGTTCTTATAAATAGGTGTGAGAGATGTGTATACCTATTTGTAGTGTTGTTGCTCCGAGTAGCATGTTTGTGCAACCATTTACAGTCCTGTAACTGGATAATGATTGCATGAACATAGTTTTGCTGGAATCATATAACAAATTTTCTTCCATTCAGAGACGACACCAAGTGCCATAGATAACAGAGAAAGGAACAATGGTGGCTGGTGCACGCTCAGCCAGTGGTGGTGTAGCTGGGGGAGGTGGGGCAAGCGGAGCCGATCCATCGTCCTCACCAGCCCCGAAGATACTATTATCAAAGCCCAAACCCTCTCGATAGACATAAGTGGGATTGAAACCTCGACAGTTAAGTTAATGGGGGAAGGAGGTGGTAGTTGGAATGGTATTAATGTGCGGGTTGCATTTTTTAACCAACAAGAAAGACAGGTTGCATTGTTTAACCAATAGGCGGGACTATGGCTACGGGATGGTGGAGGGGTCACAATGTATGTGTTGTAGCTCTTTTGTTTTTGATAAGTTAGCCATTAGCTGAAAAAAATCAAAATGCCATAGAACATGATAAGTTAGGATATGGACCAAAAACAAATTTGAAAATAAAAATGTTAAGATTTATTATTATTTCAGGTCCATATCATAAAAAATGATAGGATAGTTGCTCTAAAAAAAGGAAGGAAAATGATAAAATGTTAGATAGGCAATAAAAGAAAATATTTTCTTTAGAAAATAAAATTTAAGGCTGCTAGTTCAGATGCGCCTTTGAAATTTGTTGCTTAGTTTAAAAACAATGCTTAAATTCCTTAATCAGGGTTTAATTATTGTTAAATACTTGATCGCTTTGCAAACATTCATAACATAAGATTTTATCGCATGCGCATATGCAACAAAACATCAAATCAATGCCAAATAACCACCGAGCACTTTTCAATGGATACGATTCACCCCGCTCGGATCAACGGTGTGGAGGAAGGTTTTTGGCCCCCCTTCGGTCGCTTCCCGTCAACGCGGGGGGGGGGGGGGGGGTCCGAAAAGTGGTTTTAATGGCCGCCCTCTTTTTCTATGTGGCACTCTCGTAGTATTTTGGGCCCACAAAGCGCAAAACCGTAAACCACCCCACCCCCCCAAAATCCCGCCAGCGGTTTCCTCCTTTTCCAACGTTGACCTCATTCTCGCTCCATATCATCCACCCGTTATCTCTCACCCATTCACAACCTGCTATGTCATTAACCTGTTATCTCTCACCCATTCACAAATCGTTATGTCACGAATCCATTATGCCATAAGATCCTATGCCTTTTCCAGCCTTAATTAACTGTTCACCCTCCCGTTAGACATTAATCCCTCTCCTCTGCAATAAATTGCCTACGGTTAGATTTAAATGGAAAATTAAGCCCCACTTTGCTTATAAATATCCCATGGCTATACTCTTTACCACCTTTTTTTCTTTCATCTAATCAAAAAGGTTTTATTTTCTCTCTGTATATCTTCCCCTGTCATCTGTCTTTCAGATAAAACGTTTTCCGAATTCCCCCCCTTGCAGCAAGATGGCTCCCAAAGTTAAAACACAGAAAACTGTCGAAGAAGGGAATCCATCCACAGTCTTGCTTGACTTGGATCACCTCCCCCTTGTAGACTCCCTATTCAAAGTCACTGACTATGAATGAAAATTCGATTTCCACGAATTGCATTTATGGTTAAAACAGAAATATGCATATAAAGAAGATCCCATTTGTTTCTGGGAAACAATTTTGCCCTTGTACTCCTTTCCCAAGATTTATCACTTCCCTGATTTGATCACTTGGTGTCAAGCTAGGTACGATCCTGTGCAAAGAACAGCAATGACTCAGGATGGAAAAATCTTGATCACCATTACTACTCAGAGTATAAACCAAATGCTAATGATACCTTCATCCGACTCCCTCAGCCACTTCTCACCAGCAGCTCTCATGGACCTTTATAATAAACTCACCTTCCCATAGAGAGCCATTATTTTTGAAATTTTTCTGCCAGAAGATGCTGAATTACCCAAGAAAAACCCACGTTATTCATCTTCTATATTCCTTGGCGCCACTAGACATATCATCTCCCTTCTATCATATCTTATAGGCTATGAAAGTGATCAACTTGTTGATGAATCCATCCTTGGATTCTTTTCCATTTTCAATAAAGAATATCAACCTGATTTCATTTATAATTATAGCCAATATTTGGTTGATAATATACATGAAAAATTTATCAACTTCACCACACAAGGAGTGTTCAGATATTGCTCAGTCATGATACATTTGATTTTGTTTCAGCAGGGAGATTCATTACACATTCAACTTAACAAGCAAGATGAACGGGGAGTGAATCAATCAATGATTCACTGGACAGAGTTAGTGAAAGCATCATCATCAAAGTTTACATTCTCTCAGTTCATAGATTCTTTTGTACATCCAGTTCTTCAATTACTCAATAGCCAGGCAGAGCCCAGAATTGGAGAAGAGACTAAGAAGACATTGCACTTATCAGAACAGACAAAGATTGTTGACTGGTATCTATACCAAAACTACACTGAAATTAGAATATATGGCAATGAGTTAGCTCTATACAAACTGCCTAAGTATTTTCCAATAAGGATATTCTCATTGGAATACATTAGGCAGATGATAAATATGGATGAAGTCCATTTTGGCTCAGGAAAGAAAAAGTCATAGATCAAACTCAAGGCCAAGGTAGGAACATTCATCTGTAATACTAGGTCTGTAGGTAAAGAGGCAGACATATTATTAAAGAGAATGAATCTCCAGCCGAGCTTCACCTGGTCCTATGATCCTTTTGGGATCATTTCACCCCTTAGAGTTCAGTTGAAGGCAACACCTTACAACCATACTCCCAGGCCAGAATTGGAGAAGTTTATGAACCAGGAGCAGTAGTATGAAGAGACTCTCCTAGAAGCAGATGAACAGGTTATAACCACTCCACAGGTAAATACTCTAGTCAATCAGAGTACTAAACACAAAAGAGCCAGAGAGGAAACTCAGTCATCTACAAAATTAGTTAAAGAGTACTATATACTACAAAATAAATTGAACACCAGATTGTCAATGTCATCAAGGAGAAAGCCACCACAAATAATTGATCTTGGAGATCTAGAAGATGTTACATCAGCAGGGACCACTGATCCCAAACCTCCTTCTACTTCTTCAACTGAAACCATGGAGAATATTTAGTCAACTGAGACTAGCTCAGTAGAAGATACTAATATCTTCTCAACATTTTTGGAAATCAAACAAAAAATGGAAGTCTTAAATCACAAGTATACAATCAGTTTTGGAAACAAACATCCACTTCTCAACACAGACTTCTCTCTGCCTTTGACAGTGAAAGAGGAAGGATGAAAATGGAATTTTTGCAAGCTCAAATTCCATTTCCCAAATCTATAGCAGATTACAAGAAGACCATATTTTCATTTTATGTAAATGAGATACATCATATTGATCAAATGGATTTGCACAGGCAATCTGGTGAAATTTTATTTTCAACAATGATTACAATTGCCATGTCTCTTTCCAAACTCAGAACTGACTTGTCAAATGTGCAGTCACAGCTTAAGATTGAAAACCTGTCATCTTTAGCTAAAGATAACAAATTAAAGTCTTTAGAATAAACTATTGTCAAAATTGGATATTATCCCCAAGACTGTAAAGCAATTGAAGAAATACTCTAGAAGAAGAATATAGAGAACAACTTTGAAGAGACAGTTGAAACTACCTTCAACTGAGGATCCACAAACCAAAGAGATGGCAGAAAATGAACAACACAGGGAGGAGATGTTAAAGCTCATTATTGAGAAAAATATACAGATCAAGAAAATGGAAGAGGACATATAACTACTCAAGGAAAAAGAGGCCTCACAACTTGCTTTGAACTTAGTGACAACAATTCCCATAGCAAGTGCAGAGTCAAGCTCATCTCCTACTGACATTGCTTCATCTTCAGCAACAGTTGAAACAACAAGGATATCACAGGAGTTACAGGCACAAAAACAACATAATGAAAAGTTACTCCAAAAGTTCCAAGCCCTGGAGTCACAGAAGGTAAAGAATGATACCTTGTATGTAGAGGAAATGCAAAAATCACACAGGTTAGAACAAAGGGTCAAACAATTAGAAAGTAAGAATATAATGGCAGACTTTGGCCCAGGCCAAAGAGGACATCTGGTTAGATATCAACCACTCCATAATAGAAGTATGGCCATCTATTCAGTTTATTTTTGAGTAGTAAGAATTGATTGCTAGATGCAAGACAGAGATAGATAATCAGAGGGTAGCATTGGGCACAAAACCCAAAGAAGCAACAAGGATTATCAAAGCACTAAACTATAAGACTAGGCAACAGTTACAATAGATAAATATTCCAAATAGTACCGCTACTATTTTGGAGATTAAGAAAGTCCTGATGAAGAAGAATCTACTAACTCAGCTGAAAGCAAAGTGTGAAGCTTTGAACATTGCAGTCAAAGGTTTCATTCTAAATTCAGTATTTTGAAAAGGAAAGGTTGACCAAAGTTAGTGACATCAGATGATAAGCTAGTAAAATTGGATGATTACTGTGAGATATTATATTCTATTGCAACAGACAACAGTCAATTTGCAGGGATAAAAAGACAGATTACTGGAAAAGATTTTTTGGAATCTTTGAGCCCTAACCTCACAATCAAATATGAAGTTGGACATCTTTTTCTCACTATACCCAATTTTGAAAGATATACCAAAGTTGGTGAGATATTTAGAAGAATGGTAAATCTGGAGATACCAAGTGAGCAGAGGTAGGCTCAATTGTGTGAAACAATTGATTAACTTTCCATCCCAACAAGAAGAAAGCCCAACAGTTTTGAAGGAACAGTCATCAACAACCTCGTACCTAATAGGGACACATCATTCAACAATTTTCTTTTCCTATTTTATTTCAGGCTATTTTTGTAATCAGTTTAGGATATTTTGTTCACTATCCAAACTAGTATAAATAACTCTCTTCTATGGGTTATTAAAGGTGGTACCTTTCCAAAGCAATTTTGTAAAGCATTGGTGTACAAGCTCTTTCTAGATCACCGATAGTAAAGCAAAGGATTTTGAATTTGATATCATACAATATCGTATTCTTCTGTAAGTCTTTCATGTGTTCCAATCATTCTGTTAATTCTTCATATGTTTAAGTTTTATAGAGATATCAGGTGAGAATAAATGTGTTACAGTTATTCTTAAAATTCCTTATGAAGTTATTATTATAAAGAGATTGAGATATTGGATTGTTTGTCTAAAAGGCTCCCTCTAAATCATAAAATTGTCAATCTATTATGTAATTTTAAGCATATTTTGTTTAACTTGTGAACATTGGTCAAAGGTTTTCCCACTTATGATGATTTATATTTCTATCTGAAATTTAAAGTAATCATATCTCCTTACTATTCCTTCGGCACATCTTATTGATGTAGGAGCATCTCATTAACAAGCAATGGCTGGAAGAAACATTTTCGTTTCCTGCCGAGGTGGTGGAGACAAAAACCTTTTCTTGGAATTGTTTGAGTTTTTAATTGTTATGTAACTTTACACAAGACTGTTAAGTTTAGTTAAGTTAGATTAGTTAAATGTTTCTTTTAATTAGAAACTATTTTGTGTTTGGCTAATTGGGGAAACAGTTTCCCAACTGTAATGAAAGAGGGAAAGGCTTAAAAGCCAATCCCAATTCCAATAGAGGGGTTGCTACCAAGAGAAAGGGGAAAGAAATTAATAGAAGTTGTTGAGTCTATTGAGTTTTATGAACTGTGCATTGTGTCAACAAGAATTTATTTCCAGAAATAAAAATTATTAACAGACTATTTGTCAAAATAATTCTTATGTAATGTTTATTAGTGAGATGTAAATTTCTGTGTGTGTAAGAAGACAGAATGGAAATTGCAGGTGCTAAGAATCAACAGACAAAGAATCACCCTAGAGTGACAAGGCGAATACTGTCCAGAGAAGAAATCAATAGATGCCATTGGAAGGATAAATTGCTACATAAAAACCAGAGACGAAAACCCCAAGGCGAATGAACAGGTAACCCTTTTACTTTCCAGACCATTACATTTTTGTTTACAGAGAAGCATAACTATTACATCCAAGATTAAACAGTTCATTTACACATTCCTGGATATAACAAACAAAAGATTCTAAATTGAATACCGATGTCATACCATAAGAGCACACATTCTCGTGCCCAGAATATTAAGCTAAGTACAAATATTCAGAGTTAAGATTTTATTCCACTATAAATCGAAAGGGTGCTCGACTCTTACAGAGTCCTCTTTATACAAGTATAAGTTAAGAGTAGAAAAATCGTGACAGCCGGTTAAAGGCACAACTTCACCAAAAACACAAACGAAAGTATACAGCACAATGTGACAGCCAGATAAAGGCACGGCTTCACCACAATGCCTATGAAAACACACAGTATTCAATCCAAGTCTGATAGCACTACGAACTAGAAACCGAAAGGTATAGGGTTTCCCACTATTGAAGACGTCAACCAAACATCCGCTAAACCATAACTAAAACCCTAGATGGAAAGACTTTACAAAGCAGAGTGAGAGAAGAACCAAGAAGGTTCAAATCTGACCATGAAAGAATAGCAGAGCCATGCTCCAGGCTTGGAAGCATGCACACAAGAGAACAGGCAAGTGAATGACCAGTAAATCATTAGTATGATGAGTTGAAAACCTGAAGGAAAGACAGAATAATGACCAGATTAAGTGGAAGCTGTTAAAACATTACTCGTAGAGAAAACCCGACCGACTGATGAGCTTGACGTTGAGAACAGAGCACCATAGATTGGGTATGCATGAACACCTTTCTCACAGAGGAGCCAAGAGATTAATAGAATGGAAAAGGAGGATAAAACAAGTATAACCAGAGCTAAAACTTACCTTGGATGCATCGTAGAGTGCCTTGGAGGCTGAGCCAACCATTGAGCCACCGAAATAACCGTAGAGACGAGAGGGCCAAGTATCAACTGAACTAGAGAGACTGACTGAGAGTAGAGCACCAGACAAGAACATTGAAGCCCTAAGGGAAATACAGCCCAAAAACACAGTCAGCCAACTCATTGAAGACAGGATGATGCATTGTGAGAAGAATACATGTTAAACCAAGATGAAGTCGCTAAAACAAACCCGAATACAGTTCTAACCAGCTGAAAGACAGAAACACCAAAGACCCTCACACGGACAGAACCATAACAAGCATGCACAGACTGACAGAGTGAAGAACAACATCAACAGGCTGAGTAGTCGCAGCGGCGGGCACACAGGCAGAGCCACAACATAAATCAATTCCAGAACTTTCCTCGGAAGCTATAGGGGTATAGCACCGTGACCGGGTTAACCGGTAAGAAGTGACCGACATGCATATTAATACAATAACATAAAATCCCAACAATCGTATTTATTACATCGGATACATCGCCACCAATTTTTGGTATCAGAGCAGGTTGCTCTTCTTAACAGAGATGGAGGTAGGTAGGAGAGGTCGAGGCATAGGTAAGAGAAGAGCAGTAGATGATGGATTAAGAGAAGAGATTAGAGTTTTGAATGCACGATTGGCAGCATTAGAAGAAGGAAGACACAGGGATCCTGACGGTGGGGATGATAGTGAAGAGGAAGAAAATGTAGCAGCAATAGAAGGGAAAAATGAGGAGGCACCAGAACTTAGATTGTTAAGATCAGTTTTGTTGGCCAGTAGTAAGCCAAAACTAGAATTTTCTAGTTACGATGGCAACTTGTCCACAGAGGCACTATTGGACTAGATTAGTGAACTAGATAAGTATTTTGAATATGAAGAAATTAGTGAAGACAAGAAGATCAGATTTGTTGTTACAAAGTTGAAAGGACACGTAGCATTTTGGTGGGATGGTGTACAGGCAGAACGAAGAAGACTAAATAAACCATTGATTAGAAGTTGGGACAGAATGGTAGCAAAGATGAAGAGTAAGTTTCTGCCTAAAGATTATCAAATTGACCTTTACAGACAGGTACAAAACCTAAGACAGAGAGGGATGACTATAAAGGAGTACACTGAAGCGTTTTATAAAGTAAATTTGAGAGCAGGATATGTGGAAGATACCCCTGAAAAGACAACAAGGTTTGTGAATGGTCTACAGATGGAGATCCTAGACGAGATCAACATTATTTCTCCTAAAACTATGGAGGAGGCATACCAATGTGCCTTGAAGGCAGAGGAGAAGCTTACTAGGAAGCAGAATGTGAGAAGAGGACGTGGTTCCGGCAGAGGAAGGGGACAATCTTATGGCAGAGGTAAGACTACCAGTAGCCGTGAAGAGGGTAGCAGTTCCAAAACTTTGGGACAGACCGAGAGGGAAGGTAACACTAGGGGAGGAAGGCCATACCAAAGAGGAAGAGGTAATGGTAGAGGCAGATGGAATGCCTTTCAGTGTTACAAGTGTCACAAGTGGGGACACAGGTCATTTGAATGTCTTGAAAATGAACCTGCTGGACAGAGAGGAGCATATGTTGCTCAGACTGAAGCGGCAAAGGAACCACAACAGGAGGTGGAGAATGTACCAGAAATAGGGGAAGCCTTGGTGTTGAACAAGGTTTTGTTGAAACCGGTGAAAGAAGTGGCAAATGTGACGCAGAGAAAAGCATTGTTCCAGACTGTATGTAAGTCACACGGAAAATGTTGTAAATTAATTATTGACAGTGGGAGCACTAATAATTTGGTAGCTATGGAGATGGTGGAGAAACTGTGTTTGAAGAGAGAAAAACACCCAACTCCATATAGGGTGTCGTGGTTGCAGAAGGGACACCAATTTTCAGTTAATGAACAATGCGAGGTAGATTTTTAGATAAGAAAGTACAAAGATAAGGTGACTTGCGACATAATGCCGATGGACGTGTGCCATATTCTGCTAGGCAGACCATGGCAGTACGATAGAAAGGTAGTCCATGACGGAGAGAAAAATTGTTACAGATTTGTTAAAGATGGGATAAAGCATACCTTGGTACCCATGAAAGAAGAGGAGACAACAGAAACAAGTGGAACGAAAGCATTGTTGCTAGGAGGAAAGGAGTTTTTACGATAGATTGAGGAGAGTGAATTGAGTTATGCAGTTGTGAGAAGACCAAGGGCAGTGTTAGTACACACCAAACTTACTGATTTTGTTGTGGAGATACAGGATATGTTGCAGGAATTTAATGATATTGTGGTAGATGATCTGCTAGATTAGTTACCACCAAAACAGAGTATTAGTCACCATATTGACTTCATCCCAGGAGCCAGTTTTCCAAACAAGGCTGCTTACTGGATGAGCCCAAAAGAGAACGAGGAGATTAGAAAATAGGTGCAGGAATTACTGGATAAAGGATTGATTCGGGAGAGTCTGAGTCCTTGTGTTGTTCCGACTGTTCTAGCTCCCAAGAAAGGAGGAGAATGGTGGATGTGCACTGATTCCCGAGCGATCAATAAGATTACCATTAGGTACAGGTTTCCTTTACCTCAGATGGATGATATGATGGATTTTCTGAGTGGGGCAGCGTACTTTTCAAAGATTGATTTGAAGAGTGGCTACCATTAGATTCGAATTCGAGAAGGTGACGAGTGGAAGACAACTTTCAAGACCAATGAAGGCCTGTATGAGTGGCTGGTTATGCCATTCGAGTTGAGCAATTCCCCCACACATTCATGCGATTGATGAAAGAGACGCTGAAAGAATTAATTGATGTGTATTTGAATGATATTCTCATATTTAGTAGGACGAAGGAAAAGCATTTTCGACATGTTAGGTGTGTATTGGAAAAATTATAGAAAACAAGTTGCTGATAAATTTGAAGAAATGTTCTTTTTTCAAGAAGGAACTGATTTATTTTGGTTTTGTAATATCTGAGAATGAATTATAGATGGATCCAGAGAAGGTTGCAGCCATAGTTAGCTAGCCTTCTCCCAAGAGTTTATTTGATGTAAGAAGTTTCCATGGGTTGGCAAATCTTTATAGAAAGTTTAATAAACATTTCAGTGAGATTTGTGCATTGATGTTGGACACAATCAAGAAGTCCAACCAGCCTTTCTAATGGACAGAATCGGCTGAGAGAAGTTTTCAATTGTTGAAGAAAAAAATCACTGAAAAACCCATTCTCAGATTACCAGATTTCAATAAATTATTTCAGGTTTGTTGTGATGCCAGTGGGACAGCGATTGGAGTAGTACTCAGCTAGGAAGATAAGCCAGTGGCTTATTTCAGCGAGAAATTGAATGAAAGCCAACAAAAATACACGTCTTACGACAAGGAGTTTTATGCCGTCATCCAAGCATTGAAGCATTGGAGACATTATTTGTTGGCTAAGGAGTTTGTCTTGTTTTCAGACAATTCTGCATTGCAGTATATCATGCAGTAGCATAAGCTGAACCACAAACATGCAAAGTGGGTAGAGTACTTGTAGAGTTTCACTTTTGTTTTGAAACATATCAGAGGCCAAGCTAATAAAGTGGCAGATGCGTTAAGCAGGAGAAGTTTGATCCTACAGGAGAGTACGATACAGGTGTTGGGATTCGAGCACCTTAATGATTTGTATGAGGTTGATGCAGATTTTAAAGAAGCTTATGAAGCTTGCAAAAATCCATTGTTAAGGGATAACAATTTATGGTTGGATTATAATATTTAGGAAGGTTTCTGTTCAAAGGAGGACAATTGTGTATTCTGGACTATTCTATGAGAGAGAACTTGGTCTAGGAGAAACACAGTGGAGGATTAGCTGGGCATTTTTGCATCGACAAAACATTGGATAAGTTGAGCCACTTCTATTATTGGCTGAAGATGCGTAGAGACATGCAAAGATTTGTTAACAGGTGTAAAGTGTGTCAATATTGAAAGGACGAAGTCAGAATGTAGGGTTGTACACACCCTTTCCTATTCCGAATGGGACTCAGTCAGTTTAGACTTTGTCTTAGGGCTGCTGAAGATGTAAGGGGGATTCGACTCTATCATGGTGGTGGTGGATCGTTTCACTAAGATGGCACATTTTATTCCATGCAGGAAGACTAGTGATGCCACACATGTAGCACACTTGTTCTTCACCGAGATCGTCAGATTACATGGCTTGCTGAAGTCCATTATCTCAGACAGGAATGTGAAGTTCACAGGCCATTTCTGGCGAACATTATGGAAGAAATTTGGACACCAAGCTAAACTTCAGCTCAGCTTATCATCCACAGACTGATGGGAAAACCAAGGTGGTAAACCGCCGTCTAGGAAATCTGTTCAGGAGTCTAGTTGGTGAAAATTCTAGGCAGTGGGATCGCGTGCTTGAACAAGCAGAATTTGCTTACAATGACTCGCCCAACAGAAGTCTGGGCAAGAGTCCTTTCCAGATTCTGTATGGAATACATCCATGAGGAGTATCTAAATTATGGGATTTGGGACAGTTAGAATGCAAGAGTGCTGATGGTGAAGATTTCACGACAGGAGTCAGCGACCTACATGAGCAGGTGAAACTGAAGTTACAAGAAAACAGTAAAAAATATAAACAGAAATCAAATCTGAAAAGACGGGAGGTACAATTTGAAGTTGGAGACCTGGTACTTGCACATTTGCACAAGGAAAGGTTCCCCAAAGGTGAATACAATAAGTTGAAGATGAAGAAGATTGGGCCTTGCAGAATCCTCCAGAATTTTTCTGCAAATGCTTATGAATTGCAGTTACCCCCAGGTATAGGAATCTCGCCCATTTTTAATGTTGTAGATCTGTATCCTTACATTGTTGTTTAGGAAGTAGACTGTTCGGAGAGACGAACATGGGACACCCAGGAAGAGGAAGCACCTTAGATCAAACAAATGCCTCCAACGAAGCCTTTGGAGATCGAGCAAGTTTTAGACACACGCGTGGCCAGACGAACTCAGAAGAAGGAGTATTTATAGTATTTGATTAAATGGAGGGACCATCCTATTGAGGACATTACCTGGTTAGAAGTTGGTCAGATTCAATGAGTCGGGTACTCCATTAATGAGCTCATGGACATGAGCCATGAATTTAATCTACCTTGGGAGCCTAATGCAGGAGCATCTCATTAACAGGAAATGGCTAGAAGAAACATTTTTGTTTCCTGCCGAGGTGGCAGAGACAAAAACTTTTCTTGGAATTGTTTGAGTTTTTAATTGTTATGTAACTTTACACAAGACTGTTAAGTTTATTTAAGTTAGATTAGTAAAATGTTTCTTTGAATTAGAAACTGTTTTGCGTTTGGCTAACTGGGGAAACAGTTTCCCAACTGTAATGAAAGAGGGAAATGCTTAAAAGCCAATCCCAGTTCCAATAGAGGGGTTGCTACAAAATAGTTGCCCAACTGTAATGAAAGAGGGAAATGCTTAAAAGACAAGCCCAATTCCAATAGAGGGGTTGCTGCCAAGAGAAAGGGGAAAGAAATTAACAGAAGTTGTTGAGTTTATTGAGTTTTATGAACTGTGCATTGTGTCAACAAGAATTTATTTCCAGAAATAACAGTTATTAACAGATTATTTGTCAAAAGAATTCTTGTGTAATTTTTATCAGTGAGATGTAAATTTCTGTGTGTATAAGAAGACAGAAGGGAAATTGCAGGTGCTAAGAATCAACAGACAGAGAATCACCCTAGAGTGACAGGGCGAATATTGTCCAGAGAAGAAAGCATTAGATGCCATTGGAAGGATAAACTGCTACATAAAAACCAGAGATGAAAACCGTAAGGCGAATGAACAGGTAACCCTTTTACTTTCCAAACCATTACATTTTCGTTTATAGAGAAGCATAACTATTGCATCCAAGATTAAATAGTTCATTTACACATTCCTGGATATAACAAACAAAAGACTCTAAACTGAATACTGACGTCATACCATAAGAGCACACATTCTCGTGCCTAGAATATTAAGCTAAATACAAACATTTAGAGTCAAGATTTTATTCCACTATAATTCGAAAGGGTGCCAGACTTTGACAGAGTCCTCTTTATACAAGTATAAGTTAAGAGTAATAGAATCGTGACAGCCAGTTAAAGGCACGGCTTCACCAAAAACATAAATGAAATTATACAGCACAACGTGACAACCTGATAAAGGCACAACTTCACCACAATGCCTAAGAAAACACACAGTATTCAATCCAAGTCTGGCAGCACTACAAACTAGCAACTGAAAGGTATAGGGTTTCCCATTATTGAATACATCAACCAAACATCCGCTAAACCCTAGCTAAAACCCTAGATGGAAAGACTCTACAAAGCAGAGTGAGAGAAGAACCAGGAGGTTTCAAATCTGACTAAGCAAGAACAACAGAGCCACGCTTCAAACTTGGAAGTCTACACACAAGAAAACAAGCAAGCAAATGACCAGTAAATCATTAATATGACGAGTTGAAAACCTGAAGGAAACACAGAATAATGACCAACATTAAGTGGAAGCCATCAAAACATTACCTGTAGAGCAAACGCGACCGACTGACGAGCTTGACGTTGAGAACAGAGCACCATAGATTGGGTATGCATGAACACCCTGCTCACAAAGGAGCCAAGAGATTAACAGAATAGAAAAAGAGGATAAAACAAGTATAACCAGAGCTAAAACTTACCTTGGATGCATCGCAGAGCACCTTAGAGGCTGAGCCAACCACCGAGCCACCAAAAGAACCACAGAGATGAGAGGGCCGAGTATCAACTGAACCAGAGAGACTGACTGAGAGCAGAGCACCAGGCAAGAACGTTGAAGCCCTAAGGGAAATACAACCCAAAAACATAGTCAACCAACTCATTGAAGACACGACGATGCATTGTGAGCAGAATACATGTTAAACTAAGCTGAGGTCACTAAAACAAACCAGAATACAGTACTAACTAGTTGACGGATAGAAGCACCAAAGACCATCACACGGACAAAACTGTAACAAGCATGCACAGATCGACAGAGTGAAGAATAGCATCAACAGGCTGAGTAGTTGCAGCGGCGGGCACACAGACAGAGCCACAACATAAAGAAATTCTAGAAATTTCCCCAGAAGCTACGCAGGTATAGCACCGTGACTAGGTTAACCGGTAAGAAGTGACTGGCATGCATATTAATACAATAACATAAAATCCCAACAACCGTATTGATTACATCGGATACATCGCCACCACTTATCAACTTAAATCACTATGTGAAGTTGAATAACTACCCTTTGGTTATTTATTAGTACTATCTAAAAGGGTTAAATACATCATCCTTATAAAAAATTTTATGTATTGGTCCTCCATAAAAACCAAAACCGAAAACCCCAAAACAAATATCTTAGATGTTGTGGAATGATAAATTGACCATTATCATCTCAGAGGTACAACATAAATCTGGCGTCGTTGCTAGGGACTCGAATTTGATTAGTTTTCCTGGGACAAGGATATAAATCTTATTCCTTTAAAGGTGACTAAAGGACTATATAGGTCAAAATTCTTCATCTGGCGACTCCACTGTGCTAAACTGGCACCTTTTAAGCACACTATACCCCATTCTAAATCTAACATAGTTAGTCCTCTGTCAGATCCAGAAAAACTTGTGAGAAGGGCCAATTCCAAAAGAAGACTTCAATTGTATTCTTCTTCTTCAGCCCTGTAGTTTGAAGATATAATATCATTAGATCCCTTAGGGAACACTCCATCCAATCCAGATTGGACACAAATATCACCTAGGGTTTCTGAACTTTTAGGTAAGGGAGTTGATTTTAAATCAGATTTCCTTGTTCACTCACTTGAAACATGTCAAGAATGCTCACTACCATTAGGATCACCTAAATCTGAGGTTGAATTGGGTGTTCATTTACCTGAATTCAAACTTGCAGACTTCATATCCCCCACTACTTATTCATTCGCTTCTACTTCTAAACAACCTGAAGAAACCTTCTCTATATACTCAAACCCACTCTTTGAAACAAAAGAGACGTTCACTGATAGGTTCAGAAGCTAGTTATTAGGACTCCCTTAAAGTTATTTAGGATATCTCCTCCTTCATCTCCTCCTTCTTCACCTCCACACAGATATACACCTTCTTCATCACCATCTTCCTCTTTTTCTTCTTCATCATCTACACAAACACCACATACACCATCTTCTATTATGGCATTCCAACCCATTGTACATGCTAGATATGCAGCTTTAGTTTTGCCTCGAAACCTCGATGCATTCCCTCCTGGATATTTAAAACACCTTCCTAGGTATAATGGATAAACTGGTTCCTCAGATGAGGACCATCTTCAATCATTTCTTGATTTTGTAGATAATATGAACATAGAACAAGAAAATGTTTATATGAGGTTGTTTGTCCAATCCCTTGAGGGAAATGTTAGAACCTGGTTTAGGCAATTACCTGCAAATTCCATTAGGTCATGGGAGGAGTTAACCAATATATTTAAAAACCAATGGGGTGTGAAGAAAAACCTTCTTTACTTTTTGACCGAGTTTGAAGAATAAAACGAAACTTTGGTGAACCTGTAGCTGATTTTATTAAAAGGTTCAGCAAACTTTACCATAATATGCCCCTTGATTGCAAACCCCCTGTAGCAGCAGCCAAATCTAGGCTTTCAAAAGCCTTTGAAGATGATTTTGCTGTAATGTTGAGAGAAAGAACTTATAGGACTCTTGAAGACATGAAAACTAATGCTATATAAGTGGAAGCAAATAGGGTCACCTTAGCCACCTTGAAAGCTAAAGAGGAAAAGGCTCAAAGAAAGCTTAAATCTAGTCAAGAGGCCTCTACTTCTTCAAAAACTAAAACTGAAGATTCCAAAATTGATGAGATCACTTCACTTCTTAGAAATCTATCCAATAGAATTTCCAAGATTGAAACTCAACCCAAAACAGTTCAATAGATGGTCACTCGACCTCAAAATCAGAATCAAGGTCAATACAAAAGAACTCCACAATTGCAAATTCTTCAAAGGCCTAGTAATGATCAGCAGGTTCCAACTCCTTTATTGATCGATGATCAACAACCTGATGACAATACCATGACTATCACTGAAGACATTAACAATATGGATACCTCTTTTGGTCATACCACTATTGTTCCTCTTTCACAGAATAAACAAGTTCAAGAAGATTAAGAATCCTCACAGATTTCCAAGTACCATGCCTTCTCTGAATTTCTAATTGTTGAACTAAATAAAAGATATGATCTTAGACCAAGACCTAGTGCCAGAAGACCTCTTAAGGAACCTCCAACAAGTCAACCTAATACCATGGCTGTTGAGACTCAGACAACTACTATTCGATAATTAAATCAGTGAATTGATATAGCTCCAATTGATAAAACTGCCTTAACTACATTTAATGTTAAAAAGGAGTTAGAAAAAGTTAAGATCCCTATACCACTTTCATAACTTTCGAAAAACCCTGGATATAAAAATCAAGTTTCCAAATGGATACAAAACACCTCTGTTGATGCTGAAAGCAATGTTATTAACCTTCGGGATGAAAAACCAATAGTTATCTTTGGTCCTAGCTCAGATATGATAGATGAAATAATACCCCCTTTCTATGTGACACTAAAGACAAATGATTCCATGTTATACATCTGTATGCTTGATTCTGGAGCATCACATAATCTCATTCCAAAAACCATCATGGATCATTTAAATATTGACATAACTAGATCCTATCATGATTTATACACCTTTGATTCCAAGAGGGTACCTTGTCTAGGATTGATTAAGGATTTAGTAGTCACTCTTGCCCAAATCCCAGTAAAAAGCATAGTATTAGATATAGTTTTCACTGACATCCCTCCCAAATTTGGAATGCTCCTTTCAAGGTCTTGCTATGCCAAATTAGGGGGAACTCTTTAGATGGACATGTCTTATGCCACTATTCCAGTTTATGGGGGAGAACAACTTAGGTTGTATAGAGAAGTTATATTTGTGCACACTGTATGCAAAACAGATCAACCAAGGAACCACCCCATCTATGAAATTGATCAAGATTTTGGCTCCTTTCAACTCTCTTCAGAGAAAATACATGAATCTCAGGTAAAAATTGAAGATGTAGTTGAAAACCCTATATCAAATCAAACCAATGTCTGGAAGTTATTCTTTGATGGTTCTTGTACAAAGGATGGAGTAGGGGCTAGGGTAGTATTAATCTCACCATAAAAAGAAAACATTACACAATCATGTAAACTTGATTTTGAAGTTACCAACAATGTAGCAGAATATGAGGCATTCCTTCTAGGACTACAATTAGCCAAGAGTTTAAAGGTATACAACTTGAGTGTTTTCACTGAATCTGAACTCATTGTGAGACAAGTTAGGAATCTTTTCCAAACAAAGCATCCTAGACTTAGGTCTTATCAAAATGAGATTTGGGATTCCATTGAAAATTTATTTAATGCCTTCAACATAACTTAAGTCCCTAGAAATGAAAACATACATGCAGATTCTTTGGCTGTCTTTGCAAGCTCATTTAAGATTCTTGATCAAACATAAGTGTTATACCAAATCCAGGTCAAATATAGGCCATCCATACTAGATAACCAAAAGCATTGGCAGGTGTTTGAGGATGATGAACAACTAAAATCTTTCCTTCAAGTTGTAGGTGAATTTTCTCTTCTGCAAATTGATGAAGACAATCTTGACATGAGTAATCCTCAAGCTAATGATGATCCAAAACTAAACTCCAAGATTGCAGATCATGACATCATACAATTATCAAACAACTTCATTCCTAAAGGGTTAATTCCTTTAGAGAAACTATTCGATTATAATGATGTCCCTTGAAACCCTCCATCCATTTCTCCTGAAGATGACATCGAAGAAATCAATATTGGAACCCAAGAACAAGTGCAAAATATTAAAATCTCTACATCTTTAGCCCCAGAAGTTAAAAATGAATATCTTAAGTTACTTAAAAAATACAAAGATGTTTTTTCTTGGTCTTATGTTGATCTTAAAACCTATGACACATCCCTCATTGAACATAAGATCCCATTAAAAACTGAAGCTAAACCCTACCAGCAAAAACTTAGAAGAATTAACCTAGTTCTTCTACCAACTATTGAGAAAGAGCTTAAGAAAATGTTAGATGCACAGATTATTCTTCCACTAAGATATTCTAATTGGATTGCCAACCTAGTACCTGTCAAGAAAAAGAATGGTGAAATTAGACTCTGTGTTGATTTTAGAAACTTAAATAAAGAATCACTAAAGGATAACTATCCCTTACCTAAAATGGATCAGTTACTTCAACAAGTTTTTGGAGCTAACAAACTTTCTATGTTAGATGGTTTTTCTGGTTATAATCAGATTATGGTCGACAAGGAGGATAGGGAAAAGACTGCCTTCACAACACCTTGGGGTACTTTTATGTATGCTAGGATGCCTTTTGGTTTGACAAATGCAGGAGCTACATTCCAGAGAGCTATGGATATAGCTTTTGTAGGCCAGGTAAATAAATTTCTTGTTATTTATCTTGATGATCTTACAATCTTTTCTAATTCTAATAAAAAACATTTAAAGCACTTGATGAAGGTTTTTGAAAGATGTAGGAAATTTGGAATATCATTGAATCTAAAGAAGTCTCTATTTGCTATCACAAAAGGGAAATTGCTCAGCCATATAATTTCTAAAGATGGAGTATTCATTGATCCAAACATAGTATCAACCATTCAGACATTATCATTACCAAGAAATAAGAAGGAAGTTCAAGCTTTTCTTGGTAAAATCAACTTTTTAAGAAGATTCATACCCAATTATGCTGAAATTGTCAAAGATATAACTGATATGCTTAAGAAGGGTCATGAGGTTAAATGGACTGTCTCTTCTAGACATGCATTTGATCAAATTAAGAAAGCTATTTCTGAAGCCCCAACCTTGGCCAATCCTGATTATACCAAACCATTTAGCATCTTTTCCTTTGCCTCTGAAACAACCCTTGCTGCTATCTTACTACAAAAGAATGAAGATTCCCATGACCAACCTATAGCCTTTTTCAGCAAAGTCATGAGAGATTCTGAGCTCAAATATGACATAATTGAGGAGCAGGATTATTCCCTAGTCCAATCTTTGAAATCTTTTATGATGTATGTCTTACATTCAACCATCATAGCATATGTCCCCAACAGTGCTGTTAAAACTGTTCTCACTAAACCAGATATTGATGGGAGGAGAGGTAGATGGATCACCCAGATTTTGGAGTATGATCTAACCATAAAAAATACAAAGCTAGTAAAAGTTCAAGGATTAGCTAAGCTTCTGGATGAGTCCAGCTGTAAAGTGCTAGGCATCAACTCTGTTTTGGAAATACCAGGGGAGAATCCACAAGAACCTTCCCAAAATTCAAATGAGAAGAATCCACAAGAACCTTGTATTTATGCAGAAGGGGAGAAACCATAAGAACCTTCCCAAAATTTAAATTAGGAGAATCCACAAGAACCTTCCCTACATCCTGAAGAAAAGAATCCACAAGAACCTTTACCTTGAGATTAGACCATTTCTGTACATATTGATGAGAAATTTCTATTATCAAATTGGTATCAAGATATTGTAAATTTCTTGATTCATTTTGAATGTTCTACATCATTTTCCAAAAGTAAATGTAAAACTCTCAAATTGAATGCAGTCAAATACTGTATCATAAATGAAAATATGTACTGGAAATATCCTATCAATATCTTGTTATTATTTCTAACAGAATAAGGGACTAAAGGGATGATTGATTAGTTTCATGCAGGATTTTGTGGACGACATTATGATTGGAGAACAACAACATATAAGATATTAAGGGTAGGATTTTATTGGCCAATATTGTTCTTACAAGTAGGAGTAAAGGTCAGAAGTTGTGTCCCTTGTCAGATGTTTCTTGGTAAGCAAAAACTAGCAGCTCTTCCAGTAATCCCAACATTGGTCTCAACACCTTTTCTCCAATGGGGATTAGATTTTATTGGAGAGATTCATCCTACTTCAAGAAATCAGCATAGATGGATCCTCACTGCAACATACTACTTTACTAAATGGGTGGAAGCAATACTAGTAAGAAATGCTACTGATGCAGTAGTGATCAAATTCATTGAAGAAAACATTTTATCTAGGTTTGGCTGCCCACAACAGATTGTTACTAAAAATGCCACAACATTTTCCAATATTAAAATGATTGAGTTTTGCCAGAAATATCAGATTTTGTTACACCATTCAACTCCATATTATCCTTAAGGAAATGGTCTTGCAGAATCATCTAAAAAAAGTATGGTAAAGGTTATCAAGAAAACTTTAGCAGATCATAAGAAGAGCCGGGACAGTCATCTAATTTATGCAGTCTTGGCAAACAAGATTACTCCAAAGGGATCTATTGGAAAGTCTCCTTTTTAGTTAGTTTATGGGAAAGATGCAACCTTCCCTACCAACTTAGCTTTCCCTATTTTAAATTTTCTACAGGAATCAACTGATGAACTTGATGATTTTTCAAGGAGGATAAATCAAATCTTTGAACTAAATGAAAACAGAGATGAATTCCAATACAAATTGGAAAATATTAGAATAAAATGAAGAGCCTGTTTGATAGAAGAGCCAGGGAAAGGGACTTCAAGGAGGGAGATTTAGTTCTAAGATGGGATTCCAAAAGAGAAGACAAAGGAAAACATGGAAAGTTTGACAACCTATGGTTCAGACCTCTAGCTATTGCTGAAGTAAAAGGGAACAACACTTTTGTGTTATAAAATCTAGAGGGACAATATTCCACATTTCCTGTTAATGGAAGATTTCTAAAGCATTATATTCAGTATTGAGAAGTTTGGAATAGATTTTACTACCATCATTGTAATAAATCCAGTTTTATTTTACCTTTTCAAACTGTCAGTATGATTTTTACAACAAAGACTCCAGAACTCGAGGAGAAAGCACATGGATCTGCAAGTTCTCTACTTTCTACAAGAGAAAGCAGTCCCCAATTGGAGCCGATGTTGTAGCTCTTTTATTTTTGATAAGTTAGACATTAGTTGAAAAAAATCAAAATGCCATAGAAAATGATAAGTTAGGATATGGACCAAAAACAAATCTGAAAATAAAAATGTTAGGATTTATTATTATTTCAGGTCCATATCATAAAAAATGATAGGATAGTTGCTCTGAAAAAAAGAAGGCAAATGATAAAATGTTAGATAAGCAATAAAAGAAAATATTTGCTTTAGAAAATAAAAATTAAGGTTGCTAGTTCAAATGTGCCTTTGAAATTTGTTTCTTAGTTTAAAGCAATGCTTAAATTCCTTAATCAGGGTTTGATTATTGTTAAATACTTGATCGCTTTGTAAATAGTCATAACATATGATTTTTTTGCATGTGCACAAGCGACAAAACGTCAAAGTAATGCCAAATAACCACCGGGCACTTTTCAACAGATACGATTCACCCCGCCCCGGTCAATAGTGGAGGAAGCTTTTCGGCCCCCCTTCAGTCGCTTCCCATTAATGCGGGGGGGGGGGGGGGGGGGGGGGGGGGGGGGGTTGCGGTCCGAAAAGTAGTTTTAATGGCCGCCCTCTTTTTCTACGTGGCACTCTCGTAGCATTTCAGGCCCCCAAAGCGCAAAACCATAAACCACCCCACCCCTCGAAATCCTGCCAGCGGTTTCCTCTTTTCCAACTGTTGACCTCGTTCCTGCTCCATATCATCCACCTGTTATCTCTCACCCATTCATAATCCACCATGTCATTAACCCATTATCTCTCACCCATTCACAAATCACCACGTCACGAAGCCATTTCGCCATATGCTCCTATGTCGTTGCCAACATTAATTAACCATTCACCCTCCCATTAGACATTAATCCCGCTCCTCTGCAATAAATTGCCTACGGTTAGATTTAAATGGAAAATTAAGCCCCACTTCGCTTATAAAAATCCCATGGCTATACTCTTTACCACCTTTTCTACTTTCATCTAATCACCAAAAGTTTTATTTGATCTGTGTATATATTTCCCTGTCATCCGTCTTTTAGCTAAAAGATTTTCCGAATTCCCCCCCTTGTAGCAAGATGGCTCCCAAAGTTAAAACATAGAAAACTATCGAAGAAGGGAATCCATCCACAATATCACTTGATTTGGATCACCTCCCCCTTGTAGACTCCCTGTTCAAAGTCACTGTCTATGAATGCGAATTCGATTTCCACGAATTTCATTTATGGTTAAAATAGAAATATGCAGATAAAGAGGATCCCATTTGTTTATGGGAAACACTTTTTCACTTGTACTCCTTTCCCAAGACTCATCACTTCCCTGATTTGATCACTTGGTGTCAAGCCATGTATGATCTTGTGGAAAGAATAGTGATGACTTAGGATGGAAAAATCTTGATCACCATCACTACTCAAAGTATAAACCAGATGCTAATGAGACCTTCATCTGATTCCCTCATCCATTTCTCACCAGCAGCTCTCATGGACCTATATAATAAACTCACCTTCCCACAGAGAGCCCTTATTTTTGAACTTTTTTTGCTAGAAGATGCTGAATTACCCAAGAAAAATGCACCTTATTCATCTTCTATGTTCCCTGAAGCCACTAGACATATCATCTCCCTACTATCATATCTTCTAGGCTATGAAAATGATCAACTTGTTGATGAATCCATCGTTGGATTCTTTTCCATTTTCAATAAATAATATCAACCTGCTTTCATGTATAATTATAGCCAATATTTGGCTGAAAATATACATGAACAATTTATGAACTTCACCACACAAGGAGTGTTCAGATATTGCTCAGTCATGATACATTTGATTTTGTTTCAAAAGGGAGATTCATTGTACATTCAACTTAAGAGGCAAGATGAACAGGGAGTGAATCAATCAATGATTCACTGGGCAAAGTTAGTGAAAGCAGCATCATCAAAGTTTACATTCTCTCAGTTCATAGATTCTTTTGTACATCCAGTTCTTCAATTAATCAATAGCCAGGCAGAGCCCACAATTGGAGAAGATATTAAGAAGACATTGCACTTATCAGAACATACCAAGACTGGTGACTGGTATCTGTACCAGAACTACACTGAAATTAGAATATATGGCAGTGAGTTAGATCCATACAAACCGCCTAAGTATGTGCCAATGAGGATATTCTCACTGGAATACATTAGACATATGATAAATATGGATGATGTCCACTTTGTCTCAGGTAAGAAAAATTCACAGTTCAAACTCAAGGCCAAGGTAGGAACATTCATCTGTAATACTAGGTCTGCAGGTACAGAGGCAGACAGATTATTAAAGAGCATGAATCTCTAGCCAAGCTTCACCTGGTCCTATGATCCTTTTGGGATCATTTTAGCCCTTAGAGTTCAGTTGAAGGCAACACCTTACAACCATACTCCCAGGCCAGAATTGGAGAAGTTTATGAACCAGGAGTAGTGGTCTGAAGGTACTCTCTTAGAAGTAGATGAACAGGTTATAACCACTCCACAGGTAAATACTCCAGTAACATAGAGTACTCAACACAAAAGAGCCAGAGAGGAAACTCAGTCAGCTACAAAATCAGTTAAAGAGTACTATATACTACAAAAGAAATTTAACACTAGATTGTCAATGTCATCAGGGAGCAAGCCACCACAAATAATTGATCTTGGAGATCCAGAAGATGTTAAATCGGCAGGGACCACTGATCCCAAACTTCCTTCTACTTCTTCAACTGAACCCATGGAGATTATTCAGTCAACTGAGACTAGCTCAACAAAAGATACTAATATCTTCTCAACATTTTTGGAAATCAAACAAAAGAATGAAAGTCTTAAATCACAAGTATACAATCAATTTTGGAAACAAACATCCACTCTGAGCACAAATTTCTCTCTACCTTTTACTGTGAAAGAGGAAGGATGCAAATGGAATTTTTGTAGGCTCAAATTCCATTTCCAAAATCTACAGCATATTAAAAGAAGACCATATTTTCATTTGATGTAAACAAGATACATCCTATTGATCAAACGGATTTGCATAGGTAATAAGGTGAAATGTTATTTTCAACAATGACTACAACTGCCATGTCTCTTTCCAAACTCAGAACTGCCTTGTCAAATGTGCAGTCACAGATTAAGATTGAAAAACTGTCATCTTTAGCTAAAGATAACAAATTAAAGTATTTAGAAGATATTATTGTCAAAATTGGATATGGTCCCCAAGACTGTAAAGCAATTGAAGAAATACTACAGAAGAAGAATATAGAGATAACAACTTTGAAGAAACAGCTGAAACTGCCTTCAACTAAGGATCCACAAACCAAAGAGATGGCAGAAAATGAATAGCACAAGGAGGAGATGTTAAAGCTCATTATTAAGAAAAATATACAGATCAAGAAAATGGAAGAGAAAATAGAAAAACTACTCAAGGAAAAAGAGGCATCAAAACCTTCTTTGACCTCAGTGACAACGATTCCCATAGCAAGTGCAAAGCCAAGCTCATTTCCTACGGACATTGCTTCATCTTCAGCAATAGTTGAAACAACAAGGATATCACAAGAGTTACAGGCACAAAAACAACAAAATGAAAAGTTACTCCAGAAGTTCCAAGCCCTTGAGTCACAAAAGGTAAAGAATGATACGTTGTATGTAGAGGAAATGTAGAAATCACACAAGTTAGAACAAAGGGTCAAACAATTAGAAATTAAGACTCTAATGGCAGACACTTTGGCCCAGGCTAAAGAGGAAATCTGGTTAGATATCAACCACTCCATAACAGAAGTATGGCCGTCTATTCAAATTATTTTTGAGCAGCAAGAATTTATTGCTAGATGCAAGACATAGATAGATAATCAGAGGGCAGCATTGAGCACAAAACCCAAAGAAGCAGCAGGGATGATCAAAGTACTAAACTCTAAGACTAGGAAACAGTTATAAGAGATAAATATTCTAGATAGGACAGCTACTATTTTGGAGATTAATAAAGTCCTAATGAAGAAGAATCTACTGACTCAGCTGAAAGCAAAGTGTAAAGCTTTGAACATTGCAGTCAAAAGGTTTCATTATAAATTCGGTATTTTGAAAAAGAAATGATTACCAGAGTTAGTGACATCAGATGATCAACTAGTAAAATTGGATGATTACTATGAGAGATTATATACTATTGCAGTAGACAACAGTCAATTTGTAGGGATAAAAAGACAAATTACTGGCAAAGAGTTTTTGGAAGCTTTGAGCCCTGACCTCACAATCAAATATGAAGTTGGACATATTTTTCTCACTAAACCCAATTTTGAAAGATATATCGAAGTTGATGAGATATTTAGAAGAATGGTAAATCTAGAGATACCAAGTGAGCAGAGGTGGGATCAATTGTGTGAAACAATTGATTAACTTTCCATCCCAACAAGAAGACAGCACAACATTTTTGAAGGAACAATCATCAAGAACTTCCTACCTAATAGGACACATCATTCAACAATTTTCTTTTCCTATTTTCTTTCAGGATATTTTTTTAATCAGTTTAGGATATTTTGTTCACTATCCAAACTAGTATAAATAACTCTCTTCTACGAGTTATTAAAGGTGGTACCTTTCCATAAGCAATTTTGTAAAGCATTGATGTACAAGCTCTTTCTAGATCACTGATAATAAAGCAAAGGATTCTGAATTTGATATCATACAGTCTCGTTTTCTTCTATAAGTCTTTCATGTGTTCCAATCATTCTGTTAATTCTGCATATGTTTAAGTTTTACAGAGATATCAGGTGAGAATAAATGTGTTACAGTTATTCTTAAAATTCCTTCTGAAGTTATTATTATAAAGAGATTGAGATATTGGACTGTTTGTCTAAAAGGCTCCCTCTAAATCATAAAATTGTTAGTATCTTATGTAATTTTAAGCATATTTTGTTTAACTTCTGAACATTGGTCAAAGGTTTTCCCACTTATGATGATTTATCTTTCTATCTGAAATTTAAAGTAATCATATCTCCTTACTATTCCTTCTGCACATCTTATCAACTTAAATCATTGTGTGAAGTTAAATAGCAGCCCTTTGGTTATTTATTAGTACTATCTAAAAGGGTTAAATACATCATCCTTATAATTTGTTTTATGTATTGGTCCTCCATAAAAACCAAAACCCAAAACCCCAAAACAAATATCTTAGATGCTCTGGCATGATCAATTGACCATTATCATCTCAGAGGTACAATATTATGCAGAGGGAGTAAACAGTCACCAGAAATAGTCACCATACCACACTTCTCATATTAAAATACTAGCGATATTAAAATTCACGCTTATAAAAATCCAACGCAGGAATGAATGCATAAATACCGCATTTCAACAGTCTTGAAAATAAAAGCACTCACAATATCCACGCCAATACAAAATCAGTGGTCATACCAATAGAGCTTTCAATGTCAAGAAATGTTCACTATGCAGGCACAAAACACAGTCATGCTAGTATCACAGCTCCAAAGAGAAGATTTTGACTAGTATTGAAACTCATTTCTCCATAGTCCTCCACGCATCAAAAATACCAATAAAGATAGACATATCCATGGGCAACATTTAGAGAACGCCATGAACTATTTGAACCATGAGCCAAAGATGTTAGTTTTAGAAAATATGCAGAATAGAGATGAGAGCGTTTAGCGTGATAGAGGATGGAGGAAAGACTGCGGAAAAAATTGGCAGAAGGGAGTTACAAGTGTAGATGGGATGCCAAAAATAGAGGTTGGGATGTATGCTCTGATACCATGTCAGGCCAGGAGGTAACTCCTCAAATCGAATTACGTATGCATTAAGATAACTCATGTTTATATACAGGAGGGACAGACTCTTGGGCTTCACCTCCTCATGTCTCTTCATTTTCCATTATTTACAAATGTTCACCCAATCCCAATGATTAGGTGTCAAACCCAAGGGAATTGTGAAGACCCAACCATAGGTCCTTTAACTATTGATATAATAATTCAATTAAATTTCCCAAATTTTGAGAACAATCAAATAAAATTCACAAAATTTTAGAACAAGGAAAATTTCAGGTTTATAAAACATCAGAAGCATGAACATATATTAATTTAATTCTACAACATGCATAACTTTTAACAATTTACATAAATAAAATAACTAACTGAAGAATACTTGATTCGATGAATTTGTTGGGATGCTCTTGACTCTGTTAGGATGCTCATGTTGGGCTACTTAACTGAATTTACCTCCCAGCCAACTAGGAATGATTTCCTAGCCTGAGGAATGTCCATAGGTTCCCTAGCCCTCTGAGTCCGAGTCCAACTAGTTGTAGTATGTGCAAGTTAAATCCACCACTCTCTAATACATCCAAGTTTGAGTTCTCTCATTTTTCTCTCTATTCTCTTCCTTCTCCTTCTCTACCTTCCTCCAAATAAAATCCCCCAATACCAAAATAAAGAACAGGGATCCCCCTTCTCCTCTCATCCTCCTTCTCTTTATGTCTCTTTCTCTCATCCACTTGAACAAAATACCATTAATTCCATGAATACCTCCCCATCCTTTTAATTTAATGACCTTGACTTTCCTTTTCATATGTTATCCCAAAATAAATTTGGGGAGACACATAGAAACAAATATTTAATTCAGAAATAAATTGGAGAAGACCATATCCTATCCAAAAGTAAATTTGAGAAGACACCTTAAGAATTTAAATATGAGTATTTAATTTAGAAATAAATTGGAGAAAACCATATCTTATCCAAAAATAAATTTGAGAAGACACGTTGGGAATTGATTAGTAATTGAATAATAATAAATAATAGAAAACCATATTAGTAAAATAAAGTTACATATTCACAAGTGTAGGTATTACTTAATTATTGCATTGAGAGGCGCATTCTACAGCCCATTATGACCCTGACGTGTAAGTATGTCATGTCCTAAAAAATTAATAAAAATATTTTTTACTAATGTCAGCCAAATCATTAGCTTGAATATTAAATTATATATAACTTTTTAATCTTATTAATGGACTAAGATTAATTATTAAAATATAACTATGCATTATTATATATAATTTGAATGGATAATAAATTATCTCATACATTTAATAGTTCCTTTATCATATACGTGAATTTGAATGGATCATAAATTTACCTTTAACAAAAAAACTTACCACATTAAAATCATAAATTAGGTAAAATATTAAACATCTTTACTCAGATTTACTAAAGCTAATAGCATCTCTTAAATCAAAGGAAAAAGGTTAATTCAACACAAAGAATCGAAAATCCTGCTCCAAAATCTTTTAATATTTTTTTTGATTAAATATTTGTAAAATGAATCTTTAGAGGGAAAAACCATATCCTATGGATATATTAAAGTCTTTAAAGACATAAATATTTCCACATCAAAGTTCTAATATTTGAAAATATTAATTTGATGTAGTTTTATTATAATTTTTGTTATCATGTCATAAAAAACATTATTAAATCTAATATTAATATTATTAAATTTAATAACTTTGGATTAATACAATATTAAATTTAATATGATATTCAATTTGTTATATTATAATATATATTAATATATCATGATATATGTTTTTCTTGAGGAAAAATCATAACTTTCCATTAATTTGATAAATTACTTGTAGTAGATGCCTCTAACATATGTATTCTGCTGGCCGTAGCCTTCAAGTAGTAATCAAAAATCATATGACCAAAGCCATTTCAAATAGTAATAGTTCTATACCTATATTACCATGCAGGGTATACTGATAAGTCTTAAAACATAAATATAAATATATACATAACATCGTCCAGTAGCTGTGCTATAAACTGTTGATAAAAAACAAAAATAACTTAGGGCATGTCAGCCCTTGGATATGCCCTATCAATGTAGGGCCGGTGATAGTACTGATATTGTTCATCTCCAATCTATTCATGTATCAACCACAGGCCTCTGGGATGTGTCGTAGCCTCCTTGGATAATTTGTCAGCAACCGAGTTATGTTCCCTGTAAATATGTTGACATGTAACAGAATTAAATTGTGCTTTTAAAATCTGAATTTCATCCAATATGTTCCTGAGTGAATGCACATGGCATGCATTAATGTTATTGAACCAATTTATAATGATTTTAGAGTCACCGAAAATCTGTAATTGATTGCATGAATGAGCTAGTGCAAAATGAAAAAGATGTCTGAGGGAGATCAGTTCAACAAAGTTGTTTGTTCCCACTCCTAACCCCATTTGTATTTTGAAATGGTGGAGTTCAGATAGATGGAGTAAAATCCCCCCTCCACATCCCTGTGCTTGGGCTGCACCATCGAAATAAGCCCATCGTATAGAAAAATCAATAATTTTAGGAGATACTACACGGTTTGCATGTGTGATCCTCATCTGGTAATTCATGATAAGTAGCGATGATTTTAGCAGTGATGTGTGCCCATCTGGCCTCTTTTCCCTTGAAAATAATCCCATTCCTTGTCAGCCAAATTGAACAGAAAACGAGGAGAGGTAGACAGTGAGTTTTTGTATCGCCGCTCGCAGCTCTCCAGAGATCCCAAGCTTCAAATACAGATTGACCATAGCATCTGATAGATTTTGAAAGAATATCAAGGACTTGAATCCAAATCTGTGTAGTGATCAGGCAAGATAGGTATTAATATATCATGATATATATTAACTCTAGATATATATATGTAGGGAAGAACAAAGACATAAAGTGATAGAGGTGGAGAGATAGATGGAGTGACGTGTGAGATATGGAGATAAAATGAAGGTGAAGGACATAGAGAGAGAGAGAGAGAGAGAGAGAGAGAGAGAGAGAGAGAGAGAGAGAGAAGGGAAAGATGTAGAGATAGTGTGTATGTTTTGGGGTGAGAGAGAGACAAAGAAGGAGAGATGGAAGGAAGGGTGAAGAGAAGGAGAGAGAAGGAGAGAGGGAGGGAGATAGTGACAAGGTTGGAGGGTGAAGAGAGAGAGAGGGGGGGGGGGAGAGATAGAGGGAGGTGAGAGAGAAAGGGAGAGAGAGGAAGGAAGAGAGAGAACATGATAGAGAGAAGGAGAGAGGGAGTGAGAGAGAGATGGAGTTAGAGGAAAAGAGAGAGGGACGTAAGAATAAATACCTAGAGAGAGAAAGGTGGAGAAGGAGAGAGGGAGTGATAAGGGAGGTAGAGAGAGAGGGAGAGAGGAGAGTAGGAGGGAAGAGAGAGAAACGAGGGAGAGAGAGAATGAAGGGGAAGAGAAAGGGAGAGGAAGAGGGAGGGAGATATATATAGATATGGAGAAAGCATGTGTATGTTTTAGGGGTGATATAGAGAGAGAAAGGAGAGGTAGAGGAGATAGAGATATATATGGGAGGTGGAGAGATGGAAGAAGAGAGAGATAGAGAGGGAGGGAGAGATAAATAGATATGGAGAGAGTGTGTATATGTTTGGGGGGGTGATATAGAGAGACAAAGAAGGAGATATGGAGGGATATATAGATGTAGATGGAGGGGGGAGAGAGGGAAGAATATTTCTTGAACTATATGTATTGATTTCAGTGTAGATGGAAATTTATAATCCTATTTGATTATTTTCACTAGATGTATTGATTTAAGTGTAGATGTTAATTTCTAATTATATTTGATTGCTTACACTAGATGCATTGATTTCTGTTTAGATGTTGATTTCTAATCCTATTTGATTGCTTGCTCTAGATGCATTTATTTCAGTGTAGATGGTGATTTCTAATATTATTTGATTACTTGTGCTATATGGATTGATTTTAGTGTAGATGTTTATTTCTAATTATATTTGATTGCTTGCACTAGATGTATTGATTTCAATGTAGATGTTGGTTTCTAATCTTATTTGATTGCTTGAATTATATGCATTGATTTCAATGTATATGTTGTTTTCTAATCCTATTTGATTTCTTGCATTAGATGGATTAGATGTTGTTAATCTTGAGACTATAAATTATTAAAAATATTTTTCAAGGTTAGATGGATGGGGTGGGGGGATAGGGAAAAGATTTCTTGCACTAGATGCATTGATTTTAGTGTAGATGATGATTTCTAATCCTATCCGATTTCTTGCACTAAATGCATTGATTTCAGTGTAGATGATGATTTCTAATCCTATCTGATTACTTGCACTATATGCATTGATTTCAGTGTAGATGTTGGTTTATAATTATATTTGATTTCTTACACTAGATGCATTGATTTCAGTGTAGACTTGGATTTCTAATCCTATTTCATTGCTTGAACTAGATGCATGTATTTCAGTGTAGATGTGGATTTCTAATCCTATTTGATTTCTTGCACTAGATGCATTTATTTCAGTGTAGATGTTGATTTCTAATCTCATTTGATTGCTTGCATTAGATGCATTGATTTCAGTGTATATGTTATTTTCTAATCCTATTTGATTGTTTGCATTATATGTTGTTAAGCTTGAGGCTGTAGATTACTAAAAATTAAATTCAAGATATATTTAGTAATACGTAGAGGGACACTATTAAGAAATAATTAGTTGTCAAAAGTTGCGATACCTAGAATTAAAATGAAAAAGATGTGCATAATAAATCCTCCTGCAAAGTGAAAATTAATCCTTGACAAGATCGTCTCCCTTTTTCATCACCAACTAATTACTAATAGACAATTACATATATTCAAAATACATTTAAAGTTACATTCATTAAAAATTACTAATAGAGTAATTGCATACAACAATGTATTCAAAATATTTATAAGAGGAAAATTTATATTTATAAACATCAAAACAAATCAAAATATTCTTGAAGGAGTTGTGATAATTGTTTGGAGAAACAAATAATGTAAAGATTTTATAAATTTGGCCACTCATTAAAAAAATAAAAAATACATTATTTCTTGACTTTGCAAAATAGACTATAGATAAAAGAAATCATCAAAATATTCTTGAAGGAAATAAATTATTTCAAACATATACAAAGAAAAAAATTATTTCATGAGTAATCTTGACACAGTAAATTATTAAAACTGCTTTTCAATATACATTTTATAATATTTGGGGGAACACAGTTTAGAATTAATTAGTTGTCAAAAGTTGTGATACCTAAACTTAAATGAGATAGATGTGCAATATCAATCCTACTGCAAACTATTGACAAGATTGTCTCCCTTCTTCATCACCAACTAGTTACTAATAAAAAATTACACATATAAAATTATAACACATCAACTGTAAAATTCCAAAACATTGCCATCTAAATCCAAACACATAAACACATAAACAACTCAAAGTATCCAAACACAAATGTACAAACCATTCAATGAAAACAAAACAAACCAAAATAAATAAGAGAATGATATGGGCATGCCAAGCAAAGAAAAAATAATGTGAACTTTTAATTTTATCTCAAACATATACATAATAATGATAATCTAAAAATGTGACATTGTTGCCCTCAACAGGAACCAGCTTAGATCCATCTAAAACCGGATCTATCATGCGTCGAGAGGGATGAAATCCCTTGAAGTGAGGACCTTTCCTCAAGTTCTACACACCGAAAAGAATGTTTGCACCTTGATGAATTTTATCCCTCTTGGTGCATGATAGATCCGGTGTTAGATGAATCTAAGCTAATTATAAGTCAATATTTTTAGGTTAATTAAACTCTAATCAAAATTAGCATGATAGGATCAAGTAGGGCATTACAGGAATAGTAAACCCAAGGTATTAAAATTATAAACCCAAGGTATATAAACCCTAACATATATATTATAAACCCTAAAATAAGCATGGCTGACCATGGTTGATTTCCATATTTAGCCGATCCTTGTCAGAATGCGACGTTCAACCATGGTTGATCATGTTTGACCATGATTTATTTTCATATCAAGTCAATTTTTGTCACAATGCGACATTGGACCATGGTTAACCATGGTTGATTTTAATATTGAGACAATCTTTGTCACAATGTGACATTTGACCATGGTTGACCATGCTTGGCTATGATTTACCATGGTTGACCATGATTGATATTATAAAGGAAAGGGAATAATAAAACCAAGGGATTGATATTATAAACCCAAGGTAATAATAAACCCAAGGGATTAATATTAAAACCCCAAGGGATTATCAACCCAAGGGAATAATATTAAATCCAAGGGACTAATATTATAAACCCAAGGTATATAAACCCTAAGATAAATATTATAAATAATAAAATAAACATGGTTGATTTTCATATTGATACAATCCTTGTCACAATGTGACGTTGGACCATGGTTGATTTTCATATCAATACATTCTTTGTCACAACACAACATTTTACCATGGTTGACCCAATGACCATGATTGACCATGTATGACCATGATTGATTTTATAAAACATTGTTGACCAACATTGACCATGATTATCATATTGAGACAATGTTTGTCATAATGTGATATTGGACCATGGTTGAAACAATGATTGATTTTCATATTGAGACAATATTTGTCATAATGTGATGTTGTATTATGGTAGACCATGATTGAATTTATAAACAAAGTTGACCATGATTGGCCATAGTTGACCATGATTGATATTATAAATCTAAGGGAATAATAAACCCTAGGGATTAATACTAAAAACCCAAGTGATTATAAACACAAGAAAATAATATTAAACCTTAGGAATATGAACCCTTACATTAATAAACCTAAGGGATTGATATTATAAACACAAGGGAATAATAAACCCAAGGGATAAAAATTACAAACCCAAGGAATATAAACCCTAAGATAAATATTATAAACCCTAAAATAAATGTGGTTGGCCATGGTTGATTTCCATATTGAGACAATCCTTGTCACAATGCGACGTTGGACCATGCTTAACCATGATTTATGTTTATATCGAGACAATATTTGTCTCAATGCGACATAGGACCATGGTTGACCATGGTTGATTTTCATATTGAGACAATATTTATGTTAATAAAAATATTATTAAATATTATAAACCAAGGGAATAATAAGTTACCCAAGGGATTGATATTATAAATCCAAGGGAATAATAAAGCCAAGGAATTAATACTAAAACCCCAAGGGATTATGAACCCAAGGGACTAATATTAAACCTAAAGGATTAATATTATAAACCTAAGGTATATAAATCAAAAGAAAATATTAAAAACCATAAAATAAACATGGTTGACCAAGGCTGATTTTCATATTTCCTTGTCACAATGCAATGTTGGACCATGGTTGACCATGGTTGACCATGATTAGTTTTCATATAAAAAATATTTGTCCCAATGCAACCTTGGAGCAATGTTGCCCATGGTTGATTTTCTTATTGAAACAATCATTGTCATAATGAAACATTGGAACATGGTTGACCATGAATGATTTATAAAATATGGTTGACCATGGTTGATTTTCATATTGAGACAATCCTTGTCACAATGCAACGTTGGACCATGGTTGACGATGCTTGACCATGATTTATTTTCATATTGAGACAATATTAGTCACAATGCGATGTTGGACCATGGTTGATTTTCATATTGTGACAATCTTTATCACAATTCGACATTTGGCCATCATTAACCATGGTTGGCTATGATTGCCCATTATTTACCATGATTGATATTATAAAGCCAAGGGAATAATTAACCCAAGGGATTGATATTATAAACCCAAGGTATTAATACTAAAACCATCCTTGTTAAAATAACCAAGATTTATTTGCATATTGACACTATGTTTGTCAAAATGTGACATTGGACCATGGCTCACCGTGATTGATTCTATAAAACATGGGTGAGCATGGTTGACCATGATTGATAGCCTAAACCCAAAGGATTAATACTAAAATGCTAAGGGATTATGAACCCAAGGGAAAAATATTGAACCCAAGATATTAAAATTATAAACTCAAGGTATATAAACCCTAAGATAAATATTACGAACCCTAAAATAAACATGGTTGACTATGGTTGATTTTCATATTGAGACAACCCTTGTCACACTACAACGTTGTAGCATGGTTGACCATGATTGACCATGATTGATTTTCATAATGAGAAAATCTTTGTCACAATGCGACATTGGAACATGATTAACAATGGTTTATTTTCATATTGACACAATCTTTGTCACAATGCAACATTGTACCATGGTTGACCATGATTGATATTAAAAACCCAAAGGAATAATGAAACCAATGGATTAAAACTAAAAATCCAAGGGATTATAATCTCAAGGGAATAATATTAAACCCATGGGAATACTATAAACCAAAGTTATATAAGCCCTAAGATAAATATTATAACCCTTAAATAAGAGGGTTGACCATGGTTGATTTTTATATTGATACAATATTTGTCACAATGGCGGCGTTGGACAATGCTCGACCATGGTTGAACCCTTAGATTAACAAACCCAAGGGATCGATATTATAAACCCAATGGATAAATATTAAAACCCTAAGGGATTATGAACCCAAGGGAATAATATTAAACCTAAGGAATCAATCTTATAAAACCAAAGTATACAAACCTTATGATAAATATTATAAACCCTAAAATAAACATGGTTGACCATGGTTGACTTTCATATTGAGACAATCTTTCTCACAATGGATGTTGGACCATGGTTGACTATGTTTGACCATGATTTATTTTCATATTGAAACAATCTTTGTCACAATGTGATGTTGGACTATAGTTGATCTTAATATTGAGACAATCTTTATCACAATGCGTCATTGGACCATGCTTGACTATGATTGACCATGGTTCATCATGATTGATTCTATAAAACATGGTTGACCATGATCAAGAGAAATTTAATTTTAAGAGAAATCTCAATCTTGATTTGTTAACTAGTAGTAAGAATATTTTATAACATTTCATAAAGTGTAAATTCCTACTATCCATCTTTAGTTATTGATAAATATATTTAGATATTGGAAACTAAATTATAAAATAAACAAATATACTGAAGTAAATATTTTATGAATATTCAATAAAGATTAAATTTATTTCATCTACTATAATTATTAAATTAAAAATCAATTTTGGACACTGAATTATAAATAGACAAACATATTTAGGGAGATATTGTATTAATATTCAATAAATATTAAACATATTGAACTAAATATTTTATAAATATTCAATATAAATTAAATCTCATTCATCTATTATAATTATTAAATTAAAAATCAATTTTAGAAACTAAATTATAGAATAAACATATTCTGGTAAATATTTTATTAATATTTAATTAAAATTAAATCTTTTTCCATTACTATAATTATTAAACTAAAAATTTAATTATCATATTCTAAAGCAGTTATAGATTTTAAGTTGTAATTTCAAAATTTAAGTAAAGTGTTTTTAATATATTAATTTTTTAATACAATAAAGAAACATTCCAAAATATATATTTATTAAATTGAGGTTATTTATTAATATTGGTTAATTATATAGAGTTTATTTATTTCAAATATGAAATTAAAATACCCTAATTAAAATGCATTATATCAGGCATAGATAATATAGAATAGTAAATTGTAATATTCAAAATTTAACTAAGATTTTTTAAAGGTACTAAATTTTTTATATAAAAAAACTATTTCAAAATATTCATTAATTAAATTAAATTGAGTTTATTTATTAATTATATAGAGTTGATGTATTTTAAATATTATTAAATAGAGTTTATTTATTTATAAAGTATATCCAAAACAAGGTAACTTGATAATTGAAATCAATATTTTTAGGATTTCAACATTATAACATTTTGAAGTTTTAGGATTGAAACATTAAAACATTTATTTATTGTTACAAAGGAAGAAAGGTAATCATATGTTAATTACTTGAAATATTAAATGAAAACCAAAATTATCATAAAATTAAGTATAATTTGAATATATTTTCTAGCGGTTAAAATATATATTCATATTTTTTATAAGAAATTATAATTTCAAATTAAATAAACACTGGTAATGTTTCTCTCCCACAAAATATATTGTCTAATTTGAATAGTGTATTGATTGCATGTATCTTTACATTGATCAAATACTGTTGTTAGGATAATGTTTGGCACAATCAATAAGCATATCACCTCAGTACATTGATTACTATACATTCTGGAATATGTATATGTTGTGTAATTTGAATGATATATTGATTGCATGTATTTTTGGTTGATTGAACATTTTTGTTAGCATAATGATTCACACAATCAGTTAGCATAATGCTTCGCAAAATCAATAAGCATATCAAGTTAGTACATTGATTGTTATACATTCTGGAGTCTTGTCAAATGTTTTTAGTTTTTTGAATACATATAGTTTCAGATTGATTTTAGTTTCATTAATAAGTTTTTGACTTTTTGAATATATGACATTTGTCTGAAATTTAGTGGAATTTTTCTTTGAGTGATAATTTTGAATCTGGTAACTTATATTATTAATGTTCCAAATCTTTTTGAGAAAAAAAAATCATTTATATATTAAAAAACATCTAAACAATAAAAATTTTCCAAATTTTTTAAGAAGCTAAATCTATTTATACTTTTAAAAATTTATAACCAATAAAAAATTAACAATTTTGTAAAAAGTTTTATGAAACAATTTCAAACCAAAAAATAGGAATCTTTTCGTTTCATATGATGTTTAGGTTTCAATTGATACTAAGCTATAAATCACAAGAGTTCTGGTTATATATGTATATATTATGTGCTTTAAAATGTTCTGAGTCATATAATATATAATTTAGTTTAGATTATATTGATTATGATTGCCTTTACTTGATATTTTTTTAATTTTTATATATATTAAGGTCTCTTTATATTAAATCTAGATTGATGAAACATTAATATACATTAAAACTCTTATGGATCAAATCTTAGACACATTTAAATTGATATAACCTTTGTATACAAAAATTCACTTTTATAATATAAAATTCTCAAATGAATTTATTAAAGCCACATATATCATAACGGTGTGTGCATCACTTGAAAATTGTATCATGGAATCACCCATGTTTCTATATGTAGTCAATCTAGATGATTATTTTTGGTCGTGAATGTTCTTCCAAAAGTACATAAAACCAACATGATTGCCTTATTTATGGGCCACAACATCTCAATCTACAATTTGTAAGAGTGTGGTTTTGCAGCAAATGAGGCAAAACTGAAATGCAAATGAAAGACCGATGACAAGTTTGTTAAATGTGTTAGGCATACGAAATCAACTCACTCGTTTCGCTCTGTTTCAATTTTTTGTTTGTTTGTTGATTAATCGCCATAAAAATATATTACATGGTTCCAAATTTCTTAATCAATTTATGTTGTGTGATATAGATCAATATTGAGCCATTGAACCTTTTTTAATTAATTGAAACAGTGTGACAAATATTTACCTTCACATGCAATCTCATAGAGAATATCTAAAGATTTTTCTATTGTACCATAAGGCATGAAAAGGCTGAAGTTAGTGTGCACTTGAGAATGATAAAGAGAGTGAAATATGCAGAACTAATTTACTTATTTTAATATCAAAAGAAAAAAATAAAAGGAGAGTGAAATGGAAGCTAATACCCCATCTTTGGAGAAATTTGAAAGGCATACTGCACAACTCGCCATCCTTTTCATATATCATAGTATATACATAACCTATGAATTACTTACGAGGGCGTGTACATGAAGTATTTGAGGACCAGAAAAATCTTAAATGCCCACTAGGGGAGAAACTTGAAGTTGCAATAGCCCATGTTATTCATGAAATCAAACCATAAATGATAACCAAACATAACACCAATGGAAGGAGTATTGGTGATAGGCAGAGGTAGTTGAGCCATGGAAAAAAATGTTTCATACATGATATGTTATGAAAATGGATGCATCACAACTAAGCAAAAACAAAACCACATTATCAACATGAAAAGTTAAGAAAAAAATAGTCAATACAACATAATGAACGACTTTCTAAGAGAATATGGATTCTTTTCTTACATGTAATTGGTTCCATTACAAAAGAAGAGTGGTGATGTGAATGGTAGCGCCTATACAAAAAATGATGATGCAAGGCTCTATGTGACTAGTAATATATGAATTCGACTGGCCTGATGGGCCAATTCAATTCCATCAGCCACATTCCTAGGCACGATCACTGCATTCCAAATCAATTCAATTTCATGATTTTTTATTTTTTTATTTTTTTAAAGTTGCAATGTACCCTCCTAGAAATCATAGTCATGGATGTGCTATTTAGATGAAGAATATTGATTTAAGAATCTAGCCTCACCATTGATTTAAAAGTCAATGCGTCCTCATCCACTTGAGGTTGAAATAAGACGCCTTCATCCAATTCGTTTTAATAAAAACCATTTGAAAATATCAATAATTTTATTCTGATCATTCTTCCTCTTTTTGTCGTTGATATTACAACCAATATCAAAGAAATATGGTAATAATATTTCTCTCTAACTTTCAACCATAAAATAACTCAATATTCATGATATTAAGTAACATAATTATATATGTATGTGGGGAAGAGAATGAAATATTTGAATGTTTTTTTCTAAAGAAAAAAATGAACTTTTTATTAATATAAAAAGTTACATAGAATATGCATTAAGCATTCAATTTGGCTGTATGAAAGTAGATCATATAGCCCACAAGATACAACCCTGCCTAAAGCAGAAAAAGAAAGTGCCGCTCCTATTATCCGGAGTGTAGTCAACAACAAAAAAACCAAGCTGGCCTAAGCCTTCCTGCCCTTCTTCTTCTCCACTTTTTGCCAACCATCCATGTTGTGAGTGGAGTCAATAATGGCAAGCTGGTTTTCCACTGTGTTCATTGGTTGTTCCTTATCTGAATCCGATCCTTCAGGACTGTGACTTCGTTTATTACTACTTATTTCCAGCTGGAGTTCTTGTTCTTTTTCCTCATTAATCTCTTTTTCCTTATTGCCCTGATCTTTGTCCTTTGCTGTATTATATTCTTCTTTCTTTTCTATAGCTACCTTCTTAAATGCAACATCTTTTTTTGCCATCCTTTTGGCTTCCTTTGTTGTTGCTTGCTCTTGTTGGAGCTTGGACATGCATTGTACAGATGACCTGTTTGTTGACATCCCCGGCATCTGAAAGTTGTGTTCTCATAGTCCAACGGTTGTTTCCACTGTGTATTATTGAAGTTCAGAATTATGCTTTCAGGTAGTCCTCGGCTGAGATCTACCTCGACACATATTCTGGCAAAAGTAAATATTCCTTTTAGATGTCTCTCTGCATCTATTTTTAACATTCTCCCCAAGGTATTTCCAATAGTTGTTAGAGCCTTTGGATGCCAAAAATGTAAAGGAAGGTTATGCAGCCTGACCCATACTGGCATCCTTGATACCACCATGGTGTTGGCATCAAAATCAGGAAACCAAGGGGTAATAAAAAGTCCAGCACTGCCCCAGAACCATGGCCCTTGGTTGAGAACTGTTTCCTTTTCTTCTTCTGTTTTAAAACATACTATAAAGAACCCCTTAGGGTATAGGAAGATTTGGCAATTTTTTGTCCAAACCGAGTGGATCCATTGATACAATGCATCAGTTCTAGGCCAAAAGCCATTGAATCTACAAATAACTGCATTTTTTTGTAAATCTGAATATACCTTATTTACCTCTGGTATTTCGATGGAGATAGATGGGCTCTCCAGAATTTGATCTACGATGTACTGCCTCGGGGGTTCAGTGGCAGCTGTAGGTTCTTTCCCTTTGCCCTTTACTGCTTCCTTAAAAGACCCTTTGTTTTGCGAGCTAGTTCCAACGTTTTCGGCACCTCCTCGTAATCTCATATTGAGAATGATTGTAGAGCCTGACTTGATGTTGTAATCTTGTATGGTTTTGCATTCCTGCAGTGATCTGCCCTCATTTATTAGGTGTTGTTTCTCAGTCGGGTAGCCAATCTGCTCGGCGATGTTGTTCTTCAAATCTGAAACCCTGTCGCTGTCATAAGTCCAGATCACGGTTGTGTTTCCTTTTGGCGTCTTTACAAAGATTTGAAAACCAGATCTGGCATTCTGGGGTGGCTCGATTCTTGTCAGATCTGAGCCGTCCAAATCCGTAGCCGATCTGAAATTTTTGTAGCCCTCTGGCCACACATGGCGCAGGGTTTCTTCCATCAAATCTTCATTCTGATTGACCCAGAACGTCTCGTGTACCTGCGTCTTTTCCACCGCATCGCTGGCAATATCTTCAAATCCGAAATGGATGTCATCAGATCGGCAAACGATCTGTTTCTTCCCCAAAGGAAGTTCGAACAATTGATCGCATTCTTCCTCTGCTCTCGCGATTATTTCCGACGGGATTCCATGATTTATTACTTGAGAGCAACCAAATTCAGCCGCAGATTGCACCAATCTGCCAACCGCTGCGCCATTCTTGGGATCGCCGGAACGCAGAGAAGGGAGATCGAATGCCGGCAGATCCTGATGTGGAATATCTGTGCGCAACAAGGGCTCTGGCAAAATCAGGTCTGGAATGCGAAGCGACTGTTCAAGAAACTCCGCCCAAATCTCATTGTTTAGGCCCGTGGCTTTGATCCCCCAACCTATTGCTGTCAGAGAAGGCGGAGGCGCACGTAATGCATTGTTTTTATACTGTTTAGAAGACATAGCGAGTCACCCGGGATCGATTCTCTGCAACCTGCAAACCCTAGATCATTCGCTCCCTCCCCAATTTTTCCTCAATGGATTGATCATATAGGAACCCTTAGATCTCATTCATTCATGAAATATTTGAATGTTTAAAGAAGAAGTATTTAAAAAATAAATAAAAAAATTATTTCCAAATAAAAAGGAGAAATATAATTCATTCCATTTTTAATATGAAATTGTTAAAAAATATTATTTATAATAATAAAATTCAATATAGGTAATGTAAAATAAATACTTTTAAATATTTTTATGGACTTTTTATCTGGGTGTTAGTTTGGTTTATATCTTTGGGTGCCATGGCAGGGAGGGCTATTCTCTCTAACAAACCTTTTATGGTGGCTATTCTTGAGACTCCCCTTTTAGTTAGCCTTGTATGGGACTCGACGAAAGAAGTTTTCCGAATGTGGTCCAAAAATGTATGTTGATCCAACTTTTTCAATTTCAAAGATGATGAGTGATCAGGGATGGGATTTGCATTTCACTTTACCTGTCAGATAATTTTTTTTTACGTTTTGGCTTTTATACTTCCCTTCAAGAACATGTTATGTTTGAAATTTTTCCCTTCAAGAATGATGTTTTGATAATAAATTAACCCTTCATTAATAAAGTTTTGATTAAAAAATTACCTTTAAATAATTAAAAATTTTCACATATTTATCATAACAAAAGAAAAATGGTCATACAACACAAATAACTTATTGAATCCTGAATCTTAATTTGAAATTGCATGGAACACTCACAATAAAATCTCCATATCCCAAAGAACAAATTTCCTTGACAATATCTTAAACTTCCCTAAAAACATTAATTCATATGTTGAAAACCTAAAGTTATCGTAAAATAATACATCATTGCTCCAACAACAATAAAAAGCATTTTCTTAACTTCAGGATTTCAACAAAAGAGATGACAAATACCCAAAAATTGATTACAAAGCCATAACATAAACCAGAGGATGAATCAAGATTTTAAAATGGGCAAGAGGAAATTGAATATTAATTGTTATTTAATCACTATCTATTTATTTTAAAATGTTTCTACTTTTAATAATGCTAGTTCATTGTTCCTATCCAAAGGTGAGTTGAATGATAAAATATGACAATATAACATTAGATTTGAAAACACATTTCTTTTTAGCTAGAGTGGCAATATTCTAAAAGCACAAAATAATATAGCTTAAAGAAGGTTAAAATTTGATCAATTATGAAAAATACAAAAACATGACCCATTGTTTTTACTATATTGAGTGATTAGTGCATTGATAACTTCAAGATTACATTCAAATACAACATAATAAATAAATTAAGGATCCATGGAACATCTTATAGAATATATTCTTGGAATATAGTCTTGGGTCATGTTTAACTGCAACAAATAAACTAATTACAAGTTTAAAGTGTTACCAAAGAACACCATCTTGAGTTCAGAGTGGATTGATGGGGTGGATCCAAATGAACACCGAATTAGATTTAATTAATGTAACTTGATTTTTAAATTAAATATTAATATACACTACTAGCCATAATTGGCTATCATGACTATAAAAATCCCAATAATGAACATCAAGATTCTCGCCTAAAGAAAATTGGAACAACAAGTTACATGAATGTGGTCAGGTTAGTTTGAGAGGTCATTGTATTTTATTATATTATTTTGGAAGAATGAATGCAAAGAGTGATTAGACTACATACATAATTTGGTTTGATGTCCAAATAATGAAATAACTATGGAAATCTAGGGTTGGGTCAAACCACAAGTAAAATTGTTGATCACTGAGAAAAGACATTAGTGTGAAAAATATAAGGATCTCCAAACAGGTTTCTGAGAATATTAAAGTCCATTTCGTTGTGTTTGGGACATTTATATGATAATTGCATACATCCATAGCAACAACAATAACATGGTATACCTTCAGAATGAACCAAGCTAGTGTTAATTGATTGAATTCAATAGAAATAAGGTGAAGTTAATTACATAGAAGGTGGAGTTTGTGTCTGTAGAGTTTCCAGGTACCAATTTGTTTTGCATATCAATTTTGGAAAATAGATACTCTTGCTTGGATTGCATACCATGTTATGCAACCAACTGACAAAATAGAAGAAAAGAGAGATCAATGCCTTCAAAATCAGCCTCTTCGAGGAGGCAACCTCCTTTACATTACAAAAATGAACAATTCTTGGATGATACAAATGATAAAACCTCCTTTCTATATATAGGAGTCTAAAGGGTCACAATATAATCAAAGTCGAGCTAAAAATAAGAATATAAGGGAACAACAATAACAATAAGGGCTACAATGACAATATTAATGGGGGAATCACTAGTATTATAGAGACCTAACATGCCCCTCTCCTTCAAAAAATTGTTGTCCTCAACACTTGAGTAGTTTTGGATGCTTCTATATAAAATTCTCACCCTCCCATGTGGAATCTTCAGCGGGTAAGTTCTTCCACTTGATGAGATACTCCGAAATTGATCGATTTCATAGCTGTCGAGTTCTTGTTTTTGTGACTGCTTCAAGTTCCAATATGATGTTTCCTTCCTCGTCAAATTCTAGAAATATTGTTTGAACTGGGAGTTTGCCACCTATAACCTTCTTTAAGCATGAAATATGGAAAACTGGGTGCACTCGAGAAGCTGCATGAAGCTCCAATTTGTATGCCATAGTATCAATATTTTGCAACACCTTGTACGGACCATAATACTTTGGTGATAATTTATTATCCTTATTATCTTGCTTGAGGGACATTTGTTTATATGGTTGTAATTGTAGGAATACCTAGTCACCTACATCAAAACTTCTTTCGTTGCGATGTTGATTTGCGTGTTGTTTCATTCTATTCTGTGCCAAAGTGAGGTTATCCTTTAAGAGTTGGAGAACATTTTGTTGATGCTCTATGTGATCTTCCACTGCTTGAAACTTAGAATTTTCTCTTAAATATGATGTGATGGACAGTTGGATGATATCCATAAAGTGCCATAAATGGGGTCATTTTTGCTGCAGCGTGGAAGGAAGTGTTATACCACCATTCAGCTAGAGGAAACCATTTGACCCATTGTGTTTATTTATCATATACAAAGAAATGAATATATCCTTCCAAACATTTGTTTATTATCTCAGTTTTCCCATCAGATTGAGGATGATAAGATGAGTTATGAGCTAACTGAGTACCAAGACAAGAAAATAATTATGTCCAAAAATTTCTAGTGAAAATGGGATCTTTATCGCTTACAATAATCTTTGGGTTTCCATGTAGCTTTTCAATTTTTTCCATAAATGCAGTAGAAACTGTACTGGCTTTAAATGGATGTGATAATGCACAAAAGTGTGCATACTTGGTAAGTTTGTCAACTACCACCATGATGACACTCTTTCCTTCGGACTTGGGTAATCCTGTGATAAAATCCATTGAAACCTCCTCCTAACGTTGGCTTGGAATCGATAAATTGTAATAGACCTGGGGTCTTAATTATTTCAACTTTATTTTGTTGGCAAACCAAACATTCCGCCACAAACTTTTGAATATAAAATTTAAGGTCATCCCAAAAAAATTCCTTCTTAACCCTGTGGTAAGTTTTTTAAAATCTACAGTGCCTTCCTAAGGGAGAGGTGTGCAATTCCATAAGAATATTTTGTTTGAGTTGGGAATTCTTACATCGGTATAAGCGATATTTGTACCACAACGAATCATTTTTCCAGCTAAATGTATCAGATGTACTGGGATCTTGTTGTAACTTTTGAATGAGTGCCCACACTTCTTCGTCATTCTTCCATTCATCCCTTGCTTTGTTTATCCAATCTGGTTGGATAATAGAAATGGTGCAAAACAATGCTTCCACATCCTCATCCTTTCTTGAGAGGGCATATACCACAACATTTTGCTTCCCTTTTTTGTAGATGATTTCAAAGTCACAACCCTACATCTTTGTGACCCATTTTTGCTGCTCTTCTGAAGATAATCTTTGTTCTAAAAATTATTTAAGACTAACATGATCCGTTTTTACCTTGAAGTGTCTTCCCATTAGGTAGGGTCTCCATTTCTTAAGTGCATGTAGTATTGCCAACATTTCCTTCTCATAAATAGCTTTGTGTAAATACTTTCCTTTGATTGGATGACTTTCAAAAGCAATGGGTATTTCTTCTTGCATTAAAACAACACCAATTCCATTTCCTGAGGCATCACATTCCACAATAAAGGTTTTTGTGAAGTCCGGCATAGCTAAGACTGGTGCTTGGCACATTACCTCTTTAAGACATTCAAAGGCCTTCGTTGCTTCTGGAGTCCATGAAAATGAATTTTTCTTCAATAATGATGTTAGAGGTGCTGCTATTCTCCCATAATTCTTAACAAACTTGCGATAATACCCTGTCAACCCAATAAATCCTCGCAGATGGTTTATGGATGTGGGGATTCTCCATTCCTTAATGGATTTAGTTTTGCTAGGGTCTACCTTCACACCTTCATGAGATACAATATGACCCAGATATTCCACCTCTTGTACTCCAAAGAAACATTTGGAGATTTTTTCATATAATTGTTTCTCCTCCAATAGTTTGAGCATCGTGTCAACATGTTGAACATGATCCTTCAAAGACTTGCTAAAGATTAGTATATCATAAAAAAAATATTAACACAAATTTTCTAAGGAAGGGTTTGAAAATAGAATCCATCAAACCTTGAAATGTAGAAGGTGCATTGGTAAGGCCAAAAGGCATGACTAAAAATTGATAATGACCCTCATGAGTTCTAAATGTTGTTTTTGGAATGTCTTTAGTCTTCATTTTGATTTGATGATATCCTGAATGATGATCCAACTTGGCGAAGTAAATTGATCAATGCAATTCATCCAATAATTCATCAATGACTAGAATGATAAATTTATCTTCAATAGTGAGCTTGTTGAGCTCCCTATAATCTGGATACATGCACCATGACCCATCCTTCTTGTCCACCAATACTACTGGAGCAGAGAAATAACTTTGACTAGGTTGAATTATACCAGCCTCTAACATTTCTGCAACCATACGTTTAATTTCACTCTTTTGTGCATAGGGATATCTGTAAGGCCTGATGTTTGGAGAAACACTTCCTGGCATCAAATGAATAGAATGATCATGATCGCAAATAGTTGGGATTCCTTTAGAAGTCTCAAATACCTTAGAATGATTGTCCAAGACTTTTTGGAGATCTAGATAAATAGATGATTTTGATGTGGGAACCTCTAGCGAACATAATTGTGCAATTACATCTCGTTGTTCTTTCTTTAGAAGCTTTGTCATTCTGTTAGAGATAATTATTTTTCCCGGTTTCCCTATGATACCCCTTAATTCAACATCAGCACCACCCATTGGGATGGAAAGCATTGGGATATTCAATGCATATTCTCCTATGGATAGCTTGATATTATGGCACTTTTCACTTGCAACCATCACTTGACACTCTGGTGCTGGATATAGAAGCAATTCAATTCCTTGGGTCTCTTACAATGAATATAATTATGTGTACTTCCCGAATCAGGCAACAATATTACTTTTTTCTTCTTGATATGTCCTTCTATCTTGATATTTTGAGGAGTGGTAATTTCGGCCAATGCATTACAAGACATGGTCAAATTCATTTCTTCTTTTTCTAGGGTTTGTTCCTAGTGTATATCCTCTTCTTTTGACATTTCTTGTTCCTTTTCTTCCTCCTCTTCACAATATATGTAAAATAATTTCTTCTCAACACACTTATGACCTTTAGTGTATTTTCTATGACAAATGTAACAAAGCCCTTTTGCTCTTTTTTCTTCCAATTGTTCTAGTTTCAACCTTGTAGGTCGTGGAAGGCTAGGAGCAACAACACTTCCATCTTTATAGTTGTGAGTTGTAGGTTTCCTTGTTGCCATAATTTTACTTTCCATTTTTCTTGCCAACCTAAATCCCTTCTCCAATGAATCAAGTTCCCAAAGGCGAACCTCATGCTCGATGTTATCCTTTTGAAGTCCCTATGAACACATCAATTGTATGCTCATCTGGAATATATTTTACCCTTATATTCAATTTTTGGAAATCCTCAATGTGCTCCATCATTGAACCCTTTTGTTTGAGATTTATCAAATGGCTAAAAAAAGTGTTTCTTTTTGTATCCTCATAATGTGCTATCATTTCTTCCGTCAAAATTTCCCAAGTGACAATTTGTTTACATGAGAAAAGTCATCGATACCATACAAACTCATTTGGTTCCAAATATAAAGTTGCAATGCGTACCTTTTGTGTGTTTTTCACATTATGGAGATCGAAATATTGTTCCATCTGTAGTATCCATGTCACGGGATCCTTGCCATCCTCCTCATATCGATCTTTGGAAAATGGTGGGTCTTCAATCCACCGTTAGAGTCTATGAAATCATAATTAACATTTGTTTTGTTCTCCTCATGAGTTTTATTTACTACCCTTTCACCATTAGCAAGCATTTCTTGTAGCAAATTTGTCAAATCTCTCTTCAAATCTTCCATGTTGCCTTTAAGTTTTTTTTCTATAGCATCCATCTTAGCTTCCATGCTTGTCTTCAAATCTTCCATCTTAGCTTCCATGCCTTTATTTAAAGCATCCATCTTAGCTTCCACGCCATCCATCTTAACTTCTGTTACTTTTTGTGAAAGTGAATTTTGTTGTAGTTGGTATCGTAATTTTGATATATCATGTTGCATTTCTTCCTCTTCTTCATGAGTCATGCTAGAGATTTCAGGTTGCTTACTAGGTGTTTCCATTTTCTTTCTTTGGGGCATTAATTAATGAAAATAATGTTTCACTATTCCCTTTTGAATTCCTTCAAACTAATTTTTTAGACCAAACTTATCCAAAATTTAAAAAAAAACTACACACCTTTTTTCACTTTGTAGGAGCTCGATATTGAATCTAGTGTATCTGTATAATTTTGGATCTCCAAGATCTGAAATTTTGTCTTGCGGTACCCCTTTGAGTCATCTTTCGAACCCCACAAGTCTAATCAACATTGGATTCTCCAAGGAAGAGTTATGCCAAATCTACAATGATGACCTAATTATAGACTAGTTCCATAGAGTGAACTTGTACGAAGTTCCACGTGTCACTGTTTTGACCTTAATACCTGAAACCGATACACAGAAGACTACAGACCGTCCTGTTTCTGTATATTTTTATGAAATTTCAACCTGATGCTCAGAGAGAAAGTTATGATGATTTCCTCATGTCATCTATTTGAGATAAAATTCGGGAGCCTTCACAAACCCTAACTTCCTTGGATTATATCTCAGAAATTATAGCGAGACAAGATCTGAAATTTGGTCCCGAGGTTCAGCAAGGTTTCCGCTCAAATGGGTTTTTTTTTAACGTATGAAACGTTGCAAAAACAAAGGTATAGCGAAAATTCCATGAAGACCTGTTTGGAGTAGAAAAACCCTAGAATCCAAAGCTCGGATACCAAATGATATGCCACCAGCTCACAAAATAGAAGAAAGGAGAGGTCAATGCCTTCAAAATCATCCTCTTCAAGGGGGAGACCTCCTTTACATTACATAAATGAAATTTTTTAGATTGTACAAATGAGAAAACCTCCTTTCTATATATAGGAGTTTAAGGGGTCACAATATAATCAAAGTCGACATAACAATAATAATATAAGGGCACAAAAATAACAATAGTGAGCTTCTATGGGGAACCATAATAACAATATGGGGACAATAGTGGTACAACAATAACAATAAGGGCTACAATGACAATAGTAATGGGGGGATCACTAGTATTATAGGGACCTAACGTACCACAACCTGTCGTAATTTTTTTTACCTTAGCTTAGCTGAAGTTAATTGAGAGAAAAAGTCGTAGCTAGTAGACTACGAGGAAGAATTCAAATATTATCTAAGGAACGGTTGAGGGTAAGGTGCAACTATTGTCAATTTTCAAGGATAGGGAAATTTTCAAGTCCAACAATGAAATCGACTGTGAAACTAGAAAGAAAAAAAATATTTCTTTTAACAAAAAGCGTAATACATGAAATGAGCAATGTCATCTAGCTTCCTTAAAATGACCATGTATTGTTGGGGCATATAAACTCAACTTTTTAAACTTAATTTTTGTTTGAGGATTCCCAATATCGGAGAAGAAGAGGTAGCACAAGTAGGGAATTAAATTAAATTAATATGTACAGTTGAATGAATGTCAACATTATATACTTAATAATTAATGATGATGACATACAAAAGACCTCACCATGCCTCCATTCAAACTTTAGAAGACCTCGCCATTAATTTAACAATCAATTTTAACATTTTCCATTAAAATGAGTCTACCCAATATTCTTAAAGACCAATTTAATTAAAAATCATAATGATATGAAATATTTGTGAAATGTGACACTCGAGATTCAAATTAATCTTAAATACATAAATTAAACTCAAGAAAAACAAAACAAAACATTGCCCTACACAATATTCAGCTTGTGCATCGAGAGTTGATCACCCATACATGACCAGCATAAGCCCCTGCAAAGAGATTATCAGAGGGTATCTCGTCTCATCAAAATCAAGACTCCAAAAGAAATACTAAAAAACATTTTTTTTTTCTAATTTCTAAAAAGTTATAAAATGCACAATTTAGGATACAACAAGGATACATTAGGTGAATTTTACTCTTTTTGGAATTTTGTTGCGGATTATTAAAGCGAGGGATTTTACATTTGATTTATTTTTTTTATATATATATTTGTGAATTCTTTGTTGGGAATTTGTCTCTCAATTTGTCATAAAATATTTGTATAAACACTTTTTAAATATACACGAAAACTTGTTGATGCAATATACATTAAACAACTATGCAGATTTTGTTAGTTATTTCCATGCTAGGTAGATTTTGTTACGGCATGGGCTTCTTTGGTGTCTACAAAATCCGTCCTTAGCAATATGGACAAGGAGGTTAGGCACAGGGACAATTTAGGCGGTGTCGAATATAAATTGAATTTCACATAATAATAGGGTATCTAACTCAGCAACATCAGAGAGGGTATTAATAACGTTTTGAGGAAAATATAAACCATCAAATATACGTTTGGTAAATTTCATGACCCGTAACAAAAAATATATATTCCCACATGTTATATTTGCCTCTTAAAAATAGATTGGAAATTTATTTTAAAAATGAAAAGGTATTATAATTAACAAAATGTAAAAATATTTATTAAATAAATAAATATTTATTACATGATAATTTAAAATATTAAGATTTTTTTTAATTAAATTGATTATTTTTTAATAAATAAATAAAATAAAACAAAAATTATTATTATGAAACTTTAAAATATAAAATGTTATACAAAATATTTGATAAAGATAATAAACTGTCATTACAACTGAGACCTTTACTCATTATTAAAATTTATGTCTTATCATCTAAAAGTTCCACGTGTGCTTCCACTTCAATGCTCCATAATTGACCATGCTCAATTCAGAGAAATCAATGTTTTAATATTGGACTTTCATTGACTTATTATAAGCTCTTCAAAGCCCTGTTAAACAAGGAAGATCTCGATAATTTTAGACAAGACATAGATCACATGTACATGCAAATTAATACCCAAATGGGTATTTGTATTTTTGGGTTGAGAGGCACTCTACAACCTAGTATGGGGGTAGATCTCACGTAAAAACGTAAATGTAAACGTAAAGGTAAACATAAACATGTAATGTTTATGGGGGTAGATCTCACGTAAAAACGTAAATGTAAACATAAACATAAACATGTAATGTTTAACATTTAACATATTTAACATTTACTTCTAGATCCATCTTAACTACGAATCTATCAAGCAACGCGAGGGATCAAATATCTTGAGATGCAAACCTCTTTTTTGAGTGTAAAACTTGAGGAAAGGTTTGCATCTCGAGCTATTTGATCCCTCTCGGTGCTTGATAGATTCGAAGTTAAGATGGATCTAGGTTGGCTTCAACCATGTGCAGCCAAAGAAAATCTAGCGAACATATGGTTAATTTTATCAATAATATGTAAATTCATCTAATATTAATATAATCATTTTAAATATGATAAATAAACATAATATTAATATAATCATTTTTAATACAAGCATCCAATACAAATTTTTAATTGAAAGTTAGAACACTTAATGATGAAAAAATAAAAAATAAAAATATTTTAGTCAAATATAAATAATTTACAATGCGATTAGTCTCAATCTCTCTTCTTCTGACTTTCTTATTTTCACACCTGCTACTTTTGCCATATTTTCATATCGTTCATATGAAAAGGGAGGTTGAAATCATAGATTATTCAAATCTTTAAGTCAAGATATCACTGTAAATGTCATACCCTGTGTCTCTTGCTTCCCGATATTAATAGTAGCTTCGTCTGTAGTTTTTGTAAGGATAAATTTGATAGATCTACCAAAAACAGTAGAGGATTTACAAGAACATCTACAAAATCTTCCAGAATCATGACGTGGAGAAAGATTAAGGCAATTTGGAATTATATTGAGAGGTACATGTGCATATTGGAATGAGTATCGTGTTGACCTATCTAATTCGGTTCAACTGATTGGGTGTCCCAAAATATTCATTACATTAAGTGTAGAAGATATGCAATGGCTAGATTTACATAAATTAATGTTGTTGGGTGTGGAGCCTGATTATCTTCTTTATTCAGAGGTATCACTGCATTGGACCCCAGTTCATTTCCGCCCGTAATGGCCTTGTAAAATGTTGTAATTTCATAGTCAATCTGGACCATTCATTTAGGGTTTTTTTCCCTAGAAGGCAACCCCTTGCTATATATGAGGGAATTGTATTGCATCTATGTAGATCTGTATTCTGAGTGAGAAAGAGAGAGGATATTGTGTGAAAGAGGAAAGGGAATTACAACAGATCTGTTGTAGGTTGTATCTCTTCAGTTTGATGGATAATATAAAAGGAAGGACTGGCTGTTTCCCATGGATGTAGCCCAAATTGGGTGAACGACATATATCTGTGTCTCTCTTGTTTTATGTGTTTATATTTTTGCAATATATAATTTTCCAACAAGTGTCGGGTACATGTCCTACAGATCTAGCAGAAGTAAGAAAATGGAGACGACAAAATGTAATTGACAATCCTCATATTGTAGCATATTATATGTACCTAAGGCATACAATATTTCGAGATGAAATTTTTGAGCATTTTCATCATGCTACAAATTATTGGTGTCTATATGAGTGGAAACATAGAGGATCTCCACACGTATATGGATTTCTATGGTTAAAATATTCTCCTAACGTGGACACATTGAACTAGGATGATCCTACATAGGCTAAACTTGCTAAAGAATATTTTGATGGATGTGTACATGCAATGAATCCATGTGATCGACATCAAAGACATATTCAATTTAGACTTAATGTTGATTGTCATACTTTCTTAAAGGATACACAACAAATATTTCAATCTGATCCTATGATTGATTATCAAGAACTTCTTAATTGTATTGAGTGTAATATCACATCCAATGAAAGATTTTTCATCCAAAAGAAAGTGAGAAGATTGGTATGTCGATATAAGGCATCTGGGATCTATGTGATGAGTCAAAACTCTATGTTGATGAGAATGGAGAAAAGGAATATGAATCAAGACGAAATGAGGATATATTGAATAGGCAGAATCGTGAAACAGCGATGATGTGGAGGGCTAATATAAATTGGAAACTTTTTCTTTCAAAGCATGTCGTCATTAATTACATAACAAAATATGCTGCAAAATCTCAAAAAGTATCAAAAAAATTTCATCATATGTTGATGCACTTATCTTCTAATCAAAATCCAAATGAACTTGCAACATGTGTATACAAGAGTTTGTTGTGTGAAACTATTGTTGACAGAGATACTGATGCACAAGAGACATGTAATTTGCTTCTAGAGCTCCCTCTTTCTGAATTTAGTCGTCAAGTTTTGGTTCTAAATGTTGGTATGAAGGTTTTCAAACAAGTACAAGTTGATACATATGATGCCGACAATGATAATTCCATTATTGATGCATATACCAAGATACCTGTTGATATTGATCACATTCCATTGATTTATGTCGTAAAATCATGGTCATATGATAAACGTCGATGTGGGAAAAATTTATCACAACAAAATAATGTAACTAATGTACATGTGTTTTTCGATTTACCTCAATTCCTAATCAAGAAGATGACAAGTTTGTTGAATTTTGTTGGTTTGAGTTATTACTATACAAGACCTTTCATGATTTTCACAAAGATATAGGTTAGACAAATGATGAGATAGTGCATAATTGGGAAAACTTTCGATACCAACCATGGCATGTTGATCACAATCCATTGCCTCTAATTGATCCAGTTGAATCTAATGAAGAAGAAGTTCAAAATCCACTTGCAGATTTTAGAGAGAATGAGTGGGAGATTCTTTGTGGATTGTATAAGAATAAATATATAAATTACAATGAGTTTGAGATGCTAGGACATAGAGATCGTGAACGTGCATATAATTGGAATACAATTTTTTTATGAAGTCACGTCTAATCATGCTATTCATTTCATATCTAAAAAGTGAAAGTTGAATTCCCTTTGCACTAACCAGCTTGGAAACTCTTACTCCTTTGAAAGTCTTAGTGCTAAGCAGAGAAAAACATTTGATATTATCTTTGACCATAATATATCAGGGGTTGTCCTATTACTCATGCTAATCCAAGGAACTGCAGATACAAGAAAGTCTTATTTTACTGGAACCATTAAAAAATCACTTGAAAATAATTCATTTCTTGGGAAGAGTCCATTACTAATTTTAGCTCCTACAAGGGTTGCAACTTTCAATATATCTACAAAAACAATTCATTCAACACTTCAAATTCCAATCAAAGACATAAAAATTCTAGAAAAACAAAGTTTACTTACATTCCAATAAGAGATGAATCATGTGAAATATATTCTGATAGATGAAATGAATTTTATTGGAAGACATCTATTAACAAACATTGATTCAAGACTTTGACATGCTTTCCCAGAAAATGAAAAATTTATTTTTGGTGGGAGATAAATTATATTGGTCGGTGATTTGGGACAATTGTCACTTTATGGACAAACATGTATATGCATGTATTCTTCTTGCAAAATAATAATAGAGGTCATTCACAATAATTGTGACTCTTGATACTGTGTTTCAATAAGATGGACAAAAACAATCAACAAAGAAATTTTCACAATTTGTTGATGAATGTAAGGGATGCAACACCAACTATGGAAAACTGTAAATTACTCATGAATTATACAAATACACACTTAGATACTTCCACAATATAGAAATTTGATAAGGAAATACATTTGTTTGCGAAAAATGATTATGTACAAAATCATAATAAGCTTCGTTTAAGAAACCTAAATTTTCCCATTGCAGCCAACATGGCTACAAAAGGAAAAAGAAAATACATGGAAATAGATGAGGAAGAAATGGAACTTGAGTTACTTATTGCAGTTGGAGCTCGAGTGATGATTACATCAAACATTTGGATTGATGCAGGACTCGTAAATGGTGCTCTTGGAATTGTAGAAAAATTATGCCTAACCCTAAAGTTTCACCCCCAGAACTGCCCACATATGTTTTAGTAAGATTTGATAATTACATGGGAGTACCACGGGATGAATCATCGCCTCAAACAGTTCCAACACCCATTGGAAGAGGTAATAGAAAACAACTTCTTTTGAAACTTTCTTGGGGCTTAACAATCCATAAGTCAAATGGATTAAATTTGGAGAAAGATACTATTAATATCGGGAATCAAGAGAGACAGAGTATGATGTTTACAGTGATATCTTGAGTTAAATATTTAAATGGTCTACAATTTCAACCTCCCTTTTCATATGAATGATATGAAAAGATGGCAAAAGTAGCAAGCATGAAAATAAGAAAAGCTGAAGAAGAGATATTGAGAGTAATCACATTGTAAATTATTTATATTTGACTAAAATGTTTTTTTTTCTTTCTTCATCATTAATTGTTCTAACTTTCAATTAAAAATTTGTATTGGATGCATGTATTAAAAATGATTATATTAATATTATATGTATTTATCATATTTAAAATGATTATATTAATATTAGATGAGTTTACATATTATTGATAAAATTAAGCATATGTTTGTTAGATTTTCTTTGGCCGCACACTACTGAAACCAACCTAGATCCATCTTAACTCCGGATCTATCAAGCATCGAGAGGGATCAAATCTCTCGAGATGCAAACCTTTCCTCAAAATATTCACTCAAAAAATAGGTTTACACCTTGAGATATTTGACCCCTCTTGGCGCTTGATAGATCCAAAGTTAAGGTGGATCTAGGCTCGTAGATGCCAATGGCTGTATGAAAGCCCCTCTCCCCAGAATATATCTGGATCATGCATGTGAATATATTGTTGAAGTAATTTATTTAATTTAAATTTGTTGTTACCATAAACATGGATCTGAGGATGAATGTTGTCGAAACAATTGGAATTAAGGAGTCAATAATAGAGATTATTGATCTTTTAGAATGGAAAGTGAGAAAAATGTTATTGTAATTATGGTGCATGGATTCAAAGTAATAGGTAAGACCACCCTTGCAGAAGATGTATTTTCTCTCGTTGACATTCAAGGATGTATCTATTCTGCAATTCAACTATTCTAAAATATAGATTCAACTCTAAACATAATGGAGTTGCAGAGATTGATTTTACAAGATTTGATGGCATGAGGGGAGAATATTCCAGATATTAGAAAGAAATAATATGGACAACTAGAGATGGCTTTGATATTAGAGAAAGTGACTTCTTTTATTTACATTGACAATTTTTTGGTGCAACATGAGCTTGGGTAGCTTTACCCAAAAACATGAAGACAACGAAGAAAGTGAGGATGCTTCTCACTACACGAGACATGAGGGTGCGTGAAATGTGTAGAATGAAAACCAAAGTTTATGCTATGAACGATCTTCCTGAAAAAGAAGACATGAATCTTTTAGAGAGAGATATCTATGATGAAACAGACGACAAGGAGAACCAACTAAATTCTACCCAATTGAATAAGATTGTACAACCATATGGTGGAATTCCAAAACTTTTGGAACTAATAGGAGGATTCATACATGAAGAAGAGGATAAGCAAAAATCTTATAGAAGATTGATGAAAGAGAAACAAAACTGGGACATTGAAATTAGGAAAATAGAATCGTACCTCTTTGCATACGACTATCTCCCCGAGGTGGTGAAAGATCCAATTTTGAACATTTATTCCTTGTTTAAAGGATAGTATTGGGACACAATGGCAGATATTGTGGGAGAGATTGAAATTCATATGTTGGAAAGTAGAGAACTTGTCACTAGAGGCATAAATGGGGTTGTTGTTGTACATGATGTAATTTTGTCAATAGGTCTCGAAAAGACAAATGGAATGAGATTCACATTCACCAGTGGAAAGCAACTTAAGGGGCTTCTAAATGATAAGGTATCAAATCATGAAATTAATTTTATTCCATATGTTTGTATTGTTTGTCTATATTCCAAAGGGGCAAGGAGTAGATCTAGTTCAAAATGTTTATTTTGAGATGAGAACGAAGATAGTAGGAGATAAGAAGGGAGATTTTTGACAAGCTGTTACATCGAGGAATTTTTGTTGGGTAACTGTAGAAGTTACAACAAGTAGAAGAAACTTGAAGAAAGAAGTGGAGAGAGTAATATAGAGTTGTTAAGAGAATTGTTTCCAATTGGAAGGTGGAAATCACTCACATCTTTAGAAAGAATTATGCATCAAAGAAGGTATTAAGTTCTGACTTTTTGTATATTTATTTGTTAAAACAAAATTTACCATATCTAGATATATAACAAATTTTGCGTCACATTATTAACTCTAATTTATTTTTTTTACATTGATAATTGTAGGATTCAAATGAAAACTCCAAACCTTGTACCTATGGAGTAGAAGAATTGAAAGGAAGATTTTGTTGACATCATGCCTCTTGACATCTGTTATGATATTCCTCTGGGGTCTTTGATCCAACTGTATAACACAATTAAAGAGGCATTTAATTTAGAAGTTATATCAATTCCACTTGTGTATCCAAATACATATATAATATTGGAGGTGTTTGAACAATTTTAAGGAGACATTTCGTGGCTGGTCCTTCAAAATCAATGGATGTTAAGCAGATTAGTGAAGTACTTTCTCATTAAAGGATGTCTACCAGACCAATAATATGAATTATGGGGAGAGGAGATTACAATAGTGTATATGACTATAATCACTATAATAGAAGCAAATGGGAAGGTCTTTACAACTGATAAATGTGTCTTGCCATTGCGAGATAGGTGGGGGTCAAAATATTATCCCTTTACCGTGGACAAAATTTAAGAATTAGATGAGGAAGAGTGGTCTCAAATGGAGACTATGTCTACTTTAAAGCTTCTTTTCTACCATCAAGAATGCTTATGGCATAAGGTGAGTAGTCTGTCATTGTTTGTTTAAAGTTTGATAGATTAAAGGTTGTTTTGTTATATATATATATATATATATATATATATATATATATATATATATATATATATATATATATATATATATATATATATATATATATATAGATATATATATATATATATATAGAGGGAGGATAATAAATTAAAGATTAGTATTTAATTTATATATTTTCTTAATATTTTTGTTAAAAATAATAAGTTAAGTTTTTTTAAAAAGATGATTTATTATTTTTTTAAGATTAATTTTTTTCCTTATTTTGAAAGGTAAAAGAGGTATTTCTTCAACAAAAAATGATATGCTTATTTGGTGGGGATGGCTCTGAAAAAAGAATATCTATGGAGGAGTTTACATTTTTATTAAGGAACGTATTAATAGAGTTTATTGATAACATTCATATAATTTATATCACTGGATTTGACTGCAAAGAGACAGAAATATCAAAGCTCACAGATACCACTTATGTTCTTTACTGTCCCCTACAAAATATTCATATGCCAAACCCTAATATGGGGGAGATGTCTTTGTTAAATTTATTGGAACATGAAGCTATACGATTTTGGACACACTTTTATTCTTTTAAAGAAACGTTGTATGAAAGAGATGACAATACCAAACTGAAAAGACTCTTAGACCCTATCGGTTATCACATTCCATGGATGGTATTAATAGATAAATATGGGGAAGTAATTATAGAAAATGGACAAGATATTGTTTCCTTATATGCAAGGAGTATGGAAGAGAAAGCAAAGAGATTGATGCAAATATTGATCAAAGGTTCTAAGAAGGACAAACAACAAGCATTGCTTGACTTATAACAAAAATGATGTATTTAATACCATGTATTATAAAGGAATTGCATTTTATTTATTATTTTCAATATGTTTTTTCATTTTTATTTAATTATAATAATGTTATTTCTTACTATTATTTTTTCTTGTTAAATAAAGCATGTGTTGCCCTGACTTGTGGTGAGTTTAAAAGTACAAAAGATTCATAATCAAACACACTATTTCTTTGAAATAAAAGGTAATTCCATTCAAACAAAATCAAATACCCATTACTTCCAAACTAGTTTTGATCATGCATTAAGATTTGAATAAATTATATAATATGATTATTGCACCAATTATATATTTTACATGGGTCATTAATCTAGCTATGTTTAGGAAAACGAATGGAAAATTTATGTTGGGTTGTGTTATATTCTTTCCACGACTAGCCCACATAGTTAACAGGGGGGTTATAAGGGGGGCAGAGCCCCCCCTTCGTTGCGTCGATTGCGTAGCGGGGCACAGGGGGTTTGAGGGGTGTTTTGGACCCTATGTTAGGTTGGGCGAACCTACCTATGGTTTTGTGCATGATTTTCACTCATGGTTTTGGACGCGATGGTTTTCAGTCCATGGTTTTGGGCACGATGTTTTCAATCCATGGTATTGGATGCTTCGGCATGTATAAATATGTATTGTAACATTGAAAGGAACATAATGAAAAATCAAGCTGGTAGTCCTAGTTTTGGGATCCAGGGGAAAATATCTGTGTATATATGAGTTTTATGTGTTATGCTCTTGCATTGTTTATTTTCTGTGTTTTAGAATTCGTATGCATGTAATTTCTGTACGGGGTTAAAAATGACATTTGGTTTTAGAGTTATTTTGGCTTCAAGGGGACGACTTTGTTGCTGAGGGGTTTCCCTTGAGCCTGTGGTAGACCCTGTTCAGTGGGAGATCTGTGAAATCGATTCTGGTGGTGAAAGAAGATGGTGAGCAGTGGAAAGATACAGATCTAGAAATTTAATGGTCAGAATTTTGAGTTGTGAAAACTCAAGGTGGAGTATCTGTTGGTGGATAAAGATCAGTGGATCGTGGTAGATCCGGGTACTAAACCAACGGGAGTGTTTGATGAAGAATGGAAGAAGTTGGATCAGAAGGCAAAGAGCACAATACGATTGTGTGTCTCAGATTCAATATTGCTGAATGTATCAGGGGAAGCTACGACGAAGGCTTTGTGGGACAAGTTAGGGACTTTGTACCCATCTAAGTCTCTGGTGAATAAACTGTTGCTATGGAAAAAGTTGTATAACCTGAGGATGAAAGATGGAGACTCGGTGATAGAGCATCTGAACACATTTAATACTGTGGTAATTCAATTAGCATCTGTTGATATGAAAATTTCAGATGAAGATAAGTGCATCAGTTTGTTGTGTTCTCTACCAAATTCGTGGAATAGTCTAGTTATTGCAATAGGTAGCAATGCAACTGCCTTGCAGATTGATGAAATAGTCTCATCCTTGCTGACAGAGGAGATGAGATCGAAAAATATGGAGAGTCGGAATGGTGATGCCTTGTCTGTACGAGGACGGTCCCAGAACAAAAACAAAAATAAGTCATCGAGTGGGAGATATAAATCTAGAGGGAGATCTAAATCTCCAAGAAAACCTATAAAGGTGGTGTGTTAGAAATGCGGAAAGGAAGGGAACTACAAAAGGGACCGTAAATCTAATGCTCTTAACAAAGGAAAGGGATCTGATGATGCTCCTTTTGCAGAGGCGAAAATCACCTCAGATGAAAGTGGAGATGTGTACTTGGCTTCTTCAAGTACACATGTAGATCATGAGGCATGGTTAATTGACTCAGGTGCATCCTTTCACTTCACTCCCCATAGAGAGTGGTTCTGCGAGTATGAGAAATACGATGGTGGTGATGTCTTCTTAGGGGATGATAGGAAGGCTAGAATCGTTGGTTGTGGAAAAGTAAAATTGAAGTTGCAAGGTGGAAGGGTTAGAACACTTTCGGGTGTTTTGCATATTCCTGCATTGGCCAAAAATCTGATTTCTGTAAGCAAGTTAGATGATGTAGGTGTAAAAATAGTGTTCGAGAAGGATACCTGCACGATGGTTTGGGGAACACTGGTATTGATGTGGGGAGTTTGGATTGGAACTCTATACAAGCTGCAAGGTAGCACTATTGTTAATGGGTGCAATAGCTCTGTGGTTCCTGAAAGTGAAGCAGAAAATTTAGTGGTCTCTGGAGAGAAGACCATGCTGTGGCATCAAAGGCTAGGACATATTGGAGAGAAGGGCCTTCAAGTACTTCGTGGTAAAGGTATGGTAGAAGGTATGAGTAATAGCTCTCTGGATTTTGATTTATGTGAAAATTGTGTATATGGGAAGTAGAATCGGATGAGTTTCCCCTCTGGTGGTAAGAGGGCAAAACAGATATTAGAGCTTGTGCACAGTGATGTGTTTGGACCTGTGAGGGTTCCATCACTGCGTAAGTTTATGTACTATGTATCATTTATAGATGACTTCTCAAGGAATACATGGATATACTTCCTTAAGAAGAAATCTAAAGTCTTTGATAGGTTTAAAGAATTTAAGGCTCTAGTGGAAAACCAAACAGAGAAGAAGATAAAGGTGCTGAGGACAGATAATGGTGGAGAGTTTTACAGTAAGGAATTTGAAGAATTCTGTAAGAAGTGTGGTATAGCACAGAAGAAGACTACTCCATATACACCTCAAAAAAATGGAGTTGCAGAAAGAATGAACAAGACGTTGATGGAAAGGGCAACAAGCATGCTCAATGGTGCCAGGTTAGGAAAGGAATTCTGGGCAGAGGCGGTGGAGACAACATGTAACCTGGTCAATAGATCACCTTCATCAGCGTTGGAGGATAAGACTCCACAAGAGGTATGGACTGGTAAGAAACCTTCTCTTTCACATCTGAGGGTATTTGGATATGATGCATATGTACATGTTCCAAAGGAGAATTGAACCAAGTTGGATAATAAATCTGAAAAGTGCATATTTATTGGGTATAAGGATGGTTTAAAGGGTTATAAGCTTTGGAACCCAGTTACAAGGAAGGCTGTGTACAACCGAGATGTGGTGTTCAGAGGGGTGAAAGATGTTATTAAACATGAAGTCCAACAAAAAGGAACCTGAGAACATAGAGTTTGAGCTAAAGGAGGAAGAATCGGACTCTATAGCAGAGGAGGAATCAGAATATGAAGAGCCACAAGCTCCAGGTGTGAGAAGATTAGTTCGAGAAATAAGACAGCCAGAAAGGTATAGTCCATCTGCTTTCTGTTCAAATTTTGCTTTATCTATTATAGATGATGATCCCAGAGCTGTGAAGGAAGCAGTAGATTTAGAGGATGGAAAACTCTGGAAAGAGGCCATGGTTGATGAAATGGCATCTTTGCACAAAAATGAGGCTTGGGATCTGGTGGAGTTGCCGGCTAGAAGGAAACCCATTGGCAGCAAATGGGTGTTCAAGAAGAAGACAAATGCAGAAGGAAAGGTGGAGAAATACAAATCTTGGTTGGTAGCAAAAGGTTATTCGCAGGTGTCGGGAATTGATTTTGGTGATATTTTTTCTTCTATTGCTAAGGTAACTTCTATTAGATTACTTGTATCTACTGCTGCTGCTTTTGATTTTGAGGTAGAACAAATGGATGTGAAGACAACATTTCTTCACGGGGATCTTGAAGAGTAGATCTACATGAAGCAACCTAAAGTCTTTGCAATGAAGGGTAAGAAAGAACTAGCATGCAAGTTAAAGAAGTCTTTGTATGGGTTAAAACAGTCACCAAGGATGTGCTATCAGAAATTTGATACATTTATACGAGGAGCAAAGTAGATCACTATGTGTATTTTAAATTAATTGGTGACCGTCTTATTTATCTGGTCTTGTATGTGGATGATATGTTGCTGGTTGAAAATGACAAAGAAATTATCCAAGATTTGAAGACCCATTTTTCCTCCAAATTCGACATGAAAGATCTTGGTGCTGCAAACTATATTTTGGGCATGGAAATTAAAAGAGATCAGACAAAGAGGAATCTCTGGTTAAACCAGAGGAAGTATGTCATGAAAATATTGCAGAGGTTTAATATGCAGGATAGTAAACCGATGAAGGTTCCTATTCTTGTAATTGTAAAGTTATCTGCTGAACAGTGTCCCAAGACACAAGAAGAGGAAGAGGATATGTCCTGTGTTCCATATGCAAGTGCAGTCGGTAGCCTGATGTATGCGATGGTCTGTACTAGGCCAGACATTACACATGCAGTGAGAGTATTGAGCAGGTTCATGTCAAAACCAGGGAAGGAGCACTGGACAGCAGTGAAGAGGGTTTTCAGGTATTTGCGTGGCACTAGTGATTATGGTTTGTGCTACCAAGGAAGACCAGGATTTGACAGAGTGTTGGATATTCGTGGCTTTTTTTATGCAGACTGGGCTGGAGATCTGGATCAGAAAATATCTACAAGTGGGTATGTTTTAAACCTATTTGGAGGTGCAGTCAGTTGGATGAGTAAGAAACAATCCGTAGTGGCACTATCAACTACAGAGGCAGAATACATGGTAGCCACTCATGCAAGCAAGGAAGAAGTTTGGTTGCAGATATTGTGTTTAAATATGGGGTTAGTACAGGGAGATATAAGGATAGACTGTGACAACCAAAGTGCAATTTTCTTGGCAAAGAGCCCTGCATATCATTCAAAGACAAAGCACATTGATGTTCAGTATCACTTTGTGAGGGATATGATAGAAGACAAAAAGGTGTTAATCGTAAAGGTGCACACTTTGAAGAATACTGCATATGCATTGACAAAATCTATGAGCTCTGAGAAGTTCTCTTGGTGTAGAGAAACAATGGGCGTTGCAGGGCTAGATAAATGGCTAAGCTCTCTTGTGGCCCCCTGTGGAAAGAAAACAACAAGTGGGAGAATGTTGGGTTGTGTTATATTCTTTCCATGACTAGCCCACGTAGTTAACCTGGGGGTTAGAAGGGGGGTAGAGCCTCCCCTTCATTGCACCGATTGCATATCGGGGTGAGTCACAGGGGGTTTGAGGGGTGCAGGTAACCCCACTCTATGGGGTCCAGGGCAGCGCCCCAGAAAATTTTGGTTTTAGACCTTATGTTAGGTTGGGTGGACCTACCAATGGTTTTGTGCATGATTTTCGCACATGGTTTTGGATGTGATAGTTTTTGGTCCATGGTTTTGGACGTGAAGTTTTCGGTCCATTGTATTGGATTCTTTGGCATGTATAAATATGTATTGTAAAATTGAAAGGAACATAATGAAAAATCAAGCTAGTTGTCTCGGTTTTGGATCCAGGGGAAAATCTCTGTGTATATATGTGTTTTATGTGTTATGCTCTCGCATTGTTTATTTTTTGTGTTTTAGAATTCGTATGCAGGTAATTTCTGTATGGGGTTAAAACCGACAATTTAGAGTACATATTGATTTCAGTATTTTTAACTGGTTGTATCTGAAAGGAAATTAACCTTTTCGCAATTTGGATCACCTAAATAATTACAGGTTCTAAGATGTTATCTTTTTTTCGGTTAAGTAATAATGGAGCTTTCTATTAACCGAAACAAGTACATTACATATTTTACAAGGTAAACCAAACTTCCTTGTGTTTACCAAAAAATGGTCCACATGACCTATCTAATGCAGAGTTGGCTTTAAATCTTTAAAACTCGGAACCATCCCCTTTATCGGGAGATATGTCTAACATAGGTAATACACAAAAACCTGACCCACAACCCATAAGGTCGGATTTCAAAATTATTACAATCTCAACCATAAAAAACGATAGGTCTGCATTCCCAGTACAGCGCCCTGACATCCTCCGTCCAACTAAATCAATGATCAATGGCTAACGTTGAATTGTAAATTCACTTCCGTCCTTCCACTTGCACAACCGACCCTCCACCATTGATCTGCCCTTCATGGATCCAACAGTCCATGCAGATTTCGGGTGGACATGTAGCTCGAGTAATACCCACCCGAAAAGTGGTATCCTCTTTATTCCTCACTGCTACGTGTCGCTTGAAGAGTGGAATCGGAGGCCTTCCTCACAATACTGGTTCCCACCTAGACCCCTTCTGAAATAACACTTATGGTACGAGAAACCACTTCCTCACGAATTAACTTACATGCTCTTCTGCCGAGTGATGACCGTCGATCCAACCCAACGGATGCTTCCCAATCCTTCCTCCCTACGCCGTTGAAATTTTTATTTTCGATGGATTTACTCTTAAACCCTAGTTTCTCTGATTTTCGCTAAATCAACGTGTCGCCATTAATCCATACAGTGCTCAATGAGACGAAAAACATGCAAAACTTCCAGAATTGGTCCTCACGCCACTATATCCTTGGAATTCCTCCGCTCATCTCAACCTTTCCCATTGCTCCATATCTTTGGCAGCCTGACAGAGACAGTCCTCTAACAGTTTGCTCGGGGGTAACAACTCCCATACATGCCAGGTGTCCCTCTCCTTATTAATCACTCCTTCATTCGCCAAACGATCTGCTACCATGTTATCTTTTCTTTTCACATGGACAAAGCTTACAATTTTTAAGGTTTGCAGGTGGGAGTATATACGATGAAAGACTTGTGAGAGCTTCCAGTGTTTCGAAACTTTATTCGGTGATGTACCATTGCATATTTTCTTGGTCGCTCTAATAATCAATTCCAAATCTGCTTCAATGATGACATTATGTGAATTTGAATCCACCAATATTTCCAAGCATTTCTCTAGGGCCATGCATTACACCATGTTATTAGTGGCCTTCCCCAAGTGGCCATGAAAAATCTTCTTTATTTTCCCCTGTTCATATCTTATAACACCTCCAAAACCAACTAACCCTGGGTTTCCCTTAGATGCTCCATCTATATTGACCTTTAAGAAACCATATGGAGGAGGCTTCCAAATGTTTATATCTGAGTTTATTTGGCTCACTCCCTTGATAATGCCCTAAGGGCTTATGGACTGGAGACCCAAATGTAGTAGAATACTCGCATCTTGGGGCAGAGGAGGGTCCTTAGGAAGTGTCCTCAACAAGCTACTGACTGTATCTTTGAGCTGCCTTAAAATTTGTTCAATTATGTGCTGGGGCTTGCTTGCTTTGTTCTTGAAGATCCAATTATTGCACTCGTTACAGACATTCCAAATGATAAAGCTTGGAACTAGGGTCCAGGGTTTATTAATAGTTTCATTCCCTGAGAATTTTTTCCTCCAATTCTTCAAAGTGTTGGAGATGCTAAGTCTATCCCTATCAGTGTGCCTAAAGATTGAGGCCACCCATTCCCACACGATGGAGGTGAAAGGGCAGAGGTTGAGAAGGTGATCCATCATCTCCTCTTGTGAACCACAAAGGTAACATTTGGAAGTTCCAGCGAAGACTTTTTCTAGAAGATTCTCCCAAGTTAATATTTTCCTTTGATGAACTAGCCAAATAAATAACTTTATTTTCATCCAGTGGGGGCTCTGCCAAAGATTCTTCCAAACTTGATCAGGATTTAGATAGTTAAATCATGTTACTACCTGTTTAGCTTCTTTGAGGTTAAAGTTTCCTTTAGTGTTCTTTCCCCATCTTAGTTGGTCAAGCAAGGATGATACCAGAATCCTCCTATGCTCTAGATCCTAGGTAAGAGAGTCTGCCTGGGCCCTCAGAGGACTCTCTTCACTGTGGCCTAGATCCTTCCAAGTTCTCCATTTTCCATTGTTCCTTTCCTGGTCCCAGAAGTCTTTTACCATAAGTAGACCTTTGTTTTCTGTGTCATTCTTGAGAGCTACTAATTCATCCTTATACAAATTAGGTTCTTGCTACTAGTTGTCCTCCCAAAATCATGCTAGGTTCCCAGCTTGAATTTCCTAGAAACTATGTTGCTGAACAATACTTTTATTTTCCCAGGCAAGGTTCCAAATGTGGGAGCCCTTAATGTGCCCTGACATTCTAATGTGATCTTTCTCCTACCAATTCTTGGCATATTTTTGTGTCCAAAGCTTAGCCCAGGGAGTTGCCGATTCCTTGATCCATCTCCACCAGAGTTTAGCTCCCGAAACCTTGCTGATGGTTTCAGGATCATGAAGCCCCAAGCCACCGTGGCTCTTGGGTTTGCAGATCTTGTCCCAGGCTACTAAAGCCCATTTCTTTTTCTCTTCTCCTTTGCCCCATAGAAAGTCCCTTTGTATGCTCCTGATCTACTGCTTAACTCCTTTAGGAGTAGGAAGAGTTAAGAACATAAATATAGGAATGGCCTGCAGGATAGCCTGTGTGAGCACAAGGTGCCCCGCCAAGTTTAAAGACCTGCATGTCCATTTTCGGATCTTATCTTGCATTTTATTTATAATTGGATCCCACACTTCCTTGCTGAGAGGTTTATCTATGAGAGGTATGCCCATATACTTGGAAGGTAGCTGGTCCCTTTGAAACCCAAGAATTTTGGTGATATTTCTTTGAATAGCAATGTTAGTGTTAAAGAAAAAAACTTTTGATTTGTTGAGGCTTACCTCTGTGCCAGCAGCCATAGCAAAGTCATTCAAAATTTGTTTGATCGTTCTAGCTTCCCTGACTGTAGGTAAGCCCTGCAACATTGTGTCATCCACAAATTGCTGATGTGTGTTTTCCGCTCCATCCAAGGTGAGTTTGATGCCCTGGATTCTTCCTTCAGCATTAGTTATTTTAATCACTCTACCAAGCCCTTCCATCATGAGAACAAAGAGGAAGGGTGAGACCGGATCCCCTTGTCTGAGACCTCTGGAGGGTGTGAAGAGTCTTGATGGAGTGCCATTAAGCAGGATGGAGAAACTAGTCGTGGTGAACATTTTGACTTAGTCAAATTAAAATTAAAATATAAAATATAAAATTTTCCAACCCATGGTTTTTCCTTATTATATTTTTAATCTATGGTTTTTTCCCATGGTATTTTTCTCTAATGTAGTGCCATAACCCATCTTATCCAATTTTGGTCGAAGCCATAGGCTTTTAGAACTACCTTATGTAAGACCAGCTTAGCTTGTCATAAGCTTTTGCTAGGTCTAATTGAATGATCATACCAGCTTGTTTGTTGCTTTTGAGAGAGTGTACCACCTCATGAGCTTGGATGATATTATTGAGGATTTGTCTTCCTTCCACATAGCCTGTTTTCTCCTCTGAGATGAGAACTAGTAAAAGGGGCTTGAGTCTATTGGCGATCACCTTGGAAATAATTTTATACACCACATTACATAAGGCTATGGGTCTGAAGCCATCTGGAGTCATGGCATTTTCATTTTTTGGGATCAAAGCTATGAAGGAAGCATTAAATTCCTTCAAAACCTTTTTGGATCTTCTTGAGTCTTCCACCACCTCAAGGATGTCCTGTTTGATTGTTTTCTGACATGCTTTGAAAAATTCTACATTGAACCCATCCGGGCCTAGTTCTTTTCCATTTTGAATTTCATTGATCACTTCACTAACCTCCTCTTCTGACATTGGCCTGTTCAGATTGTGGTTATCTTCTCTGGTAACTAACTGAGGGATATATTGAGTGAAATGGTTGATGAACCTGGATCTATCCCCAGAGGCTCCTCTGCAATACTGAGGAAATGTTGTACAAGGAGAGATTCCATGTCTATGTGAGAAATGATTTCTCTCCCTTGAGAATCTTTGAGCTTTGTGATTCTGTTGTGTGCCCTGTGATCCATTGTGGATTTATGAAAGAACTTCATGTTTCTTTCCCCCTCTTTAATCCGCTAAATCCTTGACTTTTGTCTCCAGAAAATATCCTCTTGCAAGCACCATTCTTCCCATTCTTCCTGCCAAGAATCAACTAGCTTTTTTTCGTTCCTCTGTAAATACCTCTGTGATATTGATCTGATTGATCTCCTGGAGTTTCTGCTCAGCTTCTCTTTTGGCTTTGAAGATATTTCCAAATTCCTTTTTTTTCCAAACTTTAAGCTTGGATTTGATATGCTTAAGTTTTTGTTGGAGCAGGAACATTCTAGTTCCTTGAATGTTTAGATCTTCTCTCCACCATTTTTCAATATTACTGGTGAATTCAGGATGAGATAGCCATGCATTCTCAAACCTGAAAGGTCTGTTTCTTGGTGTACCCATAAAAGTGGCTTCCAGATGTACATGCCAATGATCTGAACCTCCAAAGGGAAGAATAGAAGCTGTTATGGTAGGGCCTGAGAGAAAGAGGTCCTCTGGATAATAAATCTATCTAGTCTAGATGCGACTTGTGAAGCTCCTTCCATTTTGTTGTTCCAGGTGAAGGTCCCATTTATTGTTCCAATGTCCACTAACCCCATGTTCATTATGAAGTTCTAGAAGGCCATGGAGTCTCTGCCTAGTTGTCTCAAACCACCTTTTTTTCTATGTAAGAGATCTTATCATATTGAAATCTCTTGCAACGATCTAGGGAATATTAGGGTGTCTTGCTCTTAGTTCGTCAAGGGAGGTGAGAAGCTTGAGTTTGCCTTCTTGCTTTTGAGGTCCATAAACATTTGTGATCATGTATATCTCCTTATAACCTAAATTTTGACAAACCAAACAAAGATAGTTCCTAGATGACTCAGCATCCAGGATTCCAAATTTCTGTGGATCCCACAGCGTGAGAACCCCCCCCCGTTGAGTTCTTTGCTTTAACCTCTAGATACTCATACTTGATTAGCCATTTATTATGAATTTCTCTAATCTTATCCATTGAACATTTTGACTCCTGAATAAAAACCATATCTGGTTTTTCTTCTTTTATTCTAGTACTGAGATTTCTTTGTTTCCTTCTATTTCCAATGCCTCTAATATTCCAGGTTGTGAGATTCATTAAGAAAGGTTTGTAAAGGAGTAACTGGTAAGCTCTTTCATCTTACCTGAGTTAATAAAAGGTTTCCCACATTCGTTCAACAACTCCTTCTATATTTTTCTTCCTCTTTTCCTTCCTGGGTTCTTTGGAGATTGTGCCTATGTCTCCTCCATAATTTTGATCCCTCTATGTTCTTGGCCTTCATGATTTCTTTTGACTCTAGTTCCCTTTGTTTGTAATCTCCATAGGAAAAGCTGTTGAACCCTGTCATATTCCTCTTTTGGCAGGGAGTGCACTTCTTTGGTCATTCCTTGTTCCAAAAATTTCTCTAGATCCATATTTTCCCTATTTAGAATCTCCTGCAGTTCATGGTCCTCGGTTCCCATCTCACTTGGAGTCATCTCAGGGTCCCTATTTATCTCCATCATGTTTTCTATATTATCTTCCATGCTTTTGTCCCTTTCCTTCTCAGTGATAATGTTCTCCATTTCCTGGTTCGTTTCTTTGTTTCCTTCTTCTCCTTTGAGGATCTTAAAGCTATTATGGCTCGGTTGTTTTTCCTCATTGATCTTCTTTTGTGACCTCTTTCTGCCTTTCCCTTTGCCCCCAACCTTGGTAAAACCCTCAGGATTTTTATCCACAGTGGTTTTCACATTTCTCTCGATGTTGTTTGTTGGGCAATCTCTATATAGATGCCCATGCTCATGGCATTTGTGGCACCTAAATGGGATGTGCTCATAGTCCACTACCTGTACCCATTCTTCATCATATACTTCTAAAATTATCGCATCTGGAAGTGCTCCAGATAAGTCCATTTCCACACAGATCCAGGCGAAGGAGGTGTATTTTCCTTTCAGAGTCGCATCTGAGATCTTTAGAAAATGCCCCAGTTTGTTGCCTATTGTTTTCAGCGATTCTGGTAACCAATAATCCAGAGGAAGGGAGTATAGTCTGATCCATACTGGTACCGATGAAAATGTCTCACGTTCCGGAACAAAGTTCATTATCCAAGGCCACATGTAGAGGCTTGCAACAGCGTAGAAATATGGTCCTCCTTCAAATACTCTGTCTTTATCTTCTAGGCTTGTGAATACTACTGTGAAAAATCCCTTGGATCCTAGATGAAGGTTTATTTCCCGCTTTGGCTTCCAATGGCTCCTTATCCAGACATGCAGTGCCCTCTCCATTGGCCATATTGCCATGAATTTGCAGATGACTGCATGTGTTGGGTCCCTATAATACTAGTGATTACCCCATTACTATTGTAGTTATACCCCTTATTTATATTGTTGTGCCCCTATTACCCCCATATTGTTATTTCTGTGCCCCATAGAATCCCTCTATTGTTATTTTTGTGGCTTTATATTATTATTGTTAGGTCGGCTGGATTATATTGTGACTCCTTAGACTCCTATATATAGAAAGGAGGTTTTGTCATTTGTATCATCCAAGAATTGTTCATTTATGTAATGTAAAGGAGGTTGCCCCCTCGAAGAGGCTGAATTCTAAGGCGTTGATCTATCTTTTCTATCTTTTCTTGAGCTGGTTTCATAACATTTGGTATCAGAGCTTTGGATTCTAGGGTTTCGCTGCTCCAAACAGGTCATCGTGGCATTTTCGCTATAACTTTTTTTCTGTGACGTTTCAGAAGTCGCAAAAAAAACCCATTTGAGAAGAAATCGCGCTGAACCTTGGGTCCAAATTTCAGAGCTTTTTGCGTGATATTTGTGGAGATATGATCTGAGGAAGTTGGTCTTTTTGCAGACTCCTGAATTACATTCAAAACAGGTGACCTGGGGAAAATCGTCATAACTTTCTCTCTGGGGATCGGATTGAAATTTCGTAAGAAGGTACAGAAAGAGGACGGACTGTAGTTTCTTGTATGTGTGTTTCAGATTCAAAGGTTGAAACAGTGACTCGTGGCACGTCGTACAAGTTCGCTCTACTGAACCAGTCTAAAAACAAGTCACTGTGGGAGATTTCACATAACTCTTCCTTGGAGAATCCAATTTGGCTCAGACTTGTGGCATTGGAAAGAGGACGCAGAAGGCTACTACAGGTAGAAATTTCAGAACTGGATGATCTGAAATTACAGAGATACATCAGATTCAATATCAGGCTTCTATAAAGTGAAAAAAGGTGTGTAGTTTTTTTTTAAATTTTTGTGTAAGCTTGGTTTAACGGAATTCAAAGGGCATAGTAAAGCATTATTATCGGTAACTGATGCCCCGAGGAAAGAAAATGCAAACACCTAGTAAGGAACCTGAAAGCTCTAGCATGACTCATGAAGAAGAGGAAGAAATGCTACATGATATATCAAAATTACAAGAACAAGTGCAACAAATGTCACGCTCACAAAAGCTAACAGAAGCTAAGATAAGTGGCGTGGAATCTAAGATAAATGGCGTGGAATCTAAGATAAATGGTGTGGAATCTAAGATAAAGGGCATGGAAGCTAAGATGGATGATTCGAAGACAGATTTGAAGAGAGACATGGCAGATTTGAAGATAGATATGAAGACAGACATGGAAGAATTGAAGAAGTTGCTACAAGAAAGGGTCACTAATGGTGAAAAGGTAGTAAAGGAAACTCATGATGAGAACAAAAGAAATGTTAATCATGATTCCATAGATGCTAATGTTGGATCGAAGAATCACCATATTCCAAAAATCGATATGAGGAAGTTTGATGGCAAGGATCCCGCCACATGGATATTACAGATGGAGCAATTCTTCGATCTCAATAATGTGCAAAACACACAAAAGGTACGTATGGCAACTGTATATTTGGAACCAAATCAGTTTGTATGGTATCAATGGCTTTGCTCTCGTAAAAAATTTATCACTTGGGCAATTTTTACGGAAGAATTGATAGCACATTATGAAGATACAAAAAGCAACACTTTTTTTAGCCAATTGATAAGTCTCAAACAAAAGGGTTCAATAATGGAGCACATTGAGGAGTTCCAAAAATTGAACATAAGGGTAAAAGATATTCCAGAGGAGCATAGGATTGATGTGTTCATAGGGTCTTTAAAGGATAATATCCAACATGATGTTCGCCTTTGGGAACCTGATTCATTAGAGAAGGCATTCAGGTTAGCAAGAAAAATGGAAAGCAAAATTATGGCAACCAGGAAGCATACCACTCACAACTATAAAGACGGAAGTGTTGTTGCCCCTAGTCTTCCACAACCTATAAGGTTGACACCACAACAATTGGAAGAAAAAAGAGCAAAAGGGCTTTGTTACAGTTGTGATAGCAAATACACTAAAGGTCATAAGTGTGCTGAGAAGAAATTATTCTACATAGATTGTGAAGAGGAAGAAGAAAAGGAGCAAGAAAGGTCAAAAGAAGAAGATATACTTCAGGAACAAAGCCTAGATGAAGAACAAATAAATCCGACCATATCTTGTAATGCATTGGCGGGAATTACCACTCCTCAAACCATCAAGATAGAAGGACAAATCAAGAAGAAAAAGGTAATAGTGTTGATTGATTCAGGAAGCACCCACAATTTTATTCATTGTAGGGTAGCAAAAGAATTGAATTGCTTCCTATATCCAGCACCAGAGTGTCAAGTGATGATTGCAAATGGAGGAACAATAAATTGCTCTGGAAAGTGCCATAATATCAAGCTATCCATGGGAGAATATGTATTGACTAGCCCAATGCTTTCCATTCCAATGGGAGGTGCTGATGTTGTACTAGGAGTCCAATGGCTACAATCCTTGGGTACAATAGCTTTTAATTTTCAAGAACTTTTCATCAAATTTTCTACGGAAGGAAAGGAAGTTGAATTAAGGGGTATTGCAGGGAAACCAGGAAAGATAATCAGCTCTAATGGTATGACAAAGCTTCTAAAAAAGGAGCAAAGAGGTGTAATTGCACAATTATGTTCGCTAGATGTTTCCACATTGGAATCATCTATTTCTCCAGATCTCCAAAAAGTCTTGGACAATCATTCCAAGGTATTTGAGACTCCCAAAGGTCTCCCACCTATGCGTGATCATGATCATGCTATTCATCTGATTCCAGGAAGTGTTCCTCCAAACATCAGGCCGTACAGATATCCCTATGTCCAAAAAAGTGAAATTGAACGTATGGTTGCAGAAATGCTAGAGGCTGGTATAATTCAACCGAGTCAAAGTTCTTTCTCAGCTCCAGTAGTATTGGTGCACAAGAAGGATGGATCATGGCGCATGTGTCCGGATTATAGGGAGCTCAACAAGCTCACTATTAAAGATAAGTTCCCCATTCCTGTCATTGATGAATTACTGGATGAATTGCATGGATCAATTTACTTCACCAAGTTGGATCTTCGTTCGGGATATCATCAAATCAGAATGAAGATTGAAGACATTCCGAAAACGGCATTTAGAACTCATGAGGGTCATTATGAATTTTTGGTCATGCCTTTTGGCCTTACCAATGCACCTTCAACATTTCAAGGTTTGATGAATTCAATTTTCAAACCATTCCTTAGAAAATTTGTGTTAGTATTTTTTGATGATATACTAATCTACAGCAAGTCTTGGAAGGATCATGTTGAACATGTTGACAGGGTGCTACAACTATTGGAGGAGAAACAATTATATGCAAAAAGATCCAAATGTTTCTTTGGAGTCCAGGAGGTGGAATATTTGGGTCATATTGTATCTCATGAAGGAGTTAAGGTAGACCCTAGCAAAATTAAAGCCATTAAGGAATGGAAAATCCCCACATCCATAAAGCATCTGCGAGGATTTCTTGGGTTGACAGGGTATTATCGCAAGTTTGTTAAGAATTATGGGAGAATAGCAGCACCTCTAACAACATTATTGAAGAAAGATTCATTTTCATGGACTCCGGAAGCAACAAAGGCCTTTGAACATCTTAAAGAGGCAATGTGCCAAGCACCGGTCTTAGCTACACCGGACTTCACAAAAACCTTTATTGTGGAATGTGATGCTTCAGGAAATGGAATTGGTGCTGTTCTAATGCAAGATGAAAGACCCATTGCTTTTGAAAGTCGTCCAATCAAGGGAAAGTTTTTAAGCAAAGCTATTTATGAGAAGGAAATGTTGGCAATACTCCATGCACTTAAGAAATGGCGACCCTACCTAATGGGAAGACACTTCAAGGTAAAAACGGATCATGATAGCCTTAAATACTTTTTAGAACAAAGATTATCCTCTGAAGAGCAACAAAAGTGGGTCACAAAGATGTTGGGTTATGACTTTGAAATCATCTACAAAAAAGGGAAGCAAAATGTGGTGGCAGATGCACTCTCAAGAAAGGATGAGGATGTGGAAGCATTGTTGTGTGCCATTTCTATTATCCAACCAGATTGGATAAACGAAGCAAGGGAGGAATGGAAGAATGACGAAGAAGTGTGGGCACTTATTCGAAAGCTACAACAAGATTCCAGTACTTCTGATACATTTAGCTGGCAAAATGATTCGTTATGGTACAAAGATCGCTTATACCTCTGTAAGAATTCCCAGCTAAAACAAAAGATTCTTATGGAATTGCACACTTCTCCCTTAGGAGGGCACTCAGGATTTTTAAAAACTTACCACAGGGTTAAGAAGGAATTTTTTTGGGATGGCCTTAAATCAGATATTCAAAAGTTTGTGGCGGAATGTTTGGTTTGCCAACAAAATAAAGTTGAAACAATTAAGACACCGGGTCTATTACAACCTTTATCCATTCCAAGCCAACGTTGGGAGGAGGTTTCAATGGATTTTATCACAGGTTTACCCAAGTCTGAGGGAAAGAGTGTCATCATGGTGGTAGTTGACAGACTTACCAAGTATGCACACTTTTGTGCATTATCACATCCATTTAAAGCCAGTACAGTTTCTACTGCATTTATGGAAACAGTTCAAAAGCTACATGGAAACCCAAAGATTATTGTAAGTGACAGAGATCCCATTTTCACTGGAAATTTTTGGACAGAATTATTTTCTTGTCTTGGTACTCAGTTAGCTCATAGCTCATCTTATCATCCTCAATCTGATGGGCAAACTGAGATAGTAAACAAATGTTTGGAAGGATATCTTCGTTGCTTTGTATCTGATAAACAGACACAATGGGTCAAATGGTTGCCTCTGGCTGAATGGTGGTATAACACTTCCTTCCATACAGCAACAAAAATGACCCCATTTATGGCACTTTATGGGTATCAACCACCATCCATCACATCATATTTAAGAGAAAATTCTAAGGTTCAGGCAGTGGAACATCACATCGAACATCAACAACAAGTCCTCCAACTCTTAAAGGATAACCTCGTGTTGGCACAAAATAGAATGAAACAACAGGCAGATCAACATCGCAGTGAAAGAAGTTTTGATGTAGGTGATTGGGTATTCCTACGGCTACAACCATATAAGCAAATGTCCCTAAAGCAAGCTAAGAAGGATAATAAATTATCACCAAAGTATTATGGTCCGTACAAGGTGTTGCAAAAGATTGGTACTATGGCATACAAATTGGAGCTTCCTGCAGCTTCTCGATTGCACCCAGTTTTCCATGTTTCATGTTTAAAGAAGGTTATAGGTGACAAGCTCCCAATTCAAACAATATTGCCAGAACTTGACGAGGAAGGAAAAATTATATTGGAACCGGAAGCAGTCACAGAAACAAGAACTCGACAGCTACGAAATCGATCAATTTCAGAGTATCTTATCAAGTGGAAGAACTTATCCGCTGAAGATTCCACATGGGAGGATGAGAATTTTATGCAGAAGTATCCAGAACTACTCAAGCGTTGAGGACAACACTTTTTTGAAGGAGAGGGGCATGTTGGGTCCCTATAATACTAGTGATTACCCCATTACTATTGTAGTTATACCCCTTATTTATATTGTTGTGCCCCTATTACCCCCATATTGTTATTTCTGTGCCCCATAGAATCCCTCTATTGTTATTTTTGTGGCTTTATATTATTATTGTTAGGTCGGCTGGATTATATTGTGACTCCTTAGACTCCTATATATAGAAAGGAGGTTTTGTCATTTGTATCATCCAAGAATTGTTCATTTATGTAATGTAAAGGAGGTTTCCCCCTCGAAGAGGCTGAATTCTAAGGCGTTGATCTATCTTTTCTATCTTTTCTTGAGCTGGTTTCATAACAGCATGTTCCGTCATATGATCCCTATGTGCTTGTAGCGCAAAGTCACTCAAGATGACCAGAGGAATGGTGTTTGACTTAGGTTTGAAGACCCCATATGTTCTTACAGAAGTAGGTTTTTGACTGCTATCCCCTTTCTCCTTTTCCTTACTAGCTTTCTGCTGCTCCCCTTCCTGTTCATGAGGTCTGTTTCCCCCTAACGTGTCCGTTTTAATTGCCCTTGTTGCCTTCTATAGAGGCTTCTTGAAATGCTGCTTTCCCACGTCCTTGCTTCTATCCATAACTACTTGACTCTAGGAGGGAGCAACACTCTCCCCTGTGCGTCCCTCCATGGTGCCCAATTTCAAAACCCTAACCCTAGTTCAAGTTGGAGAGCCTCCCGCGCATCCTCTTTTCCCCTTTATGCTCAATACCACTCTAGGTTCTAAGTTGTTATCTATTTGGATGTATTATCCAAATAAAAGTAAGTATTGGTTTCTCATGAAATATGTACAAATTAACTTCACTACGCTATTGGTTTCTCATGAAATATGTACATGTTTACCTTCACTAGTGCTTGGGGAGCCTTTTCTTATACCAAATTCCTACACCAACATATGTTTTATGTATTTCTACTTTTGACTACCACCATAAGTTAATATGAGGGTATCACCACTTCCCCCAACCGATGATTCTCCTTTTACTAATATGGATGAAGATTGAATGGACAAAACCATATTATACAACCATTGAAACGCTGAAGTGAGAAACTATGAAGTTAGAAACTATGAAAGAGCCAATTTTAGTCTATCGTGTGGAACATGATCATTCATCTCTATTGCTATTCTAATATACTAAAAAAAATTATGCTAACAACATTGATAATCTTATGTTAGTAGGAAACTAAATGCAATTTAAAGGAACTATAAAACAATTCAGCAGGATGTATGTGCCATTTAGAAATTTCCCCCTTTCCTTTTGGAACACAAATTTTCAATCTTGTATTGATCACTAGGAATCAAACTATATTTCCATCCAAGCCTTCTTATTAGGGCACTTAGCAATTGAAAAAATATTTTATCGGAACATTAATTCAGCATTATTATCAAACTAAGAAAGAGACATGTCTTTATGAATCACAACTCTGTCGTCACCTTAGGCTAGACAAAAAGAGGTTCTAGATGTTTTTATTGATACGTAATTGTTCAAAATTTACGCACAAAATGACTTGAATTGTCACAAAGGTGTCTATTAGTTCTCAACTAATGGAACTTGATTAGAATAGTATTCTATAAAGGTTTATACATTATCACAATATTTTATTCTCTAATAAATAAACATTAGAAAAGTAATATATAAGTTTGATAATAGAATGTGAATAAGATTGATTTTTCCTAATCAATTCATTGAAACTTTGAAAAAGGCACATAAGGGTGGTAGCCAATGTGCCTTTCCAAAAACTACATATGGTGACCTATTCTATTCAATTATATAAATACTTGGGTACATAAATCTCACATATATTAGCACATGGGATAACTCCACCAACATGACCACATGCCACTAAATATTTCTGCCTCTCACATGCCATTTAAGAGATGGGGCATTAATTTTCTAGGACCTCATCTAATAACTTATAAGGGACACATAAAACCCACTTTGTTAATATGAACCTCATCAAAAATATGATACAAAATTTTATTATTAGTCACAACCTCAATTTATAGGGACTATAGGAATTAGCTTATTGAATTTTCCTAGTCCGTATAAACCAATGTTTTTTACAATATTTTTTCTTAGCTTTTGATGGGAAGATATATAAGAAACTTTTTATGGATGAATTAACACATTATTGTTTCTATTTTCACTAATCAATGAAATATTTACCATATTTGCCCTCATTTGGAGACAAGTTCATAATCCATGGCCTTGATTTCCATGATATCCTAAGTTCTTTGCAAGGCTAAGTTCATGATTGATTCGGGTTGTACAAGGAATGAAATGGAAGGTAGGAAAGGAAAGGAAATGAAACACACAAAGAAATATAACATAAAGTACGATAATATGATGAAAAACCAACTTCAAACGGTAGAATATTGTAGAACACAAACTAGTTATAATGGTGGTAACTATCTTTGAATAGGGAGATATACAAGCTATCCACATTTGCAAAAACCATTACAAGAGGCCAAAAGAATGGTATTTTAACCTAAATAAGGGACCATAGAGGTCCAAAAACCTAACCATAGAAGATGAAATTCCAAAATGTTAGTGGGCCCCAAGGTGGTTAGGTACATTAACTTTTGGGGGACACATTGTAATGTACCTTTTATAGAATGGGCCAATTCTAGAGGTGAATTAATGCACACACTTGCTAATATCTATAATTTTTTGTTTTAGAAACTATTACAAACACTTTACAAGCAATATTTTTGTATTTGGTATGAAAATAAAGAGAAACTTCATCCAATAAATCAAGATATTACCATATAGAGTATAATTTACTAATTGAACTCCAGTTAACCCAACCAAATTTTTATTCAACTAAATTATGAAATTTCATATATAATGTATTAATGGAGCCTAGGAAATGTTATAATATTTCACATAATTTTGCTTCTAGGATGAATGAAACTTAATTATCACAAAATTACTTCAGATTCCTTCAATAAGTTGGTCCTACTTAATGAAATTCAACTTCCCTCTAGAACAAACCCGAGAATTTGATCATGTAATAAAATGAGTGTTGTTATAGTAATGAAGCATGTCTCCTTCAACACCCACAATCACCTATAAACAAATTTCTCCAATTGTGCATCTGTGAGGAATATAGATTATCCCTCCTTATTGACTAGCTAGATTGGATAGTTTCACCACCAAAACCAAGATTGATTAGCTAGGGTGGATGGTCTCACCACCAAAATTGATCTCCACTAGGGTTTCACACCCTTATGCATAGCTCCAAGGGCCCTTTAAATCAAAATTCCAAATATCCAATGCATACATAAAAGTGAGCTATGATTCTCATTTTATAACTTTTATCATTAGAATACCATGGGTCATCATAATACCATGGGTCATCAAAATTCCATGGATATCCCCATTTTACACTTTTCCTTCTCCTATAACCTACAGAAATCAAATAATCTACTAAGTCGACCTACATAAGTGAATATTCTGAGAAAGGGACATTATAGTCCTCCCTCCCTGATATTTTTTAGCCTCAAGAAATATAGAACCTACATATCAATATCAGGATCCCAAATCTACCTATAGAATTCTCCAAAATGTTGCCAATGTACCATCCTAACACAAATGAGCTCATTATAACCATCACACTCTACCATATTATGAAACAATCAACAATAATGTAAACCATTCCTCATAGAAATCCCTTGATGATTTTAAATCTTGACTAAAGATTTATATGCATTGAACAATCATTTCTTATGTGCACCTTTGAAATATGATTTCTTATCATTCTTCATAAACCCATGTACTTCTAAGGATCTACTATATGACTACCACTGCAATGGAGAAATTTCACATCATCTAGATTTGAAATGGGATTTTGGAAATGACTTCTGAACTCTAGTTATTTTCCTAAGAATCCTTTTACAAAGTCCACCAACAATAATATTCCATCAAATTAATTTATAAAGGATAACTTATCTATGCAATGTTGTGTTGGGTCTTCACTTGTTTTACTGCCTATGTTATATCATCATTTTGTTTCACATATTTTTCTATAGTTACGTTTTGAAATGTTGCATATCCTAACAGTAGAAATCCACCTTTTTTCCTCCATTTTTTTGATATACTTTCTCTCTCTATATTCTCCGTAGAAGCATCCTCAAGAATGGAAACTGGAAGAGGGTCTAAATAAAAAGGTTTCCACTTGGAAATTTCTTGCGTCCAGTTATATAGTACGATCACTAGTGTTACAATAAGGCCAGTCTTCAAATCGAGATCCATGGACTGCATAAAAGTGCACAAAAAACTTATAACATGCAATGTTTTCCCAAGTCCCATACCATGGGCCAAAATGCATCCAAGAACATTGTATTTAGATGTAATATTGTTTACTGATTGGATACAATTATCTCACATGAAGTGTATGCAACAATCTAGTGAGGTTTAAAGATACATGAGATGATGGATATACCCTAACTTTTGATTAATTTTGTTCTTTAGTAGCATTAACGATACAAACTTCAATAACATGTACTTTCCTTGAATCAACTTCCTTCAAAATAAATGCAATTTTACTCAAAATCAGAGTAGTTTCTATTCCAAAGCCCATAACAAAACCTATAACTACAACTTATTATCTAAATTGGATGAGGAATCAATCTATTAGCACCCTATAATTTAACCTCTCGGCTGATAAAAGGTTTACAGGGGTAACCACAAACCTCTTTTGGCTAGAAAGTTGGCCTTTTTCAACCGGAGGGGGCTCCCTCACTTGAAATAAAGTCAAATTTTGTTAACAATAATGCTTAATAACATTCGACAAAGGCTAGATATGTAAAGGTGAAATAGGACTTAATGATGATGGTTGATAGACTTGAGAGGGAGGACCACTGGGCACGAGACAATGATTCATATTTGTACACAAAATTATGAGAGCTTACATTAGACACTTATGAAAATAGAGGAAAGGCAAGGATTATTTCAGGTAATAATATCTTTCATAGCATAGTGGGTGAGTTTTGAAAGTAACTTGAAAATACACAAATATATCCAATCACATGTAATAGAGCGTGAAATAAATTCTACAACACATATCTTATGATCAAATATCGAGAAGAATACCATAAAGGAGCACCTAACTAAGGGTGAATTCCATCATAGTTTAGAAAGGAAAACAATCATTTATAGCATCAGCATAGATGAATTTTGAAAACTGTTTTAGAGCCAATTTAAAAGTGAAAATTTAACAAAGACATAGAGACTAACATGCACATAAGAAGAGTCACAAAACTTGAAATCCATACCACAAGAATCTCTGGTCAAGTGGAAAATTCTCTGCACTGATAATTTTATTTCAGCAAAACAAAACACATACACAGGCCTTCTCCCCAAATCCAAACCCTCTTTTCATGTCTTGTTCAATTTAAATACATTTAGGCAGAATGAAAAATAATAAACTAGATACAATGTATCTTTCATCCACTAAGAGGATCGAAACAACTCAACTTAGAAACATCAAGTCTTAAAGCTGAAACTGGGATAAGGCTAAGATAAAAACTGCAATATTATTTTTACAAAAAAAACCTTATCTTATCTACCTATTTCATCCCTATCCTGATCTAATGTAACAATAGAAGGGTCCAAAAATAACTTGAAAACAAAACAACTATGTGATGAGCTGTGCAGTAGACTCTAGCTCAACATAGTCACAGGTCGTACCAACTAAAACTGAGATGATGGGTATGATGATGATGATGCTGAGTTGGAGTAGGACCCACCAGATGTTCCTTCCCATACGTGCGTACCTTAGAAATGCCTAGTCACCACTTGTGCAGTAAAATTGCAAATTTTTGGGTTTGGCTGTCATTTCCCGCTCTGAAACAATGCAATGTCCAACGATTCATCACAAACACCTGATAACTCCCAAAAAGCATCAAAACTTTAAACTCTTTCATAGTTTAAAAAAAAAATGACCTCTTGTGATGGCAAAATGAGCCCTTAGCTACACAGATGTTGACCTTCAACAAAATGTAACAGAGATGATCAAAAGTGAGAAATTTCAGTCAAGGAACCTCGTCACCTCCTCCTCTTCCTGCTGGATGATGGTTTGGCCTTGTTGGAGGTTGTTTTGACTACCTCAGCTCATTTTACTACTGTAGGCAGGTCACTAGGTCATTTTTTTTACTGTTTGACCTTCTTGAGTTGTCTCCTAGTGTTTGGATGAGGTCCCCTGGGTCAGTTTTGGGGCAAAAGCCCAAGTTTTGATGTAAAAAGATGTAAAGTCTCCGCAAGTTGTGGTCGCGGAGTGCATATATATTTAAGAGTCAAAAAGGGTTTTTACCCTCTTTTATGTAAGTTTGAGTTAGTTTTTGAGATCTACACATGGTCCGTAGACCATGGAATTGTATAAATAGATGTGTCTTAGAGAGTCTAAGGCAGCAGAAAAGAAGTAATAGGTTTTTTCTATGGGTATGAATGAAGAAGTCTAGCACAAAAGTGTAATTCTTAGAGAGGAAGAGGCTTTGCAGCTAAGTGTGCAGAGGCCTAGAGTAGAAGTCTGCAACTGAGTGTGCAGACCCCTACAGCTGAGTGCATAGGGAAGTCTTGAGTCTGTAAGCTTAACTGAATATCAATAAACAAAGATTATTACATAAAATCATGTGTTTCATCTCTTTACTTATGTTATAAATAAATGTGATTGATGCTGTGATGAATAATGGTTTTGTAAAATAATTATATATTGATGTGCAACTTTACGTGTTCTGTAATGTTATCTGAATGCAATTAATGTTAAGTGGTTACATGAAGATTTTAACACTTTCTGGTAGAGTTATCGAGAACTTAGGTAATTCTGAGTAATTACTGATCTAAGAGTAAACTAAAGCGTGCGTAAGTAGCTAATTGACCGACTCAGGGTCCACAAAAGCTAGTCGTGGACCTCCGCATAGGTCTAGAGGCCGATTGAGAGAAGTTATAGTGATAAGCCATAAAGGCTTATTGATCTACCTGAAGGCAGATCTAGGTCTCAAAAGGACATCAAACTGATCTCTAGGTGCGGAAACTTGGTTCCAGCATCCCCCCATACTGCTTCAGGTGAGACTTCAGTCTGCACACCGCGGATTGATGCCGAAAGGGTGAGTAGTGTAGGATTTTTCTTTCTATAACTAACTCTGAACCTGGGTCAGGACACACTAAGCCAACACCTAGCCTTTTCCAGATTCTGCTTCATCACCCTCAATCTTTTCCTCAAAATTAGATTTCTCATGTAATAATTCTTTAGTTGTCTGCATAGGGGAAGAGTCCATTTCATGAATACTTTGGCTCCATCAACTACATCCAAAGCTTCTACAACCCAAACATCAGCTTCTGAGATGGTATCATTGATGGCCCTCTTATAAATTTCAGTATTCTCTGTTATCTGATCAACTTTCCTTTAGCAGACCTCAATCTCCTCAAATAGCCTCTGATACTCCTTCCATTCATCAAACTTTGGCTTCTCTATTGTTTGAAAGGTTTCTTTCATCTTCTCTTTCCATTTAGTTGTTGACCTTGTCATAGGCTTTCTTAGCTACACACTGGGTTCTCTTACCTCCTCCACATCAATTACTTGTTTTCCTTTTTCTTGAGTTGTAGGTCTAGGAGGCCTCTTGGAAAATTCACTTTCCTTTTCCTGGGATGTTGTTCTTGCTGTGTGCTTGATCTCTCAGTTTTCCTTTTGCAAATAGGAAATATGAAGATGGGATTTAGCAAGGGTGTCCTACAACTTTGTGATTTCAAGATCTTTGTCCTCCATTTGAACATCTTTTTCATCCCCTACACCTTGTTCTGGCATATCCTCTGAGATATCAACTTGAGGAGTTGGCTCCTCAATCAACTGCTTGGTAGAAAATCTAGTCCTCAATCTAGTCCCCTGCCTATGTATAAATTGTGCTTCTTCCACTGGTATCTTGCTTTTCCCTTTGCTTGTTTCTCTCTTATCCCTCCTTTTTTCCTTAACTATCTCTACAACTTTAGGTACCTATGTCTCTTTAGCTTTAGGTTCTTCTTCATGTGCTTCCATTGGAGAAATGTTTGCATGAGCCAGTAGACCTAGAGTTGAAAAGAAATTATCCCAAGACATCTTTATTTTCTCTAACTCATGCAAAACCAATAGTTTTATCAGTGCAAAATGAAATAGATTAGGCAAGTGTTTATCTCTTTTTGATTGAACCATTTTTGCCATCTTGCCTAGGATTTTAAATAGACCAACATAGATCCATCTTAAGTACGGATCTAACATGAGCCGAGAGGGATCAAATTTCTTCATGTGCAAACTTTTTTAGAGTGCAAAATATAATGAGTTACTTTTCATTATTTGAATTGTATTTTTGAATGCTAAATAGATTATATATAGTACCAAATAAAAAATTTAACCATAAAAAACTTTATTTTATTTTTCAATAAATAGATATATATGAAGTTGATATCGACATAAATTAGTTGATGTATATTTGTTGTTGAAATATTTTTGGAAAGTATAAGATTTAAATGTCTCATTCACACATTTTTTTTACTTATAATTACTTTACAACATGTTCATTTTATTCTTAATTATAGTCGACATTGTTTTCCTATTTAGAACATAATTTTTATTTTAAAGGGGCATAGATGGACAGACAAACTTATGCATCCCCTCATACTGGGGTTGTAGAATAAGCCTCTCGACTGAATAATAGGGTAAATTCAAGCTCCTTTTACTATTGAAAAGCATAAAAAAACTAATGTGGTATTGATACACCTTGCTAAAGCGACCTTCACATGTAAAATATCTCTTATAACCTTCCACAATTGACTATAGGGTCCAATAGGTAGCTCCTTGGAAATGTAGTGTCATATTTATTTTTGAACTGAGGCTTTACAAAATATTTAAAGTGTGAGGCATCTAATTCCTTCCCTTTGAACCAACTCTCACCCTGTAAAGGAATTTATGTAGCTTGAGAAATGGTTTCCTTAGACACTGTAAACTCCATATTACCAATTTTGACCTTATCACCTTTGAAGTTCAGGGAAAACATGCTTGCAAGTTGAAAATGATGGCCATGTGTCTGGAATTTATCACAAAAGGTTATGCACCCTGTTCTTTCGAATGCTACTAATTGCAGGGCAAAATTTCACCATGTCTAGACTCCTAGGCTCAACACGAACCACTTCTCCTCCTTTTGTTTTGCCTCTACTTCTTTAGATTTCCATCTAGCTTTTTGAAACCTACAGCGCAGAGTTCAACTATGTTTCATGGCACACCAATTCTGTGGAGGAAAGGTCAACTAACAACACAATGGACAAACTGACAGTGCAATGCAAAGAGGTGACTGATAGGTTTTTTCACAAGAGTTAAATGGATTTCCTGTTGGTGCTCTGACAACCCTTTTTACCATGCAGTGTATATGATGTGTATGGAAGAAAATCATAAAATTCAACTACCAAGATTATGGATCAACAGACCTTGACTCATATAAATGACAAGAAAATCCTAACCATTTAAAACTGTCCTGAACTCAGACCAAACTATAAGTAGGGTTTTCACAACGATTGTGTAGCAACACATAAACTTTAGCAATTGATGTCTAGCTATTTTTTAAAGGAAAACTATGGTTGGAAAGGGATATATCCTACCTCAGAAAATAATAGAACCGGATTTAAAGTGGTGGGATACCTATGCAAAGAGATGGAGGCAGTTATGCAGTGATGGTGTAGCCCCAGAACTTGTGCAGTTGTTGCATAGAAATTTCCCCACAGTTGAAAAAAAAAATTGTATTTAAACCCCTGTCAGACTGCTCTTGGCCTTGTGCTGTGTAACTATCAATTGTTATTAGAGAAGGGTGTGAACTTTAGAGTGGAGAAAGAATGAGAGCATTATGAAAAGAAATTTAAAAATGTGCACCTTATGCTTTGTTTGGTCATGGGTATGAACTTAAGATAAAGGGTTATTATGATCATGAAATATAAATGACGGTAATGAGTTGTGGAGGGGTGTAGTAACAATAATGAGGAGAGGCGCGATAATGGGGGGGTGCATATGATGTTAAATGTAAATGCGGGGTGCATATTATGTTAAATGTAAAGGGGGGGGGTGCATATGATGTTCATTGTAAGTGTAGGGGGTGTATGGAAGCGAGTTGTACATGAAATGGGGTATATGAAAGTAGTATAGGAATCTAAAAAGCATATGGTAGGGGTAAATAAAAGGGATCATGAGTTGTGAATGGTGGAATAGGGCATGATGAACAATACTGACAACATACTCAAAAAAAAATTAATAAATGAACCAGACTTGTTTTATTCATGGTTATGACTAGTGATGCATAACCCTTGAACCATAAATGACTTTATATGAGAAAATGACCTAATTACCTTCTCATAGTGGTGGTCTGGATCCAGGCGATATAGACAAATGCTCTAATCTTGATATAATTTCCTCTAATTCTGGCTGAAACCCTTCTTCTTCCTCCATCGGAGTATCAATCATCTATTTTAGACTGACTGTTCATAAATTCCCCTTTTTTAATCACTATCACCACTCTTTTCTCAATAATCACCCCAACCCTTGTTATCGAGAACAAATTACACAATCGAGGCTTCTTTTCTAGTATTGGAGCTGTAATTCTATGGGAATTACGAAATACACTATTGGCAGGGCATTTGGGTGGAATTAGCACAATTATGCATAAAATACACTATTGGCGGTCTCACACAACCATAATGCGATTATACACGGAAATGCACTATAGGGCGGATTTTCACTGCCGTAATGTTATTTCACATGAAATACACTATCAGCGGGTCTTTTACAAGGGAAAGCATTATACACTATCGCAATCACTATCGGTAGTTCCCAAAGAACGGAACACAACATTACGCCCTCTGATGCGATAACACGTGGAGCTATCGGCAATCGCAAATGGTGATTCCAATACTCCCCTACCAAACTCCCTCCACCTAAAGGCTTGCGAATGCGATAAGCCTACGGACCGGACAAGTTACTAGAGCCTTCCGTATAATGTTTCAGGTCTGAAAGTCGCACTTCGGACTTCGATGCTTCAAAGGGTTAGTTCATCCCCGCTCTAACACAACGATGCGATAATGGTTGCAGACCCAATAAGGGTATCAGCCATATTTAATAGAGTTTTAGGTCCGGAACTCAATTCCAACTAAGGATTTTCATGGTTTTCCAGTGTAAAACAGAGTTTCTGCCTGTGAAACTCAACAATGCATATAAGGGAAACAGGGCATGCCGATATAAAGGAAAACCAATCCAACAGTCTTCAATCGAAGTATTAGTTGGAAAACAAGTCCGAATCACTATTAATAAGACTTAGAAGAAAAGAAACGAAACCAATACACGCATAAATACTAGTTAACAGGAAAATACAGTTCAGATGCATAGAAAGGTTTTTGGAGGTCACCATGCCTCCAGGATTGACCAATACATAGAGAAAATTCCTTTTCCTTTGAGAAATATGCGATAAAAGCATGCGGTCCAAATCCTTTTACAATAACATCAAACTTACATATATACTGGTTCATGCTAACAACCAGATCCTAAAACAGAGGCTTAATTTATTGCAACTATCAGTTCTGCGAGACATCCTCCTCGAGAACCTCCACTATGCTAACTAATCCTATCTGTTCAGCGAGGTATTCTCCTCGAGAACCTCCACTATGGCTTAACTATTTAACATTTATTACATCATGATTTATTCCTAGATTCTATCTCTATGCTAAACTAGAAAAACATGGAAATTGATGGCTAAAGGATCCCACTCCTTTGCTTGTATATTTTTTTGTATTTTTGGAATAAGTTTGAAGATTTTTCCCTCCAAGTCTCATGCTCCTGCATCAGACTCCTGAGGACAAAATTCTTCATGGGCTCCTATCCATGAGCTCTTCTACAGAACTACCCAACTTCTGTAGCATGTTTTTTGTTACCCAAGTAGCTTCAACAGTTGGTTGATCATTTTACCAAATACTGAAAGTAATCCTATCCTCTGGTTTTCTTGAACACTTTCTTGTCCAAAATCCTTTCTGGCTGCAATTCTTTTGTTGTAGGTAATTGTTTTACCCAGTCAATCTCTTGTGTCTCCTGATCTTGTGTTGTATCATCTGCAGTTTCACCTTCATACTTATACACATCAACAACATTGAAAATTGGTGATATTCCAACATCAAGGGGTAATTCAATTTCATATTCATTTGCAGAAAACTTCCTTAATACTCTGCATGGTCCAATTTTCTTGAACTTTAATTTGTTATACTCCCTCTTTGGAAATTTTTCCTTTCTGGGGTGTGCTAAAACCAAATCTTCAACTTCAAAGTTCACCTCTCTTCTTCTCATGTCTGCTCTGGTTTTTTACTTGATGTTGCTATCCCGCAGTTGTTGTTTCACTTATTCATGTATTGCTTGCATTTTTGAAGCAAAATCTTCACCATCTCCAATTCTCATCTCATCTTTTCCCAAGTTCCATAACTCAGATACTCCTCTTGGATGCATTCCATAAAAAATATGGAATGGACTCTATCCTGTGCTCCTGTTAGGTGAGTCATTATATGCATATTTAGCTTGTGCCAACACTTGATCCCACTATTTTGGTTTTTTTGTAGTAAGACTCCTTAAAAGATTGCCCAAACTCCTATTCACTACTTCAGTCTGTCCATCAATATGTGGATGATAGGTAGAACTAATACTTAGTTTAGCTCCCAAATTCTTCCATAGTGTCCTCCAGAAATGTCCAATAAATTTGGAATCTCTGTCTGAGACAATACTTTTAGGAAACCCATGCAATCTTACAATCTCCTTAAAAAACAAATTAGCAATGTGAGTAGCATCACTAGTTTTATAACATGGAATAAAATGTGCCATTTTTGAAAATCTGTCCACTACAACAAAAATTGAATCATTACCTCTCTGAGTCTTTAGTAAGCCAAAAACAAAATCCATACTTACCATATCCCAAGGCCTATATGGAATTAGTAATGGAACATAAAAACCTGTGTTTTGGATTCTTCCCTTTGCATATTGATAGACTTTACAAGTTCTCACATACTTTTCCACATCAAATCTCATTTTTGGCCAGAAATAAAATCTGTTCAACTATTCATAAGTCTTCTCTATACCAAAATGTCCTGCAAGTCCACTATGTTTTTTTTATTATTAAATTCTCCCTCATAGAACAATTTGGTATGCACAGCTGATTTCTCTTAAAAAATAGTCCATGTTTTAAGAAATAAAACAACCATTTATTCCTATCCATATAAACAGGATTCTTACAAGCTTCAAATGCCTCTTTAAAATTTGGATCTGTCTCATATAATTCTTTAAGAAAATCAAAACCTAACAATTGAATTTGACTCTCTTGAAGTAATATATTTCTCCTACTTAAGGCATTTGCAACTTTGTTTGATTGACCATTTATATGTTTCAAGACAAAATGGAAACCTTGAAGATACTCTACCCATTTAGCATGTTTCTGGCTAAGCTTTGGCTGCTGCATAATTTATTGTAGTGCATGGTTATCTAAATAAAGTATGAACTCCTTTGACATTAGATAATGTCTCCACTTCTTCAATGGCTGCACTATTACATAGAACTCTTTATCATAAGAAGAATACTTATTTTTTGAATCATTCAACTTTTCACTCAAATAAGCTATAGGTTTGTCTTCCTGACTTAAAACACCTCCAATAGCTTCTCCATTGGCATCACACTTCACTTGGAAAGGCTTACTAAAATCAGGTAGAACCAAAATAGGTTTTTTAGTGATCTTCTTCTTCAATCGCTGAAAATTCTTTTCTGCTTTAGCAGTCCATCTAAATGGTTGTTTATCCTTTTTTGTGGTCTCAATAATAGGGGCATTGATCTTACTAAATTTTTTTATGAATTTCCTATAAAAACTAGCAATACCATGAAAACTTCTTACTGCAAAACACTTTTAGGTGAAGGCCACTCCATGATTGCCTTGATCTTCTCTGGATCCATCTTCAGCCCTTCAGCAGAAACAACAAAACCCAAATACACTAACTCCTCTTTCATGAATGAACACTTCTTCAAATTTAGCAATAACTTCTCTTGTTGTAGCCTTTGTAAGACATAATTCAGATGTCTCATGTGCTCCTCCTTAGACCTGCTGTAAACTAATATATCCTCCAGATATACTATTACAAATTTACCAATAAACTCTTTAAGAACTTCATTCATGAGTCTCATAAACGTACTTGGTGCATTTGACAACCCAAAAGGCATTACTCTCCACTCATACAATCCCTCATTTGTGTTAAAGGTAGTTTTCCACTCATCCCCTTCTCTTATCCTAATCTGATGATACCCACTTTTAAGATCTAGTTTTGTAAAATACTTTGCTCCACTCAAGAAATCTGTACCTGATTGTGATTTTAATGATGGCTCTTGAATCAGTACACATTCTCCAGCCTCCATCTTTCTTTGGACTCAACATTGTTGGTATTGCACAAGGACTTAAGCTTTCTCTGATCAGTCCTTTGTCAAGCAGTTCCTGCACCTGCTTCCTAACCTCTTCATTTTTTGTAGGAGTCATTTTATAAGTTGCTTTGTTAGGTATATTTGCTCTAGGAATCAAATCTATATGATGGTTTATTCTTCTAATGGGTGGTAACTCATTAGGAAAATCATCAACAATGATAACACAATAGTTGTCCAACATTTCTTTAATTTCAATGGGTAAATCAAAAAATTTAGTAGAAGTCATTATTACCTTGGGCTTGCAAATTACAACAAAATTTACCTCATTCTCTTTAATCTACTGTAAGTATTCCTTTCCTCCCAGTAACAGAGTTTTTGGATCAGTCTTCTTTCCTAACGCATCTTCTTCTTTCATAGGCAGCAACGTATGATTGATACCATATTTACCAAACTTGTAGGTGTTTCTTTTACCATAATGCATAGCTTCTCTATCATATTGCCAAGGTCTTCCAAGAAATATGTGACACACATCCATAGGCATCACATCACATACAATTTTGTCCTTATATTTGCCCAACTGCAACTCCACTTCACACTGTTCATTCACTAACAGCTGATGTCCCTTTTTTAACAATGACACCTTGTAAGGTGTTGGATGTTTCATTGTCTTCAGCTTCAATTTCACCACCACTTCTGTAGAGACCAAATTATCGGTGCTGCCACTATCAATAATCATTTGACAACATTTCCCTTGAACCTTACACACTGTTCTGAACAAAGTCTTTCTTTGTGATGGTTCAACTATATCCTTTGTTGCTTGAGAAAAACCTTATTAGTTACCAAAGATTCTCCTCTCTCTGGTATATTTTCTTCTTTTGTCACTGCTGTTGTTGTTGCTTCTCCCCCAACTTGAGCAACAATTGCATTCCTCTGACTTTTTCCTGCATTCTCTGGGCACTCAAAAGCTCCATGTCCCAATTTGATACATCTGTAACATCTTACTTCTCTTCCTCTTCCTCAGCCTCCTCTTCCTCTAGAAAAACTCCCTTTGCCACTTGCATCACCTCTTGTGGGTGCATAATGGTTTGAGCTACTGCTAGCTCCATATTTAGGTGTTGTAGATCTTCCTCTACCACCTTGACTTCCCTTTCCTCGGAAAGTACCTCCTCCTCTGGTAGGCTGCTTCCTTATGAGTTTTTCTTCAGCTCTCAGTACCATCTAATAAGCTTCTTCCACTGTTTTAGGAGACAGTATACTTATCTCATCTTGAATGTCCATCCTAAGACCATTCACATCTCTAGCCACCTTCTCATCTGTATCCCAAGTTTGTCCAACTCTTATGTTTACCTTATAGAATTCCTCTGTGTATTCTTTCACAGTCATAGACCTCTGTCTAAGATTCTGCATCTGTCTGAACAAGGTTTTCTGATAATTACTTGGTAGAAAATTACCTCTTATCTTTGCTACCATCCTATTCCAATTTTTAATTGGTTGCTTGCCAAGACTCTTTCTTTCTGCCTGCACTCCATCCCACCAAAGTGTTGCATGTCCTTTTAGCTTGGCGACAACAAACTTTACTTTCTTCTCATCTTCTGTTTCTTCATATTCAAAGAATTTCTCCATGCCATTAATCCAATCTATCAATTCCTCTGGATTCAGTCCTCCTTCATATATTGAAACCTCAGCCTTTGGCCTAGCTATGGATCATAACACTGACTGGAAGAATCTGATCTCAGGAGTAATTGCTACAACTTCCTCCTCTCCTTCAACTTCAACCTCAGGCTCACTAACATCTCCATCATCTATATTTCTCCTTGTTGTTAATGCTTCCATTCTAGCCTACATTTGTTGCACAACTTCCATCACTTCAGCATTTGCAACTGGATGTCCTCTTCTACACGTCCTCTTCCAACTCTGAAAGCCATATTAACTTTCCTTCTTTTGCTTTTGAGATTCAATTCAGTGTCAAAAGGTTGTCCTAATACCACTAATGGTGGTCTAGGTGCAGGCGATATAGACAAACACCCTAATCTTGATATAATTTCCTCTAATTCTGGATGAAACCCTTTTTCTTCCTCCACCAGAGTATCAGTCATCTATTTTAGATTGACTTTTCATAAATTCCCCTTTTTTCATCATTATCACCACTCTTTTCCCAATAATCGCCCCAAACCTTGTTATCGGGAACAAATTGCACAATCGAGGCTTCTTTTCCACTATCGGAGTTGTAATTCCATGGGAATTACAAATTACACTATCGGCAGGGCATTTGGGTGGAATTATCACAATTGTGCATAAAATACATTATCGGCAATCTCACACAACCATAATGCGATTATACAAGGAAATGCACTATCGGTGGAGTTTCACTGCCGTAATGCTATTTCACATGAAATACACTATCGGCAGGTCTTTTACAAGGGAAATCGTTATACACTATCACAATCGCTATCGGTAGTTCCCAAAGAACGGAACATAACATTACACCTTCCGATGCGATAACACGTGGAGCTATCGGCAATCGTAATCGGAAATTCCAATACTCCCCTACCAAACGCCCTCCACCTAAAAGCTTGCGAATGCGATAAGCCTGCGGACCCAGCAAGTTACTAGAGCCTTTCGTATAATGTTTCGGGTCTAAAAGTCGCACTTTATACTTCGACGCTTCAAAGGGTTAGTTCCTCCCCGCTCTAACATAGCAATGCGATAATGGTTGCTGACCCAAAAAGGGTATTGGCCATATTTAATAGAGTTTCAGGTCCGGAACTCAATTCCAACTAAGGTTTTTCACGGTTTTCCAGTGTAAAACAGAGTTTCCTCCTGTGGAACTCAACAATGCATAGAAGGGAAACAGGCATGCCGATATAAGGGAAAACCACTCCAACAGGCTTCAATCGAAGTATTAGTTGGAAAACAAGGCTAAATCACTATTAATAACACTCAGAAGAAAAGAAACGAAACCAATACACGCATAAATACCAGTTAACAGGAAAATACAGTTCAGATGCACATAATGGTTTTTGGAGGTCACCACACCTTTGGGATCGACCAATACACAGAGAAAATCCCTCTTCCTTTGAGAAATATGCGATAAAAGCATGCGGTCAAAATCCTTTTACAATAACATCAAACTTACATATATATTGGTTCGTGCTAACAACCAGATCCTAAAACAGAGGCTTAATTTATTGCAACTATCAGTTCTGCGATACATCCTCCTCGAGAACCTCCACTATGCTAACTAATCCTATTTGTTTAGTGAGGTATTCTCCTCGAGAGCCTCCACTATGGCTTAACTATTTAACATTTATTACATCATGATTTATTCCTAGATTCTATCTCTATGCTAAACTAGAAAAACATGGAAATTGATGGCTAAAGGATCCCACTCCTTTGCTTGTAGATTTTTTTGTATTTTTGGAATAAGTTTGAAGATTTTTCCCTCCAAGTCTCATGCTCTTGCATCACATAGACTCAGACTCTGTCAAATTTTGTCTTGTTTCTAAGGACCCTCTATAACATGGAATTATAATAGTGACCTTAGATAATGATGTTTTAGACTATGAAAACAATGGTTCATAAGCTAAACTGTGATCCCCAAAATGAATAGAGAAAAGGCAAAGACAATTGATCCCTAGACCCTAGGACCCCAACATTGGCTCTAATGGGGATGACTGCCTCCTAGTGAGGTGCCAAAAACACCACAACTTAGTAGCCTAACCATTGGGAAAATGGAGTCGAACACTGAAGACTGAAAAGTAACTGACTGACTGAATATTAACTAACTCACTAACTGACTTACATATGGCAACAGATCACCAGAACCTTAGGGCCTTCTCCTCGGGCTTCAAGTTCCAATGATAACCACACACACTTGAAGTACTGAAAGTAAAATGGTATGTACAATGGAGTGTTGGATCAATTGAATTTAAAGTGAGAAAATGTTTCAGCAGCTTGCCATTGACATGCCCTCCTCCAAGTAGTTCATATGTCAGATCTTTGAGCAAGTAGGCATTGTTTCCGTGGAAAGCAGCAATTTTGAAGGGCCCCTTCCACAAATTCTCAAACTTCCTGTGATTTCATTTCTCCTCATTCCTGGCATCCCATTTTAACACTAAGTATTCAATCTGGAAATCAGTTTCCTTAGTCCTCCTATCATAAATCTTCTTAATCCAATCTTGTATAACCTAAGTATTTCTAAAAACTTCTTCCCTAGTTTGTTGCAATTGAATCATTTGATTTCTCCTACTTTGTACATCTTTGGGTTCCACTTTAGCCTCCCCCAATAATTCATCACCGGAACTCCTAATCAAGAAGGAAAGAAAACATAGTTTCCATAAACTAACTGGAAAGGGGACATGCCTATTGATTTCATAGTGCTTACCTTGTCAGCCCATAATGCATTCACTAACTTCTTATGCCAATTCCTTTTGTTTTCTTGCAGCAACTTTTTGATGATGTTGACCAAACTTTTGTTGGAAGACTCGGCCAAACCATTACCCTGGGGGTAATAGGCTATTGAGTGACCAAGGGTAATGTTATACTTATGATAGAAATACACCATCTTCCTTGATTTGAAAGTAGCAGCGTTGTCTGTAATAATTTTCTGAGGGCAGCCAAATCTAGACAAGATATTGCTTCCCAAAATTGAATGATAACTACATTTGTAGCCTACCTAGTTGGGACTGGTTCAATCCACTTGGTGAAATAATCGGTTGCTGTCAAGATCCACTTATGTTTTCCAGATAAGGTCGGGTGGATTTCACCTATGAAATCAAGTCCCCACTGCTGAAAAGGTGACTCAACTACAATAGGTTTTAGGGGCAGTGGGAGAAGTTTCTTCCTTCCTTCAAAAACTTGACATTCATGATAGCTTACAACCTTTTTATATGAATTAGTGAGAAATGTTGGCCAGTAAAATCCATCCCTTAAGGTCTTGTTAGTAGTGGTCTTCCAAAAGAAGTGTCTACCACATTCACCTTTTGTGAAACTCTATAGTTTTTTGCACCTCATCTTCAAGTAAACAGTTTAACAACATACCACCGGGATCTTTCCAATACAAAAATTGATCTATGACACAAAACTTGACAACTTTCAATTTAAGGAATCGAGCTTTAGTCTTAGTCAAACCTGGAGGTGCTTGCAAATGTTGCAACACATACAAAATGTCTGCATACCATGGAGAAACAACAAATTTTTTCGATACTTGTTGAAATGAACTTAAATTATCCTCTTCCGACAAATCAACCAAGAAATTAATCTCAAGTGCACGCAGATTTGATTCTACCATCGTCTTCACTAGTCCTTGCCCTTTAATTAAGTTCATGGGTTTAATTTCCACATCATATTCAAGTATCGAAGCAATCCACTTTCCTCTCCTACCTTCCAGATCATTTTGAGTGAGTATGTCTTTCACAGCAGAGCTTGGTACATAGGCAATGATATGTGAATGCAAAATGTACACCCAGAAATCCTTTAAGGCTTTCACCAAGGAAAAGGCCTACTTTTCCATAATTTTGTATTTAAGGGTAGCATCTCTGAGACTCCTACTGAAGAATGCAATTGGCTGCTCTATACCTTGTTGGTTCTTTTGCATTAGGACAATTGTTATACTATGCTTCAAAGAAAATGAAAAAATAATGAAATCTTGAGTGTAATTTGAACTAATAAGAACAAGAGCGTATGACAAGGCAGATTTTACCTCATTGAAATATTTCTTTGTTCTTCAGTCCACTTAACCTCGCTATTGTTTTTCAACATGTTTGTAATTTCTCTTAAAATCTCTGCTAAGTTGGGGATGAATCTACATAAGAAGTTCATTCTCCAAATAAAAAACTGAATTTCCTTCTTGTTTCTTGGCATGTCCATTTTCTGAATTTCTTCAATTTTGCTAGGATCTATTCTAATGCCATCTTTATAAATGATATCTCCTAACAACTTACCTTCTTCCAACCCAAACAATGACTTTTTAGGATCTACGGAGATGCCATATTTTCTGCATTTTTCATAAAAAACACGTAGATGTTGCAAATGATCCTCATCATACTATGAATACACAATGATGTCATCAAGATATATTACCAAAAATATTTCCTTCTTATTGGCAAAAGCTATATCCATAGCTCGCTAAAATGTGGCTCCCGCATTCATCAAACCGAAAGGAATTTTATCATACTTGAAGGTACCCACAGTGTGGTAAATGTAGTCTTGTCCTGATCTTCTGAACGCACAAGAATTGTGTTGTATCCTAAAAAACCATTCAACAGCGACATCCTCCTTGGACCCACCACTTTTTGAAGAATATGATCCATCTTGGGCAATGGATAATTATCCTTGAGAGATACCTTGTTCAAATTTCTAAAATCGACTGATTTCTCCCGTTTTCTTTCTAATTGGAACTAAGTTAGACAACCACTTAGAAAATCTAAGAGGCAATATAATTCCAACATCAAATAAATTTCTTACCTCTTTTTCGATCAAAGGCAAAAAAACAAGATTTGTCCTCCACAGATTCTGCTTGAATGGATTTTGATCCTCTTTGATTGGAATTGTATGTTGGATGATACTTTTATCATAAACCTTCAGATCTTTGTACCCCCACGCAAAAACATCAGAGAATTATTTCAAAAGATCCAAATATTTCTGCTTCATTTCTGGGCTTAAATTTTTGGACAACTTGACCATTTTGGGCTTGTATTTTGTACCTATGTTACACTCCTCTACTCCTATCTCAGTAGGCATCAACTTTGGCATTTTAGCTACATCATTTTGGTCAAAAAGTTCTTCAAGTGGTACCAGCCCTCTCAGAATGACATTATCCTTCAACTGCAACACCTTCAAATCTACCCCATGTTTTTCCAAGTCTTCTTTGATATGATTTATAAAATTTTCCTTCTCATATTCTTCCCATTGACAGTCTATAGATCCCCCTCCCTAGGATGGGTCCTTCTTGACCTTGTGCTTCAGCAATGCGCTTCTTCCTCTCAAAATGTGGTATGCAATGGACAAAAAATATGTTTGAACTCAAGTGTGAGCTCAAATGCTATGAGACAATAATGGGGACAATACAAATGGTCATGGTGAAGAATGGAGAGAAAACCCTCTATTTATAAAAACATATTGGAATAGATTGAGAATTAACAAATAAAAATAATTTATTAATCACTTTGTGAGAATTAAGAAAAATACGAATTTGAAATAACTATTAAATAATGATTTAACAATTATCTCAAAAGGGAAATATGGAATAAATACGGAATAATAAATAAGTAATGATTTATTTAATTATTACAAGGTGCTTAAGTCAAAATTGATAAGAAATAATCATCAAATAATTATTTCTAGAGAACATTAAATAAATAACGATTTATTTAATTATTCTCTTGGGTTTTTTTGGATTTTAATGAGAAATAATTTAAGAAAAATGGTTTACTAAATTATTTCTTATGGTGAAAGTGGGTTTTACCATGGTAAATTCATCCTACATGGTGTATTTCAATCAACCTGTTAGTTTCCTATGTCTAGGAACCTTAGTCTTGTTTGTCTTGGTATGTATCGAAGGCCAAAATTGTAAATATTAGTCATGAATCAACTGATTATTAATGTTTAAAAGGTATAGGTCTAGATTGGGTATCATGTAAGTCCTGTCATTTTGATTAAGAGGCCCATGTCTAAAGTGATATTTTTCCTTACAAAGGGAAATCATGAAAGGTCTTTCATCACTTGTAAAAAGGTACAAAAATCATGTCACAAGTCTTTAGTTAGTGTGAGTGTTATAGTCCCATCTTAAATCAGAGTTAGTAGGCCATCTTAGTTTGGTAATAATGTTTTCATCAAATAAATCATGCAACAATCATGACCAAAGTTTTGGAGGCGTCCTTACATTGGTTAGGATGTTATTTCAAAAGGATAGCATGTGAGATCAACAAAGGATAATGGTTAGACGACAGTGGTTTAAATTCCCAATGCAATGTGAATCCAGGAAAAATGTTGTGCATTCATGATGTTTCTCCCTAAATCATAATTAGCACGATCGCTCTCACTCCAAGCCATTCAAAGTGTTCATTTGAACTTGAATTATTATATCTCAGTGCTCAACTTTTCCTTATCGACATTGGAAAGCTTAGGAGGACCGATTCTTTCACTTGTGAAAGGGAGACTGGGGCACTACAAATCCACATAGGGTTAAATTTCTCGCAGCTTGACCATCCAAATCCTCTCACAGGTGCAAATTTGGTTTTCCTTTTGAACTTTAGGCATGATAAAGAGCAAAGATCACATTTAAAATCCAGCACAAATTTTCTAGAGCTTGTAAAAGGAACAAAATTGTTGTCGCATATTTTATGCATTTCGCTGCATTTTTTCTTTCTCAGTGTTGCGCTTTCATCCCAACTTGCTGCAAATCCACATAGTGATACATTTTCCTTCTTTCTCATTCCCAATTTTCCTTTTCACTATGAGAGCCTCTGTGTGAAAATAGTTGCCTTAGTTTAAAGACTTTAACAAAGATTTTTTCCCTTAAAAAGTTTATGCTCAAAGGTGTTTAGAGGTTGAATGTTCTAGTGTTGCATTTTTGGTTTGTGCACTACGACTGTCCTTAGTTTTCTCTTTTCCCAATGACTATGAAATTTTGGGTCATATAGGGTTTTCCTGAGGAATTCTGGGGTTGTGCTTCTTGGTAAAATTATTTGATTGTGTTTTAAAGATATTGTCATAAGATTTAAAATCCATAACACCTCTATTATTGCTCAAATAATTTGTTCATAAACTCAAACTATCCATTGTTGTAAAAGTGAAACGATGACAACACCAGAAGACAAAAAACACAAAGGGGGAGACATTGTGCATTTTTAACCACAAGACATCACAACCATTAATTCAGATCCAGACATTAGGATGGATTTTGAACAGGAAGTGTGCATGAGATTCTATGAGAGAATTCAATGATATCATTTGCAATTGAAAAAGGAATTTGCTAGGGGTTTTGATAGTGTACAAGAAAAAGTGGGAAGCATGACTTTTCTTGTCTCAACTCAATCAATAGCTGAGGCTACTGAGATACCTTTGAGTGGAGAGGAATGGTTCAAGGGATGGATTTTGATTTGGTTTCTTTCAAGGGCTTCTTCAATCCAAAACATAGGAAAGGGTATGGTTCATCTGTTTCCAAGAGCTATTTATAGGATCATCATGGAAAAGTGTTGGAGTTCATCCAAAGGTACTTCACATATGAGGAAGATGCAAAAGGGTGTATCACTATCACATTAGGCTCCTATTGCATTTTACTGGAAAGAATCTTTTGATTCTTCCCTATTATCTATTTAGGATTTTCTATAAAATGGCTGACAGGGTTCAAACTAAAGGAAGTCAAGTTGAGGCAAGTTTGTTCCATTTCTCATTAACTAAATTGCTAGTAATGAAGAAACTTGAGAAGAAAGAGCATTCATGGTAGGAGTTCTTGGTTTTTTTGGGATGGGCAACTCAATCTTCAAACAATCAAAGGACCAAGAAAAGCATTCCCTTAGTTGTGATTAAAGAAGCTTCACCTGTAGTAGCAAGCTCAGTCATGAAACCTCTGACTAAAAGAAATTTGGCTAGTAAGAAAAGTGTTAAGAAGCTACAGTTTTCCCCTAAGGTATAGAAGGTGACATCTCTTGAGGTAGAAAGGGTGGTAAGGGTGCCGAGAACTAGAGCTACACCCAAGAGAGTACCTGTGGATCCTCCATCATCACCAATTCAAGTCATGGAATTAGAGAGCACACAAAGAGAAGTGGAAATTGATGAGAAGGACCAGAAAATTGGGGAGTTACAAAATCAGTTGGACAAGGCCCATGTGATAATAGATTACTTGCAGCAGGAGAATAGGGAGCTTAGGCATAAAGTGTCTCAAGAGACTATCTATCCCAGAAGAAGACAGTCACTAAAGGAGACATTGGCATGTGGTTCCAAATGAAAAGGTAAAATGGTCATTGATGTAGAGGAGCTGAAGGAGCCAGTTGAGAATTCTAGAAGACCTAGGACTAGGTCTGCTGCTAAGATACATATGCAAGAAAAGGAGATAGTTCAACCTATGGTTTTTTATGAACAAAAGGAATTTGAGAAGCTACGAGAACAACTTGAAGGGATACAATATCAAGTGGATCAACTTGTAGAGAAATATCATAGGGACAAGTGGGCCTTGTTTAGAGAAGTAGAGATTTTTTTTACGAGTACTTAATAAAGCTGAGTATAAACTGAAGTGGAACTTGCCTTTGCATAGGAAAGTAAAGAATTTCTATGTACAAAACTTAGTCCTCAAAAGAAGACTCAAGTTGGTGAAAAGAAGTCTCACTGAAGTCAAAGAAGCTGGAAGGAAGAGGAAGAGAGGTAAGTTGGACTTAGTTATAGAGGCTAGTACTAAGGTGGATCTCCAGCAGGGAACCCTAACCTAGCTCTGAAACTTTATTTTTCACTTAGGATATCAAAAAAGTAAAATTTTGATAACAGTAATAAAACCGCAGTGAAGGGCTTGTTGTGCTTTCCATATACAAATTTTGAAAAGTATGGGATAGTGAAATTGAAAGGCTTTTGTTGTCATAAGGGATTTTTATAAATATTCCAGCACTCATTTTGGTGTTTCCAACATTTCATATTAAGGGAAAGTCACCATGTGTTTCAGTTTTTTAGGCACTGCAAAAACAGATTAACGCACTGCGAAAATGGAGTACATGTCAAAGGGGTGTCTACAGGAATTTTGAATATGGTTTAAGAGGACCAGCACCATCATAGGGATATTTGGAGCATACCCATTTGCTTATTTTTTATAGATAGGGGCCACAACCATACAAAGAATGGAAGCCACCTCAATGCACTGTGAGTTTGCCTAATACACTGTGAATCTAGACAATCAACTCTTCTTAGATCAAATTTCGAATTTTTGATCTCTAGGAGTGGTTTAGATTATGTAGATAATTGGAAAAAATTTATTAGGGGGTGTGTATAATTATTATTGGACAATATTTCAAATTAGTGATGTTTTAGCCTTGTATTGATTATTAGGAAAATTGTTCCTATTTTTGAGTATATGCACTAGTTTTTTATGAATTTAGTTGAAATTTGGTTTTGGTCAATTAATTCAACCACCTAGGATAGGAGATTGAATCTTTGATGATGTATAAATATATCAAAAAGAATTGTAAGAAGATTTTTGTTTGGAATTAGTGGATAAGACTTTGTGCAATGTATGTTTGAAGGTTGTTGCCAGTGAATGAATGAAATACATAGGAGAAAATTGTAGGGATTCATGAGTCAGAAATTTGGTGGTTTTGTGCTCTTTTAGTCTTGTAAGTTTATTTATGTGTCTACATCTCTTTTATGTACATCTTCTTTCTTGGAAAACCAAATGATTAATTCAGAATTCATCTTAAATGAATGCTCTATTTTAGTTTTCTAAGTTATCAATGTTTTCAGCTAAAGCAACACTTTAGAATTCATCCATGATTTGATGCTCTAATGTGTTAGTTTTTCACCTTTTCTACATTCAACTCCTTCAAAAATTTGATCTAATCCCACACCAAATGTGCCTACCTTTCCCCTGTGAAGGAACCCTCTCTTTTGCATCATCTCACTGGACAAATTAAGATTTGTGATGACTCCATGCCCAATGGATTTCCCACTTTTCCCATCAACAAAACTTTAAAAATTCAAACATTGTTGAGCTTATTACCTAACCTAAAACCGCATTTTTTTTAAAACCTAAGTGAGAGAGCCCTCTCTAGATTAGAAGGGCTAGATTCTGACCTAGAAGTGGTTTGTGGTTACCTATAGAATTCCTTCTTCAACCTAGGGAATTTACGGAGTGCTAACACAACCTAGTAAGAAAAGGCTAGGTGAACATTTTTGGAGTGATAAAAAGGTATAAGATATAAAAAATGTCTCTAAGACAATATTACAGGATATGTGAACAAGAAAAAATAAAATTGGCATCACATGCTTTTCTCAACCATTTCATTGTTCTGAACAGAAACATGTTCAGAATGATGACTCCACTGCTGTAATTCTTCCTGCTGCAATTGAGATTCAAGCTGCAAAAAATCAATTTGTTCTTGTGCATATTGTAGACAGGTCTGCATTTCAAAGAGAGAGTCTTTGTTGATTTGGACTATGTTTTCGACACTAGAATGTATTAGTGTATTTAGTAATTCTAATAGTCCATAAAGTCTTCCCATTTTGTCAACAAATCAAACTCTGTAAATGTGGAGTGTCGGCTTCAATTAAAAATACACTTATTTAACTTATTTTCAAAGATATTAGAAGTTGCTCCAATTTCGATTTGCACTAAGTTTTGGATGAATGGTGAAATCATACAACGTTTGGAATAAGGGGATAGCTTCTATATACTTTAATACTCTCTGGGAAATTCAACACTAAAGACAAAAACCATAATGAGTTTTAAATACAATGCCACAACTGGGGCAGCAACAACCGCAAACTTGCTTGGATCCTTCAAATACTCCTTCACTTTCTCGGCCAGTGGAAAAGAATAGTCAAGTTCAATAGCGATTGCTAATACATTCTTGTAACATTTGATGATAGCATGTGGAACAGCTGCAATTGTGGCATAACTGATCACCAGAAAAAGAGCTGTCACAGTAGAAATACCAGAAGAAAATTTCTCTATTAAGTCATCCTCTGTGAAATCAAGAACTTCAGGATCAAATACCGATCCATTGTCGTATACAAACTGCACAATCAATCCATAGGAAAATGGCCGAATGTCGAATGGACACTTGACTCCTCCTAAGGCGGATAATGAATCTCCTCTGGGAAGTAATATGAACATAATTGATTCAGAACAACTGAATTGGATGAGAATTGGTAGGAAGATTATGTTTCAATCGGAAACTCTACATAAAGGGATCACAAATTGAGACAGGTTTTTCCGTTTTCAGTCAATTAAACATGCGAAGAAGTAGATTTCTACTCAAATTGCTTATAATCGAGGACAATCACTGCTTATAATCAAGGAAAATCATTGACCTTTGTCAAGATAATAAGTCTAAGGTGCCCATAGCTTGCCCAAATTGGCTGGATGTATAGAAATAGGAATGAGATTTGCCTTGACGGGGATGATTACAAGGTGATAAGAAATACCACGGTCTACCAATAGAAACTTCAACCCCGATGAAACTATGGTTTACCCAAGCCCCTAATTTCGAGGAGAAAAACCACTTACGCTATCGCCACACTGCTTCTTCCTCTTTATAGGTATCATACATGTCTAGATTCTACAATTCACATATGCAATTATGTTTAAACAATCACCATTTATCATATCATCTCTTTCTATCTTATCGCGAACAAATTAAATTTCAGTGCCGGAAAAGCAAAGACACCATATGAGAATGAATCGGAGCAAGACATATGCAAACTATGTATCTGTTATGCAACCGTCATTATCAAGTAGGGGAGCCTGTGGTCTCAAAAATTTCTATAGGAGCAATGGTGGCCTTCTCTAGAAGAATGGAAATGGGCCTTTGAAGGGAGTGCTTGGAACCATTCACATTGTTGATGGGTTCACTGTCGATTTAATAGATAAGGTCCACCAACTTCCTTGCTGCATCAAGTACAATGGCCAGTGTTATGTTTCTGATTACTTCAAACTGGAATCATGACACCATCCCACAATACTACCTTCTAATTGTGCTCTCTGCATTCAAACAAACAATGGAACAAACAATGAATGATACCTGTGCAATTCTTACAATAGTCGGAGCTCGAGTTCCATTCACAACTTTCACACTTGTTCACCTCTTGCAAGAGACTTATTCTCTAACACTTCTTTTGTTGAAGTGTGAGCAAGGTGGAATCTTAGGTTTCTCTTAAAATCTTGGGTTAGCACTCACGATGTGAAATATAGCATTGATGGTCACATAACAACCAGATGGATATATACAACATGCACAATATGCAGGCACCGATAGATGTGGCTCATTGAAATGCTTCCTTAACGTGGGCATATACCAATCTCAGTGAATGCTCCACTGTGAAAGAGCTCGATCATTTTTGTGATGGAAGTAAGCGAAGAACATGATTTAATCGAACCATATGACAAACACCTCTCAACGACCTCTTCATTAAACTGATGAATTCAACGTTGTGTGTGAATCACTAGGAATTATGCATGGAGACTACGCACAGGGGTGTTCCAAACATTCAAATTTTGACCAACGTGTAATGGGTGTTTGTGCAGTTAATGGCAGATGATGGTTCAAATCCTTAGATAATGCAGGTGAACGTTGCCAACAAAAAGGTACACAGAGGAGAGGCAACATATTTTTGACAGACAATAAATTAATGGAGCATTACAGACAGTGGGTAGAAATAGGATGTAATGCAAAGGCTGAGAGTTTTTGTATGCTGGTATGGAGCAGCGACAGGAGTAGGTATGTCAGACCAGTGGAAGCGTTAGCGTCAGGTATGTCAGACCAGTGGAAGCGTCAGCGTCAGAGCTGCCAGGATTTTTCTATTTGGGGAAGTGTGTGCAGAGAATGCAGCTAAAATATGGCTAATAGGATCTCAGAATAGAGAATCTAAGTCACAGAGGGCTAGGACTACTCATAACAGAGGAATGGTAGAGCTGATAGAGGTAGCAACCTCTATTCTAACAAATTCTCGGAAAGGTATAATCAGGAGGAGAGCATTGGTTTACAAAGGCCATAGAAATAGGTGGCTCACACTAAATAGGCATAGCAGTAATACACCTATAGCTCTGATACCATGTTAAACACACACATGGCAGCAACAGAATATGAATGATAAATAGGAGAGTACCTTTATTATTAACAAATGATATACATTTACAGTACATGGTGTGACCCTTGGATTAATATTCCAAGTGGTCTCTTGGACTCCTTTTGGCTGTTTAGCTTCCACACCAAGCCTTAGAGGATTAGGTGTCCAACAAGATCGTCTAGTTGGAACATGTTGATGTAAGTCAACATGAAAATCTCTAGCACAACAAGGCCCATAAAAATCATACCAAATCCTCCTTTAATCACCATGTCACCCCTCGCTCATTTAACGAGAGGGATCTAGTACTTTGGTATGACATCACCAAGGAAGCATTGGGACCTAGACAATTTAAAACGTTGTGGAAAGGACCATACAATGTTAAAGGTTTCCTTTTTAAAGTCACCTACATCTTAGTAGAGCCTGATGGGACTTGTCTCAAAGACCCCGTCAACAAGCTCTATCTCAAAAAAATCCATCCATAACCATATGTTTGGCATTATGATGTAAATATGTACCCTAATTTATTGTTATGATCACCTCATCATCAATTTACTCTAAACTATACTCTAATCTTATGTCGCAGATGGATCATTTGATACCTTACCACCACAGATTTGTTGACAGTGCTTATCAATGGTCACAAAATATTGCCATGGTAGTTTGAGGGATATAATCTCTTGATTATGTGATTCCCCATGAGAATATAATTTGTATTGGGTTAGCCACTAAAAATCAAGTAGAATATGATGTCGTCATAGCCCTTTTGGATAATTCTTCCTGGTAAGGATCAATCATATACATTTCTTCCTTGATTCCCATCTTGTCGTATTGCAATTGAACATAACCTTCAACATTTGTGACCCTTTCCTTTTTCGGAAATACCTACATGCACAACAATTAGTGTGTGATTTTGATCATATCACATTTTTAGATATACCAAGAAGTCAAAATCATGTTGTTGACCACATCATTAATCAAATCATAAACTGGGAAGTATTACATACAGGTAATCATCGAGACATGAAGCGCATAAGAATGAACCATCACATCAATAAAATGCAAATGCATCACATGTATACATGCATCATACATAAAGAAACATCATAAGATCTGAAAAAAATGGTATATCTCATACATATCATAAAAAAAATATAGTTTTATGTACATCAACTGGAAATCGCCAAAAAGATGAATCATCTACCAAAAATGAGGGGAGAATCCTCATAATAGGTGCTTCCTCTAGTACATCAAGTAAACATCTAAGTGTTATAGGACAAATTGACCTCCTAATCAACTCAGAGGTGAAAGACAAGATGACTGAAGCAATGACCACAATTGCAAGCCCAGAATCCACACTAACGCCCCCTATACACTGACAACCTACTTTATAAAGCTTGTTTAGAAGCATAAAGGAGAATTAGTCACCCCGCTAACTCTTGTTGTTAGACCAGGGGGAGCATTAGTGAACTTAAGTGATGTTCAGAAGGTTATGCCAATGAATATGCTCATAATTATCTAGATATTAAATCCCTAAATTTGTGCAAGAAAAGGAAGGAAACTCCAAAAATCAATATATTTGGAGAAATTCTATTCTGAGAATGAAGGCAAATGGGAAAAAGCTTGTAAACAGGGCAGGTTCATGGTTTTTTCCCTAATGAACTATAGGTGGAGTTTGGCAGCCCTAATTCGATTGCTATATAAGCAACGAGAGGGCCATTGCAAAAGGGATCAGAGCATTTGGAAGGATAGCCCATAGAGCTGTTGTGAACTGTCATATTCTTGAAGGAGCTAGCTGAAAGAAGGAGAGAGAGAGAGGAAGAAGGGGTAAGGAAGGCTGATCAATGGATTTTTGTAATCCTCTTCTATTCTAAATATAAGATTGCAATTATGGTTCCTACTCCAAAGTGTCGGTGATATTGTGCATTTATTTGTTCATTCTGATGCTTGTTGTGTTGAGTAGATAAGTTATACATTTATACATGTTTGTTATGGATTCTTACATTGATTGTCAGAAGTGTATGTTGTCATTGGTTTGCTTTGTTCTTTTGTGCTGGAATCGTCTTGAAGCCAGTTAGGAGGAGTTCTTCTTACCGCACGGAGATCCCCAAGCGAATCTAGAAAGAACCAAAGGTGATCCTCTTTCCATACCCTGTCAATATATGTCTGATAGATGAACATGTGTGTAACAGGTAGCTTTTGCAGATAACCTTACGGTCTGTTGAAAGTCCTGGGAAGGCTTTTGAGGGTAGTTTTCATCCCGTGCATTTTACCACATAGCAGAGTTGGCGACTCCGCTGGGGACTATACATCTAGTTCCCGGTTACCCGGACTCCTCTCATATTTTCTCTTTCTTCTATGAGCTTCCAGCTTCTTCAAATCCTTTTCTGATCCACCATCTATCTTGTTGCATCCTACAAAGTTGCATTCTCCTCAGAAACTGATCCTAAAAGCCCTCTTTTTGAGCTATTTCCCTCACTAACGCAGGTTCCTAGTCTACACAAAGCTTTATAAAGCTCTTTGACTGTGCACAGGGAGCATTAGTGGCCAAACTAAAGCTCTGTTTACACATAGACAGAGCGTTAGTCTCCCATTTCCATGTTTTTCAAGAGATTTTGTGAACCAAAAGGGGGGGAAACTTGTCTTAGGGGCTAAAGAAAGATCTGCAACAGTATCATGCTAACAAATTTGGTGTCTTAAAATTTATTTTTTAAGAAAATGTTTTAGTTTTTCTCTCATAAAAGTCATTTTTGTTGAAAGAAAAGCTGATAAACTGTGTATCCCCTTTTATCGAAATAGTTGTAGGTTGCTTTGTTTTGGTTCAATAGGTGTTAGGGAATATTGAGAAAAGAAACTTTCAGTTATGAAAAGTGTTGAATGGCTTTAGATGCACTGACGAATTCATGAATATGTGAAATGATACATGTGTAGAATAAGACTTGTTTGCATAAGAAATTGAAATTTGTTTTTCAAAGCATTGTTCTGCATGGCTTATTGAGTTGAGAGTCTCACCATATTCATATGTCAACACCCCTACCGAAGACAAATAAGCAAGTACACTAAAATTTACATTAAAATTAATCAGTTACTCTTTTTTTAGAGCAAACCAACATTAGCTAGATTAGGACCTTGGGATAATCATGTGAGTCAACTACCCAAGGTTGAAAATCAAAACTAGTGTCATTAGCGAGTGAAAAATCCTTCTGCACTCATATTACCAGGACCACTCCACTCACAATGGAGCGAAATACGAGACAAAATTGGATTGTGATTGAAGGTAGCCCACTTTCTCTTACAACTCCTTTGGGCATTCTGTGTATTGGGGGTCCCTTAGGGGATTTCCGAACTGAGTCGGGGACTCAGGTATCCTGCCCACACAGCATGTTGTCTACGACTATGTCCCCCCTAGTAATGTCTGTGATTTGAGGTATCTCTAGTGGCCAAACCTTCTAGGTACTTACACAAGGTGACTGGAACGGGTTGTCCTGGTACCTAAAATGGACGGACCTACTATGTCTTCAGTTTTTGGGAGGGTGCTCGTCTTCACGAGGGTACTTGACCCCTCAATCTAAGGTTCGGGTGAAGCTCAAAAGTAACCGTAACAATACATTTGGCCATCCTTCTCTGTTACTCATTGAGAAACTGGGTTTCATCTCCAGTAATCGGTGTTTACCAGATGAGGTAATTTACCTTTGTTTGCTGATTGACATATTTAGTGTTTTTTTTCTTTTCAGGTACCTGAGTGCTATCGTTTTTGAGACTTTAAAGAATATCACATTAAAATCTATTTGATAAAACCTAACAGTCATTGTGGCTACATTCGGCCCTCGTCATCAATCCAGACGATTGTTAGGACTTCCTCCACTCATTGTGGAGGATCCGTCGAGTTCCACTGACTCGGATTCCTCACCTTTGAGGAATCAGTCTCCTAAATTACACACGGGGTCTATGTGGACAACCGATGATTCTGATTTGCCAGAGGATTTCTTTACGGAAGGATTTCTTCCTCATTTTAACACTCTGCTTATAGATCTGTCGGAACCTATAGTTACTCCCGCAGTACCAGTACTTTCTTCTTCAGTAGGTGGAACTTTCCCATCTATCCAGTTGGTGCCTCAAGGGTCGTGGAATTATAGAGACACTATTGGTCCTCTAACACTTTCCCAGTCGATAGTCATCACAACACCAGTAATGTGGAATCCTGAAATCCCATTCGTCCCAAATACTACAACTCACATAACACCCTCTATAAGTGGAACCCAGCAGATGCCAGGTTCCACTCCTATGGTGCCACAAAGCATACCTTCGACTAGTGCCACATATAGTGCTCCATATAACACTCAATGCAGCACTATGGGTGCGGTCCCAATTTACCAACACCAAGGTCGGCTACCAATGTATAGTTCTAGTCCCCAGATTCAAATATCTGGGGCGATTCCCAATATGCACATGCTGGCGGGGAATGTCACAGTTCCCCCGCCGTTCTTAGGCATGCATGGATAGTCACTGATTGACATGAGTGTTCCCTCTGTCAATCAAAGCCATATGGTTAGTTCTGTGTCAGTTGGGAATCCACAAGGGATTCCCACCCAATCCATGGGGGCACCCTACTCACAAGCTCAGATGAGTCAAGGGGGCACCGCTTATACTGGGGGCAACTTCATACCCCAGTATCAAAATCCTCATGGAAATCCCATCTACAACACCATACTGCAAAGAAACTATTACACCATGCAACCCATGTACACCATGGGGAACCAAACGATGGGAGGAGCACAGAGCTCCTCAGGTCATCCGTCATCACCATGGTCCGAGTCGGGGGCACCCAACAATTTGCCTTTTTTGGCAACATTGGATATTCCCGACTTATACAAGTTGACAAATGACCCCATCTACCACAACTTACAATGGCCGCCGATCCCGCATAAAATACTGACAGACATTCCTAAGTTCGACGGAAAACAAGGGGAGGATCTGGGCACTCATGTCACCACCTACCATCTCTAGTGTGTTTCTAACTCTATGGTGGATGACAGTGTCTGGTTACATCTTTTTCCCCGCACCCTCATTGGCAATGCTGCAAAGTGGTATATTGAGTTACCACGCGCGTCAGTGAATACCTTTGACGCTTTAGCGATGGAGTTCCTAAAGAACTTTCAGTTACCTATCCGTTATGAGATAGGGACAGAGCTCCTTACTTTGTTTCATCAGGATACTTCCACCCACATCTCCGATCATATCCATGAATGGAGACATAGGCGGAGGTTAGTCAAAGCTCCCATCCCTGATTTTCTCTTAACAGACTGGTTCTGTAAGTCGCTACTCCCACAAATCGCTAGAGATGTCGCTCTAGGTGGTGCGGTCACAGAGGACCAATCCATACGTCATGCCTAGCACTTAGATTTGATCTATTCACAGTCTGGCACTCTCTACGACATTATCCCCTATGCTCCCAGTAACCCCAATCCTCCCACCACTCAGTAACCTGGAGCGCATGCTGACGGGATCGTCGGCACAGCCTCTGGGGTTGCTGTAAAACAACTCAGTGGTTCCATTGCCAAGCCGGCAGTGGACCCCTCTACCAAAGCGACTTCTCTTCCTGCCACTGCGATTAACTTTGTGCAGTCTACATAGAAATCCGGTAGCATGAACAAGAAGAATAAGAACAAAACCGCTCCTTCTGAGGAGCAGTCATCTAAGCAACCCAACCTGAACCAAAAGGCCGCTGTGCCTACTGATACGGAAAAGTATAAAGGCACCAACTATTCATGCAAACTCTGTCTTGAAGAACACATAACTTGGCGTTGTCCGCATCTTCAAGAGTGCACGGATTACCTTGCCAATAAAGATTCTAGTAAGGCACCTTCTGTCCTTAGAAATCCTTCTCCTAATCAACCGCAGCAAAATCTCGTTGCCAACCAACTACAACCCATGTCAGGGGTCAGCGACGGTTAGCAACATCCTTCAGCTGGTGAAGCAAGTTCTACCATTTACACATTTGAAACGGTAGAACTAACCACAAGAGCCAAATCTTATGAAGCTCCTGTCACTCCGGCAGTAGAACCACCTGCAGATCAAAACCCATCGCCGCCCAACAATTTGCGAATCGAAAGACTGGTTGAGGACTTTGTAATTCGACCCCCCAAGGGGGCACTTCGACGCACTACGCACAACACATCTAGACGTGTCGCCCAACACTACAACATTGTAGAGGATTTGGCGCAAGCGCTGTCGACCATGTCGGCACTCAAAGTCTTACAAACATGCCCCAGCCAAAGGAAAGCTTTGCTTTCGGCTATCGTGGGTACTGACCCTGTAAATTCCATGCTTGCTATTTTCGACATGGACAAGTGTAAACCTCCCCTTTCCTACCAGCTTACATTTCAGGTGCATATCACTTCGAAAGGTAAAGGTATACACTGAACTGTCATCGACGAAGGTTCTTCAACCTGCGTCATGTCGGCTTCATGTTGGCTTGCCTTGGGTTCCCCAACCCTCTCCCTACCGTCAAACTCCCTTAAAGCTTTCGACAGCCACACCTTTGTCCCAAAAGGATACTTAGCCAGTTTTCCCATCACTTTGGCTGGGAAAATAGTAACGGTGGATGTAGAAGTCGTGGACAAGAGACTCGACTATAATCTGTTGCTGGGTCGCAGTTGGACATATGCCATGACGGCCATTGTATCCACTGTCTTTCGTATCATCCTATTTCCATTGGATGGAAAGGTCATTACAGTGGATCAGTTGTCTTTCTGCACCCCTGATTTTTCACCATTACCAAATGGCTCTGTACACCTAATAGGAGGTGTAACTGACAGTTTTGTCAGTATAAGTGCCAGTCTATTGAAGGCTTCCTCCCTGATGGGTTGTTTTCCTCTTCCGTTGCGCAAGTTCATCAATCAGTCAACATGCTTTCATCAATTCCTCATGAACTGACCGATCCCTGGATCCCAACGGCGCCTTCAGACCTTGACACATTCAGAGACCAGATGCCACTGTCACCAGCTGAATCGGCCTACCAAGGCATTCAATCCGCATCCACATCTTCGGTCATGTTGGCTATTGCCGATGGTACCACCCAATTTCCCATAACCGCTCCTTCTTTAGATCTATGCGATCAACTCCCATCAACAGACGAAGCCGTTTGCGAAATCATGAGTTTTGGAGAGCAACATTGGGAGGATTGGCATATTTGGGGTCCGACATCTAACTCAGACATGATGCCTATTCAAGTCCTATCCTCTGACACAAACGAAATCATTTCCCCACCCTATACAAGCATTCAAACTCTTGGGGTGGATGAAAATATGGACAACACTTCCAACGAAATCATTTCCCTGCCCTATACAAGTTTTCAAACTCTTGGAGTGGATGAAAATATGGACGACACTTCTAGGTCATTACCCATAAATATTTCAGTCACGAAAAGCACCATGGAAGACACCCAGATGAGAGCAGATTGTAGTCCTCAGGAAATTGCAAGCTCTACCTGCCTACTTGAGGAATTCCATGAAGAATTTGTTTGGTCTCACGAGGAAATGCCCGACTTTAATCCGTCATTTGTTGCGCATGAGATCCAAATTTACGACGAGGCAAAATGGAATGGGTGGCCAATTCCTTCCCTCGAAATAGCCATTGAACCCATGCCCGGCCCCACGGCTGAAGAGAATTCCTACTATACCTTAAACAGCTGGATAAAACCCGTCAAAACGCCGATTTGGCACTTGCAGCTCACAAGGAGCGGGTACAAACCTAATTTGCAAAGGCAGTTAGGTTTAGTTCTTTCCAAGAGGGCGACTTCGTATCGCTATATCATCCAAAATATAATCTCTTGGAGGCATGCATGCTTCGACCCATATGGCTAGGTCCCTATGTCATAACGAAAGTCCTCCCCTCAGGGGCATATGAACTGCAGGACTGGGACGGAATCCCACTCAAGGAGCCCACATACGGGCTCTATTTGAAAAAGTATTATGCCTAGTGTCATGCTGGGCATGTGCTTTGTAATTTTATGTATTCATAAGTTTTTCTTACCCTTATTGATGTGATTGCATTGTTTTGTTATTTAGTGGAGTACTTGTCTCATGCATTCTTCTCACAATGCAAATGTCGTTGTTGCCCTTAGCATACATAGGATACACGGATGGTGCCAGTCGTCACACATGGCACATTGCATTAGCTGCTTGGGTCATCTATACACCCGAGTCGGAACTATCTTGCTCCGGGGGAGTCTTTCTTGGTATCGCCACCAACAATATTGTCGAGTACATGTCCAACATTTCGTTTCTCACAGAAGCGTCATCAAGGGGCATCTCCAATTTGGTGGTCAGGTTAGTATCCCAGCTAGTCGTTATGCAATTGACAAACCATTATCACATCCGTAATCCAGCCTTGTTATGTAACTATCTAAGGGTGCGACTCTTGGAACGTCGATTTGAAATAATCACATATGAACATGTTCCTCGAGAATTAAATACCGTTGCTGATTCGTTAGCTAACTATGTATTAGATTGACATTTGTCTCATTTGTTATAATAGCATGCATGAGAAGTAAAACATTTACTAAAGTTAAATTTTTTTTATAAAAAACATTTAAAAACACATTTACACCACCAAAATACCAAAAATATTTGTCTATATATATATATAGATCGAAATCCAGTTTTTTACATCAAAATATCCCAAAACTTGGATGATTTAAGTACAAAATGGCTCAAATCCCAGCTACAAACACTCATATGGCTACGCCAGAACACCTGCTAAAATGAGCCTATTGCTCCAGAAAAGCTAAAATAGCTCTAGCTACCCTTCGAAGAGGAACCAGAAACCACTCAGGTACACCAACGGTGTGTCGCTGCATATGAGTGGGAATCTCCCTCATAAGAAGGGGGGGGGGGATAGCCATAGTCAAACCCTCTAGGTTCCTCAGAACTTCACGAAGGCTGTCAGCATCGCCCCCTCCAGCATGTAGTTGGCCACCTCATCGCACATAGCGAGGTTCGCCTGCAGGTCGTACTAGCACCACATCTGTGTTAAGCATAAAAGTTTCATGTCAGTTCTTATCTCATCGTTAAAAAACATTACATATACATTCAAAAGTACAAAAATACTTAAGTACTATCAAACTTATTCTCACCTTGAGGACCCCAGTTGGTCCTGGGTGGTAGCATCAAGTCTGGGTCGCCAGTAAAGTCCATGCCTTCATAGGCATAGTCATCAACAATCACTATCTGGCTGTGAGGCCAAGGGAAGAGGTCTTCGTCAAAGAAATGCCGGAGTGGTCCTCCTCCTGTGTGAGGATCAAGTGATGACCAGTGACCCTACCTTGGCTCCCTTGGGTCAAAGGGACCTAAGCTCACCCGTGGGTGCATGACAACTACCCTCTCAAGGAAAAATGAGACTATGATAGTACTGTACCCAAAACTGTGTTGGGTACGGGTCTTGCATGCTGTCAATTCTGCCTTCAACTGGTGAAGCACTGCTTCACACCAGTTGAACATCTGGGGCTGGACACAGTCAATGGCAAGCAACAGTTGGGCCTTTGTCACTACGTGGGGACTTTTTGACCCTGCCAAATGCACAATCAACCATAAAACTGCCCTCATAGACCGAGATCGAATCCTCTCTATCAGGACTCTATTGCTGACTAGTCCACTCCCAGGGATGCAGTAGATCTGTACTAGCTCTGAAGTAGATCGTGGATCTGACCTGCCACCGGTGAGGTTTGCTTGTGCCCCACGGCACGACAAACCAGTCAAAAAGTAAATGTCATCCCGGTCAATCGCCAGCTCTTGATCTCCAACCCTGAACACTTGCTCGTGTTCATCCCAGCGCTATATGATCCATCTCAACAAATCCTTCTATCCTTTCATCAACTCTAGCCTTGCATACTTCAATAAACCGTAGTGGTGCAATGAAAGTATGCAAGTTGGATCATTTCGCATCAGCAATTCCTCATTATCATGGGCCCGTTCTCTCCATAGGTGAGTCATTTCAGCCTAAAACCTGTGCAAAATAACCATAAAAATAGTCAAAATGGGTCAAAATCACTTAGGGAATCTATGCATGAGGGTTTCAAATGTTCCCTACAGCCCTAACGCCCCTCCCAGTGCTACACAAGGAGGATTAACGCCCTCCAATGGCTTGTACAGAGCGTTTAACGCTCTCTACTGGCCATTTGGAGGGCATTAGTGCGCAAAGAGGGCTTTAGGGCACCTCAAATCTGCAAATTTCCACCCACAAAATTATTAAAAAAAAGGTTTAATAAAGCATAGAGCAAGGTTTTAGCTCTCACCTGGGACTGACGGCATGTCGAATGGTTTCCCGGATCTCCTACAATGGTTCGCGGAAAATCTGCTCCTCTTTAGCTCTAGCAAGCTCTCACAAACTTCCAAATAGTGAAAATGATGCATGTGAAAGCTCAAAGCATCTCCTTATATAACTTTGAGAGACATGATTTTTTTGAAAATCATTAAAGAGAAAGTAGTCCATTCTACATGATTTTTTATCATGCATGAACCCAGATAATAGAAATTGCTGCCTTTTTATACTTTTTACTGCTTTTGATGAAAGTACTTTCAGGAATGAAAAGCAGTAAAAGCTGCATGCAATTCTTTATAGAGCACTGTTAGGGATATTTTATTGCTCTTTAAAAAATATAAACATCCCCGAGCTTTTGTCGTTGCACTCGTTAAATCTATGCAATGATAGATAGAGCACTGTTAGGGATATTTTATTGCTCTTTAAAAAATATAAACATCCCCGAGCTTTTGTCGTTGCGCTCGTTAAGTCTATGCAACAATAGATAGAGAACTGTTAGGGATATTTTATTGCTTTTTAAAAAATACAAACATCCCCGAGTTTTCATTGTTAAGCTCATTAAAATCTATCTAAATATGGCAGAGCACTTTTGGAGACATTTTATTGCTTTTTAAAAAATATAAACACCTTCGAGTTTTTGTAGTAGGGCTTGTTAAACATCCATACCACAATTAGTAAAGCACTTTTAGGGATATTTTATCGCTCTTTAAACAATATAAACATCCCCGAGTTTTTCATCATTTGCACTCGTTAAATATATGCAAACGATGCTCTGAGCACCTCTTTTTTTATCTTGTTCCAGCTCATAAACTGAAAAAGACCAACGGAGCATCCTTTTTAGGCACTTTTTTCTCACTCTTTAAACTGAAAAATCCCGAGCTGTGTCTTGTTGCTTGTTAAACATGCTAAAGATGACCCGAGCATTCTTTCAAGTATTTTTTTCAAGCTCGTTAAAAAAGGAAAAATCCCGAGTTTTTGTTACTGTGCTCGTTAAAGTGTCACAACAAAACACAAGTTTAGTCCGCCGCCTTGTACTCGTAACCAAATGAGGTCGACATCTATTGGAAAAAGGTTTCTCTTTATCCAGGTCCAATAGATTAAATACGGAAAAGTAACCGATACGAGTATACTATTAACCTTTTGTCGCACTCGGTTAACAACTATGACAAAGGGACCACCATGGAGTCTTTCTTTATGATCTTTTTAGACACTCTAAAGATGAAAATATCAATGAGTTGTCTAGTCTGGACTCTTTAAATACACAGAAAAGATATAGAGTCATTCTTTTTACGATACTTTTCAGACTCTTAAAAGATGAAAAAAATCAACGAGTTTTCCTGTTTAGACTTATAAAACTAGTCAGATAGGGAAAAGAGTTGTTCTTTTTATGATCATTTTCAGACTCTCTAAACATGAAAATATCGATGAGTTTACCCGTCTGGACTATTAAAAATCAGACAGGGAAAGTGGAAATACAACTGTATCCTGAAGCATGGTTTCGTAGCATTTGTTCCCTTGAACATGGCACTCCCTCAGATAAACCGTCATTTTGATAGCCTCTCAATATGAAACCTACCAACCTATGAGTTTTTAGCCTATATACCCTAATGCCATTGCATCTCCGTATCTTAAACACTCTGTAGTGTTCATGAGTCTAGTGTTGTTTGGTTAAAACCGTTGTCGTGCCTTCTATTGTTCAAGGGTCCCTACTTGTTTCCTCAATCAACTGATCCTACATATCCTTTCATCATGCCCTCCATTGTTTAGACCCAAAAGCTCAAAAGATTCTTCAAAAAACAAAATCATCCTTGTCCGGTTTCGTGTTGACTGATGTAGGACACGTCATTGCCTACCTTTCGACAGGTTTCTTCCTATCGACTTCAACACTCTATCTAGGAAGATAACCCAGAAACACATTCAGTGCCTTGGTGCTTGCAGACATTAGTGGCAAGTTACCTTGTGCTTGATCATGGGTTTTCATTATTGGCTCCTGGTTAAGCAATTCTATGAGTGTTCGACGACAAAAAAGCTTTCACATTCATTAGTTTGCATTGTGCATCTTGGACACCATCACCATTATCGGTGTCCTTCCTCGCATCTGTTAACAGTCTCCATTATTGGCTGGTAATCAGATGATTTCGTGCATTTTCAACATCAAATCATATTATCACATGTACCGATCTATGTTGTTCGATGAAGCGGGAATCAAGACCTTGGGTAGAGGCTTGCATCATTCAACCTTGTTTCCTCTCCCAAGCTACGATATTGTTCTTTGGAGATAGCTATTTCAGGATGATCTATTATGACACTGGATCCACCCTATGCCATATTAGCGGCCAACATTGTTATATATCCGAGGAGAAAATTACTTTGACATAGCTACTGAGCATGGGAATGCCCGACTCAAGACATGATTTTAGCATTTTATATATATGTATCTTTGTTGTATCAGGTTTTCCTTAGCGCCTGAAACTTCTCTCTCTCTCTACTGCAAAGATTTTGACAGCAAATTACAATGTTTTTTCATAAAGTATTTCGGTCATCGTCTCTGCCTCTAATCTCATACTTTAGGGGGCATCTATTATAGGAAAAATTAACCTCCTAATCAACTCAGAGGTGAAAGACAAGATGATTGAAGCAATGACCACAATTGCAAGCCCATAATCCACACTAACGCCCTCTATACACTAACAACCTGCTTTATAAAGCTTGTTTACAAGCATAAAGGAGCGTTAGTCACCCTGCTAACTCTTGTTGTTAGACCAGGGGGAGCGTTAGTGAACTTAAGTGATGTTCAAAAGGTTATGCCAATGAATCTGCTCATAAATATCTAGATATTAAATCCCTAAATTTGTGCAAGAAAAGCAAGGAAACTCCAAAAATCAAGATATTTGGAGAAATTCTATTCCAAGAATGAAGGAAAATGGGAAAAAGCTTGTAAACAGGGCAGGTTCATGGTTTTTTCCCTAATGAACTATAGGTGGAGTTTGGTAGCCCTAATTCGATTTCTATATAAGCAACGAGAGGGCCATTGCAAAAGGGATCAAAGCATTTGGAAGGATAGCCCATAGAGATATTGTGAACTGCCATATTCTTGAAGGAGCTAGCTGAAAGAAGGAGAGAGAGAGAGGAAGAAGGGGTAAGGAAGGCTGATACAACAAATTGTTGTAATCACTCTTCTATCCTGAATATAGGACTGCAGTTGTGTTCCTAACTCCAAAGTGTCGGTGATATTGTGCATTTATTTGTTCATTCTGATGCTTGTTGTGTTGAGTAGATAAGTTATACATTTATACATGTTTTTTACAGATTCTTACATTAATTGTCAGAAGTGTATGTTGTGATTGGTTTGCTTTGTTCTTTTGTGCAGGAATCATCTTGGATCCGGTTAGGAGGAGTTCTTCTTACCGCACGGAGATCCCCAAGTGAATCTAGAAAGAACCAAAGGTGATCCTCTTTCCATACCCTATCAATATATGTATGATAGATGAACATGTGTGTAACAGGTAGCTTTTGCATATAACCTTACAGTCTGTCGAAAGTCCCGGGAAGGCTTTCGAGGGTAGTTTTCATCCCGTGCATTTTACGCCATAGCACTAAGCCTAAGGCTCATCACTCCCAATAAAATATACTAGAGACCCTCCTGCCTCCCCTTGCCCTGTCCCCAAAATGGGTGGCACAATGGCTGCCACAACTACCACCCACTGGAGAATAGGGCACCATAGCATATTAGGTGTCATCTTCCTCTCAATGACATCCTCTCCTAGCATCACCCATCTTTCCTTGGGAAACTTGTTGACGCAAGCATTGTGTGTCCTAGTCAACAAGGGAAGAATAACCCAGACCAAGGCTCTGTAATAACCTAAGTTATTTGGTGTGGCCACCATTGACGGGTTTATAGGATCCATTGGCCTTGGATACTTTCCTTTTAAAAAAAATTGAATTCGAGGAAAAATAATCCTAATCTAAACTATAGTTATCTTATACTAATATAAAACTAATCTATACTAACTTATGGTTAAAATAAAACTACAACCTGATGATCAATTTAACTATGAAAGGAAATGGTGAAAATCAAATAGCCTAAACTTGATATGACTATTAAAGGAAAAGGGTTGTAAGTTGCACCTTAAATAAACTATGATATGATATGTAATTATAATTTATATATTTAATTTATAACTTAGAATTAAAGCTATAAATATAATACAAACATTTTGTTATAGAATCAGAAAATTAGTACTATAATACATAAATCTGGTTGTAATGCATAATGTATAGAAAAATAAAAGATATCGGAACATAACGTAACTGGCTCAAAAATAAAGATGAACTATTGATAAAATTTACAAAAGATATTCATAAATGAAATCAAATTCTATTTCTACATGCAACTACAAATTAAATTAAAACTAATTCTTAATGTAAGTAATGAAAGAACAGGTAACTGTAAAATACAAATTCCTTATTCTCATAGACAAACATAAATCAACTATGTTTACTTTAAGATTTTACATCAAGAACAAATGCAGAGGCTAACTAATATATAATAGTTACTATTTCTTGGCCAAGACAAATAGAAAGGGATAACTATAAATGATCTCTTTAAAATTTATATACTTTAATCATTGGATTACGAAAAAAATCAATAAACCATCAGCTAAAGTAATGATATAAATGAGGCAATCAGTTCAGTTACAGCATTAACTCAAGTTGTGACCTTAAAGTGACATTTGTGCGTTAACTCAAGTTGTGACCTTAAAGTGACATTTGTGTTAAATTGAACATCTGGAATACACTCGTGCCAAAAGTTTAGATCAAACGAATGTCTTGATCAACACCACTCTCAGGACACGAGTCATTGGAGAAGGATATTGATCACATAAATCAATAAAAAATCGAAGTAATGCCTATTAACAAAGAAATGCAATATAGACAGTTGTTTGCTTAAGCAATCAAACCATCAAACAAGTGGCATTTATCCTCTAATTCTCGAAAGATAAATAACAGGAGATAGACAAGATATTAAACAGGACCATGGAATATGAAAAAAATGAGAGAACCAGACTCAAAACAACCAAGTAAATAAACTTATATTAATAGTATTCTACAGTAACAATGTAACTAATATTTCTTTGTCCAAAGCTTCCCCATTTTTTCATCAAAATCAATGGTATATATGTACAGGCCATCAAACTATAGATGTCAAAATAATACTAAATTTGGTTTTTAATGGCCAATTATGAAAATAAATGAAAATTGTTGCTTTTCAGGCCTTCGATCGAATGACAAAGTTGAAATAAAATTGTTGGAATATCAATTTTTCATATGTAGCTAAGAATAGGCACATTCTGGTCAAGAGTATCCCAGGTCATGAAGTTCAAGATCACTATATTGCATATGTGGAAGACCTGTCACAAATGAAAACTAAAATTACATGATTTGAACATAATATAAATAGAAGGCTGCTACAAAATCTTTGATTTTGTAGTCGCCTTTTATTCAAAAATAGAAAAACAACTAAAACGAAAGCATACCTAAGGAACTTCACACTTATAAATAAATAAAATTCATTATTTATTTTCATATAATCCTTCTAATTCTGAAGAAATAGTTGCCTTGAGTCTTGAAGATTTAATAACAATGTGGGTGTCCTTTGACTAGGTTTTACCCTCAACACTGGGTGACTTTTGATATTTGCATTTTTTCTTTGCCTGGAATGAGGCTCTTAGTTGATTGATTTCATGGAGTAATCGGTTGATCTGATATTGCAAATGAGGAATAGTAACCATTTATTGTTGTTTCCAATAAATATGGGGAATGAGAAGTATCTAGGGAATAGTCATTAAAGTAGGTAGCCTCGTCGTGATAAGAAGGAGTTCCATGGGATTTGGGCTTATTCTTTTTTGGTGACGACTCATAATTAACTTCCAAATAAACATACAAGTATTCTACAGGGGGACTTTTGTGCCTAGTTCTTATAGTTCGATCAATTTTCGTTTGAATTTTCTTTCTCTTTATCATGGTCTATCCATTTTTGTTTGATCGACCAATTTTCTGTTCTTATACAGATTGGGTAGACTCTGTTTTGGGCCGAGGAGACCATGTGGATGGTTTCAAATCCATACCTCTGCTAACATGAAGGGAGGTTAATATTTTTAAGACTTCAACCTTGCTATTATCAGAAAGAGGTGAATCTGGTGCCTAGATGGATCCATCGCACTCATCCTATCTGAAGTCATCACTGGGTGATGGAAATAAACTAATAAGAGAGGGGTCAAGGGTTGTCATAGCAGAGGACTAAACAAAGATAAATGGCAAGGGCTTATCATAACCATTACGAGCTAGAAAGAAGTCCTAATTTCCACGAAATTGAACTAATTTATTCTTCACTAGTATGAAAATCAAACCGTGGTGAACCAAGGACCTTTTAGGGTTATTATCGTTTGATTGATTTTCATTAGGCTCTTAACCAAATAGTAGGGAAAGTTTAAATATCAGCCTAGTAAAACCATCAAAAGCTTTATATGATACATAAACGCTCGGTTATACTACCCTTCACAGATTATATACTGACGAATTAAGTTCAGCAATTCATGCCATTTTGGCTTTAAAGGTGAGACATACATATATTTGACATGGTAGTCAAAGCCCTTGTTGGCAGGGATTTTTCTCCATGGAACATCTCAAACTGTGGAATTCTTAAACCAACATTCGTCTTTGAGAGGAAGGTGAGTGGTTGCTCCTACAAACTCGAGGTTGATGTTTATCTCCAAGTTTCCCACATGGGCCTTCTTCCCATTAAAAGAGGAGGAAAAGACTTTAACAACCTCGATATTGTGTCCCCAAAACAACAATAAAAAATCCTACCAGCTAGCATCTCAAAATAGGGCTAGAGATTCACCATATTCTTCAACAAGTTCTACCCCATTGACCTCAGTTTGCACTACAAGAGACATGCTTTGGAGAAACGGCTAACAAACAGAGTGAAATAGAGTTCAAAAAAATGCAATAGACCAGACATCAAAACCCTAAGTTGTAGAACCTTCAAGACATAACGATAAGGGGAAAAAATGGTATTATTTGGAGAACCCTCTCGAAAAACCCCAAAAATCAATTCGATAACTAACAAGTACAATCTTGAGTCTAAGACACAATGACCTTGGGATATGGGAGATGCATAATCAATGTAAAATGACAGTCTGTATGATAGTTTTAAGCTCCATAGGTTGACACACAATACTGGTAATCCAAGTCAGCCATGAGTAATTGACATAACTCGATCAACATAACACATCACCCCAAAAACCATTGTTTGTCATAAGTGTGAATCCATAGTTTTAAATGAAACAAATCATCGAGAATCCATCATTTAATTCGAGATCAATGGACTACTAAATCAATACATATCCAAGGTGGTCATGACATAACTCAACTGTTTAAATTATATAAATGAAATGTTTTCAAACCATACACCGCCACTAATATATAATATATAAGACGTATCCCTTAGGTTATTACCATTGATTCAACCATTAAAACATGTAGACTCACACATTATTATATTGAAATAAAAGGATTAACATAAGATCCATCATGATGATAATTTGTGAAAATCATCCTATTAGCATTATAAGCTCAACTAGGGCTACTATAGGATCTCTAATTCTATAGCAACCATTAAAATTTAGCATTTTCCTGCTATTAGGAGAGATAATAGATTAAATTGATCATAACAGTTAATGGAAATAATCCTTACTTTACCAATGAATGAAAGAATAATCCATATGGTGTAAAACCCATTATAAGCAAACATTGAATTCATCATATAAATAAAAATTTCATTAAAAATAATGGTAGAGGTCAAACCAATACTAATCCAATCAAATTCAAACAACAAAACAACTGAAATAGTAAAACTTTCTAGTAGGGGCCCATTATTTTTCCAAAATAAAAGGGAGTAGGTTGGCCTCCCAACACAACCCAAGCAAAAGGTTAGTGAATCACTGACACATGTATAGCTCCCTCCGTTGGGAAACATCTGCATAGGCCCACAATCTCTCGATCTTTGCCTAGAGGCATGTTGCTCTCTCCCATCTCGAGGGGGCAGCTATCTCCAAGCATGCCCTCTGCATCGTTCTCTCCTTTGCGACCCCCTCCCGACGTCATCGCTGCTTGGCTACAACATCTTCCACTCGAGGCTATATGTGGTCACCATTTAGAGCTACCATTCTACCCCAGGGGTGCCCACGAGGAAACATATCCAAATTCAGTGAAAGGAACATCATAAGTATCACATAAATCAAAAGAAGTAAAAGCAGATAAATACATGTTCTCACGAAAAGCATTTCCTGGGGGAAACCCCATGTTAGGATCACCCCTAAAGTCCATTCCTGTATATGAGAACTCCATAATCAATTGAGGGTTGGACATTAACCAACCCTCCATGATGTCAGTCTAATACCGATGCACCTCTCCTCCACCACCACGGGGCATCAAGGGAGCTCACTACAAGATCCATGGATCCATCGGTGTAGCAGGGTCCACATGTATGACAGCACACAAAATCACCACCCACTCATAAAATATTCTATGAAGTATCCCAAAGCGAAAGTTGTGGACCTCACATTGCAACAACTATGACAATTGCATCATTATCTTACGATGCACAAAAATATCCCAATAGAAGAAGGTACCTACTCATACCTGATCCAACACTGCTAAGTGCACCCGAGTGATATAGTGTCGGTTCCAAGTCCCACAAAAACAGATGATAATCACCATTGTTTCTCATGTCACCAGGTCTAGAATGGACTTTATTCTAATGCCACCTCTTTCAAAGGGATTGACGCCACAAAATTGGCCAATCCACTCAAACATTATATGCCCTCCACATAGAAGTTATGTAGGGAGCACCTCCCCCTCAGGTACTAATCCGGTCACAAATTATACATCCACCTCTGTGGTTAATGCAATATCAGTCCCACAAATATCGAACACCTTCCTCATAGGATACTATCTACCAATCACAAAGCGCAAGAAATCATCCCATGATCTTAAAAGGGGGTTATTAAGAAAATTTAGTAACCCCTAGCCAGCCAGTGTGGTTTGTGCCTAGGAATCGGTAGTAACCACCCAATGAAGATTCTTTTATTCCTTCTCTCACCACATAACCATCCTTGTCACGACCGCTGGGTGTTATTCTTGTTTCCATAATAGTTGCACCATGGTCGTGATTATTTCTTCTTTAGTAATGAACTCATCATGACTATTTTTCCATCAGACACATGGCCTCATGTGACTATCCGCCAATCACCCATGAAGGTCTAAGTTTTTTATGTTCAACAAGGCATACATGCCACCTTGTATGACCTACCTAGCCTGGAACTATTGAATTGACAAAGGGGGTTTTATGATGACTAACCTAGCTCTCCTCGCTCAAAGAAAGGGTTCTTTAGCTAACTAAAATGATAAGAAGTGAATGATGGGCTACACACCAAGATCTACATTAACAAGTAAAAATGAGGTGGCCGTTATATTTGTCATTTTTTCCATTCTTCCATAGATCCGTATAGGAGCCTACCAGCTCCTTTCACAAAACCATTAGTGGAATTGAGATCAGATCATCTTCATCTACACCATGGTACACTCCTTTCAATTCATCAAAAGTTTTTTCAAGACCATTTCACATTTAGAGTATCCATCAAGCACACCTTTATGTGTTTTTGGATACATCCTTTTTAGTATTTCCAGTGTACATGTTTTTATGTAACAATGTTTCACTTGGGGTATTGGATTCAGAGTTGTAGGTTATTGGAAACTTACACAGTGAACTCAGTCCCTTTAGAACCAATTGATAGTTAAGGTATCACTCTTCACGAAGCATGATAAGATGCCTCATAAAATATGCATATATTGACATCATTTCTTTGAAATCAACCTTAAGGTCCACCATCTCAGCCACATATTCCATCATCCTCCACACGCACGTGGTAAATGTTCACGTTGATCGATAGAGCTTCACCCACATGTATTATCCCAGTTTTTAGCTCACCTAGCACTTTTCTATCCATGACCACTTTCTTAAGCCCATGAGTCATTCCATTTGCATGACTCGAATATTAGACTCATTTCTCTTTTCTTCACTTTCTTGCTTGTCATCCTTATCTTAGTCCAACATTATTTTTGGATCATGATGAATGCACCACCACATTTTTCACTTGTCCTACCATCCATCCACATTACAATGAACCATCTGTGCTATCAAATCTATTTCACCCAGCTCACACTGAGACCAACCGATGGGGCCCCCACCCTCTGCAAAAACTCGCCTACATCATTACACAAGATTTTGTATTCTTAGGGCATGTGTCTCTGTGTTTTCACATCCAAAACAACTTTTAAATTCTTTTGGCAAGTGTACAAATATTTTTTGGAAAATGTTTCTAACCCATATTTTTGTTTCAGTTACCTAGCGGCAGTCCTTAGTCACCTTTGGTTATAGCTTGCTTTTTACTCACCTCACACCCACATCATTGATCACCATTTTTTCATACATCTACCATGACAGTTAGAACATACATATACCTCCCCTAGACATCCTATCGACCTCAAGGGAATACACTTCAATACTCTTGTTTTGACTGTTTCCACTTACATTATAACTCAAACCTTGGGAAGTTTTCCATATTCCTCATATACTGTCAACTCTCTCTATCATGCCTTTGGTCCATCATGTTACTGTGTCTTTATCGCCTTCATATGGATTCCACAGAATCATTTTTCAGGTGTTTGGCACTTCTTTTTTGTCGACATCGATACCCATCTTACAGAATAGAAGCAATACCTTGATTTCTCCCCACCTATTCAGGTCAGTCTTGGGTGACATAATGGGAACCATTATTTCCCATTAATTTCATCGATCTCCCTCACGTTTGAAACCATCATAATTTTTCACGTTAGGGATATATCGTAATTTATGACCATTGTAGTTCTCTTTTAGTGAAAGATCCATGTATCCGATCACACCTCTTTTAGCAATTCTTTGGATATGATACATGGGGGCACCCAGTTTATCCTATTTGTGCCCCTGAGGGAGAAAACAATTATCTTCTACAACCAGCAACACATTATCCACTTCAACGGTGACTTGATTGGATCTTTCATGTATTTTAAAATATTCCATTCATAGTCATCATAATGAGCATGGGATATGCCCACCTCATATAGACACTTTTGCATCAATATTTCTTCAGAGCATGGTTTTATTTCAATTCTAAACCAAGGATATTTTCCCTAATAATCTCCACAACAAGTTTCTCTTTCTCAAAATTAGGTAAGAATCATCGTCAAAACAACAAAGCATGATGTATTTCAGCTCTACGCTTGCTCCTAACCTCATACATCAGGGGGCAAGTGTTATTATGAGAAAATGGTACACTCATTTGTACACATCAAAAGATACTGAGAGTCAGTGAGCAACATGTACAAAGGATACATTTTTAACTGGAAAAATTGTGAAAGGAAAAAATCAAAAGACTTTCCTAAGGTTGACCTTAAAAATCAACCCTCACAAGTGCTCCAAAGATAGAAATTCACTACATTGTGGATTTTCCTTCGATAGTTGTGAGGGTTTCTAGAAGCCCAATCAACACCTTGGGATGTGAAATTATTTGAAAAGCACTCAATCCCTTTTATGATTGGCCGATCATTCAAGCCTTGAGCCCCAAAAATCCTTAATGGTTAGAGTATGCTAGCTCTCATTTCATTTACGAGGTAAATAACCTCAATGAGGATACAAAGGAGGGAAGGAATTTTCAAACTATTTATAAATGCAAGAGCATGGAGATCCAAAAATAAGAAGAAGTTGTGCATTTTTGTGCTGCCAGAATTGCTCCAAAGCAATCTAGCATACCACTGTGAGGATACTTCCACCATTGTAGATAGTTTTTCTTTGCTTCTTTGAAAGAGAAAGAGTTTGCAAAAGAGATTAAGAAGGGGAAATACTTGTTGAGATCTACTGAGAACCATTGCCCAAGAAACTCTCTTCTAGTGTCTTTAATACTTATTTGTAACTCTTTCACTACCAACAATAAAAAAAGAGGATCCTTTTCCTACTCCTTTGTTGATTTGTTTTTCTTCACAAGTTTTTTTATGTTGCTTTAGTTTTATCTTGTTTATGCATTGTTTCCATTCAATTCAATGCTTAGTTAGTCCATGTTTAATCATTAACACCACTCATTGTTTATATATTTCCTTGCAGGAAGTAACCAACTGCAAGGAAGGTGGATTTTGGACTCATACGCAGCTAAACACACCATACATTAAGTTAGATCTCACAGAAATCACATTTTCATTGAAGAAGTAGAGTTGCATCACATGTATTTAGGTTTCCTTATTTGATTTATTTTGCATCAAAACATCATCAGTTTCACTACCACTACTTGTGACTTAAATAATAGAAAAATAAATTTAATGACTAATCTAAAATCAACTAGAATTTTTCTTTTTGTCATAGCAAACCAACTAGTCTATGTGATTTAGGGCCTTGGAATAGGTGTGTGGAGAGTAAACCCTCCAAGGCCACTTAGATAAATATAGAAGTTATTGAAAGAGTGGAAATACAGTCTCGCATAAGTTGTTGGGAAAGCTCCTTTCATACAGTATTTAAGCACCATGAAGTGTAATGATAAGGAAAGAGAGATACCTCCTCTCCTACTTGTCAGGGCACCTTCCCATGCCTCTCCCCCTTAGTTTCTGATTACGAATTGGTGGCCTTAGTTTCCTTTCCTAGGGACTTCCTAGGTGATTGCAGTGGGGAATATCTATGTACCTAAGATAGACGTTATTTCATTTTCACAGTGCTCCAGGAGGATTCCTCGTGAAGTGAGGGTATTTGCATCAATCAAGGCTATTGTCAGGGGTTCAACATAATTGTTTTGATCACCTTCACTGGTAGGAATTGGGGCCTCATCATCCTAATATTACTTCAAAATAACCTTTAGTTACCTTCTTGTATTTTGGTGTCTAGTCTTAATCACCCAGAGTGGAAATACCTAAGGGGTGTTTGCTTATGTGTTATCTTTAGGATTTTTGTAGTGAGTGCTCTATGCTCCTAACATACCTTAAGGTGGTTTTTCTTTTTTATATTTTTATTTTTAAAGGTGGTTGATCATCCAATTCATCCATTTAGGAGGCTTTGTGAGCATCCTCGTGCGAGTTCCAAGCCTTCACCCTAAAGGTGTAGGTGGGACTCAGCTAGTTCTTTTGAACCATTTCAATAAAATGAAATGGAATCAAACCCTCCCTTAAGGGGATCATTTTCTGAGGATGAACTCAAAGATCCAAGTTTCCTTCTTGATCTTGATGGCACTGTTCCATTTGCTGGTTTATTCCTTCTTTAGTTAGGATCTTCAAAATACTAGGTTGAGGTAGATGATATCCTAGACTCCTATAGGCCATTTTTATATCCCCTTCTAGGAAACCTTCCTTATGTGATATGTTTTGTAGGTACTTTGGTTTGAGTGTTCCTCTGAAATATCCTTCTTTTGATATGGCCAATGTTAGTGGCACTAGATTGGATACTAATTCTAGCGGTGTACATCCACCATATTCTACAATTAGTGGGGGAACTCCTCTAATGCACCAACTTATACACCAAGTATAGTAGTTGTTGGCTCTACCTATACTCCTGGCCCAAGAGGGGACACTGACCCTTCTTGTCCTTTCACTGGTGCCTTTTCATTTGGGATGCCATTAGCTTGGATCTCTACAAGCCCTTCTATCTTTTTGTTTTCCATTTCTTTCACCGTTCCTACTATTGAAAGTTTTTCAACCCTTTGCATGGCATTGCTTTTGGAAGTGTGCATGTGCCTCCTTCTAACCCATCTTTAAGAAGTGGAACTATTTTATTTCCTAGTTTTTCTCAGTTTGCCAATCCTTTTCAAGTAAAATGGGGGTAATTTGTGGTGTATCCATCTATGATTGGTTTGGATTCAAGTGTCCCATTTCAAGTTTTTATTCAGTAGGGGGGTGGTACATTCTCTACTGGTAGTATGACGACGAGCTTTATGCCATTTCCTAATGTTTGGAACCCTTACAAAGATGTTTTTCCTCCATATAATATATTGACAGGAGGTAATACTTCTTGAACTCATGGTTTTGCTATGAGTGGAGGGTTTCCTCTATTTATTCTTGGATAGAAAGGTCTTAGTTACAATATAGGATTTTCTACGAGTAATCCTCAACAACCTGATGCTAGACGAAATCGAAGGTATTCTTTTGATAGTTATGGTTCTTCCAGAGGTTTTCCTTCTAGAGGGTGGAATCCCATAGCTCAACCACTTTAAGCATTCTTGGCAACTTTGAACTTTCCAGATTTATGAAATTTAACAAATGACCTAGTTTAATACAATCTGAGTTGGCCCTAGGTTCCTACCAAACTTCCTTCAGACATTCCAAAACTCAAAGGAAATTTTGGTGAGGATCCAACAAATCATATAACCACCTTGCACCTTTGTTGTTCATCAAATTCCCTGATTGACGATTCAATTATGTTGAGGCTCTTTCATTTCACCCTGATTGGGAATGCAACAAGGTGGTATATGAAATTAAAGGTGGGGTAATTTTAAAGGTTTAATGACTTAGCTAATGTATTTCTTAAACATTTTCGATTTCTTTTTTGATATGACGTCGAGAATAAGCTCTTGGAAAATTTTAAATAGGACAAAGACACCCATATCTCTTATCACATCCATGAATGAAAAATAAGGAAGAGGATGATAAAAGAATATATTCCTAATGAATTTTTGCTTGAATGGTTTTTTAGATCATTAAAACCACCAATCTCAAACGATTTGTCACTTTATGGGGTTTACATAAAGTAATAGGCTATCTTTAGGGACCAATAGTTGGATCTTATTTATTCTCAATATGGATTCCTTTACACTATTTTTCTTGCAATGTAGACTGGAGATGGAATTGGTTAAATTGAAACTGGGGCCCCACACTGATGGAGTAGTCGGGTCGCTTGATTCAACTATGGCTAGGTTGTTGGTAAATCAATCGCAACATATGACCTTACATTCTTCATCCGCTACACAAACTATGTCGTCTAGTCCTTCACCCTCAAAATATTCCACAGTTAATGTAGTTCAATCTTCGACTCCGTGTCGTTGCGGAAAAAGTCGTTTGTGCGGGCACAACTGACCTCCCTAGGAGTCTAAACTCTCTAGCGACAAACAAGACAAAATGGAGTGATCTTTCTCTAAATATACCTTTTAAAACATGAAAACTACAAGTGTTTAGGCTTACCTTATTCCAAAACGCTGTTGTTGTAGTCCGTCCTTGCCGATCCGGATGAGCTCCTCCTTCACATCAATTCCTGCAACCACAAACAATCAAACAATTACCAAGCACTTGCATTTCATATAATAAAACATATATTCAACATGCAGACCAAGGAACACATGAAATAACTCATTAACACAAGCTATTGAGAAAAATAAACCAGTTTGTATTAATAACGAAACAAAGAAACTCTTACAACCTGGCCTTGGTGTTGTGCAAGTTCCTCCCAGGGTCCATCAAGGGTTTTCCTCTACTTTGACAAAGCTCACCCACTTCCAAGTAGAATCAAGCAAAGACAATCTCTCCTCACAAGGTTCTAAATGGGAGTCCTAATTCCTGCAGCATTTACCCAAAGAAAATGTATAGCTTCAACCTCTCCTCCTTCTGGCTCAATGCCTTTATTTATAGTGCTGTAAAGAGGTTATTCAGGTCCACCATCAATGGGATAATCCCCCTCTTTGGGTGGGATAGCTCCCTTATTGATGGGATAAGTTCCCCCTTAATAGAGATACATGAACCAACTGGAGGCGCATCCAAATCATCAAACCGACCTCTAGAAAGTTCTAGAAGTAACCACAAGTAACTTTTTTAAGATGAAACTCGCGCATTTTGCCTTTTACAGAAGGACGCACCTGTCCTTTAACTTACAGAGCGTCCAAAGACGCAGACTTTGTGAACATGGTCAGCGTCCCCGCAGGTAAGGCTAGAGAGAACCTGCGACCCCAGAGATAAACATATTTTTTACAAGACTTTCTCTCTCCTTTGAGTTTGAGATGGATAACAGAGGCATAAGACTTGCCTAAGAGGGTAGCATGACTGTTGATTTGAGCCATACTAACTGTAAGTGGTCATGGTGACATTTTTTAGTGTAACAGATTGCCCCCTAAAGTGCGAAGCCTGGAATAGATTTAGGGTTTTGTAATTCTAGGAAGGGTGAAGCGCTTTATCATTTCAAGGATTGTCTCGTGGATGGCCTGGTTGGAACCTGCAATTTTCAACACAAAATACATGGATAAGATTATATCATTACTGAGGTAGGCATTCCCATACTCAGATTCAAAACTTTAACTAATGGACTAACTATTCTGATACAGGAATGATCTTGCAGTACATCATTTTATAGACTTTTGTAGACACAGTATGGACGCAGCCATCTGTTTATGATTAGTCTACATAGATAATGAATACAAAACTCCTCGCAGCCTGGATAGTAGAAACTAGATCCAGGGTCTTCACTTCTACTTCCCGAATTGGTACGATTCTAGCCATGTGATTAAATGATTTGATGTCGAACATGTTAGAAACCACTTGATTACCAGTCGATGATGTAAACTGTTAACAAGCGTGAGAGAGACCACCAGTAATGTCAATGGTTCTCAAAGTACCAAGCACAACCCGTGAAATGTGAATAGATGTTTTGATGTCGAACACTTCACGGAATCCTTTGATCGAAAGTCAATGATTTAAACTGACGTCAAAGGCGAGAAACCTGCCATTGATGCATGCAGACTTCAAGGTACTGTCGATTCCTAAGTCATCTTTCTAGATAATGTGTCGATGTCGATAGAAAGCGACCCGTTGCAGGCAAGCCCGCAACACGAAATCATTGTTCAAGTTGAAGAAATGTTGCCGTAAGGACTGACTCAGGGATGGTCAAATGGATGACAAGTATTTTGCAGATGAAAGTTTTTGCTTGCAGACCTCTTGAACACATAACGACACAACAGATGGCTTGGTGACGAATAACTCAAAGTTAATCCCCGAACCCGGTTAAAGACTTTCAAAGTGGTTTGATCAACTTGTGAGGTAAAAGATTTCCCAACCCAGGTGAACGAGACAGTGTCGTGTTCAAGAGCGGTGATAAAGTTTCTTTCGAGACAAAAGGTAACAAACAGGTTCATTTTTCTCTCTTTTCCCCCACCATTTCTGGCAAGTACCTCTTTATTTTTAACAAGCTTGAGGAGGATAACATATGCTTGATTATAAGCTCATCCTTCGGACGAGTCCAACCTAGTTTAAATTCGAACCCTAGGAAGGAGTGGTTCGTTCCTGTTTGTAATTGAACAGGTCCTCTACTGTAAAAGTTTAACGAGCCCAGTATAGGAGAAACTCGGCGTTTTTCAATTTTAGAGAGTCTGAAAAAACTAAAGGAGACTCCACGTTGAACTTTTTCGTATATTTGTGTCCCTCAAGCCCGAAAAAGTATAAAATAATACCTGGGGGAACCGCTTGATCTTGCGACCAAGGAGTACTTTCATAATAGTGTCGTCGACCTGAAAAGTAAAAAGCGATCAAGGACACGTCGTTTTATTTCCTTATCGAGTTTGAAACGACAAAAACCCGGCAATCTTTTCCTGATTTTACGGTCAGAAAAGAGCTAAAAGAGGACCGTCTTTTAATTCCGTTTTAACGAGTGTAAAAGAAACGCTCGGCGATCTTTTCATGTTTTAGGAGTCAGAAAAGGGCTTAAAGATGACTCTGATATTTTTGTTTGTGAAAAATTACTATTTCCCTCGAGATCCCTTTGTCCTGCACAAAAGCAACACATTACTCATACCTATTTAAAATAGGCAAAAATACATCGAAAAACATCTTTTCATGGTAAAAAATGAACTAATTCATCCAAAAAACCTATAAAAAGACCTTTTACCATATCATTTTTACCGTTTGACTTTGGAGGTTGAAAAAGGAGCTTTTGACAAGAAACTTCCCGTGGTCGCTGCGGAAAATCTGACCGTCGGAATCGAACGTCGTCTCATCCAGGTATTTTACACATCCTACTCTGCATTTCTATCCGTTTAGAATTAATTTTTAGGTCTTAGTTTCATTTTTTGGGGGGTTTTTTGTTTTGGAATGCGCCTCTCGGCGGACGCGGGTGCCCTTCGGGTGACCCGCGTCCCCCGACTTTTTCTCATACGGGAAAATGGTCGGAAGACGCGGTCCGCCTTCAGGCCAGCCGCGTCCGGGCGCCCTGTGCTACAAAGCCGGGGTGCGTCTTCCGAGAAGTGCGCATTTCAAAACCCCAACTCCCTCAAAAAACCACCAAAAATTCCCAAATCAATTTCTAATTGCTATTTTTGATATGCAGGGTATTAACCATGTTAGACTGGAGAGAAAGAGAGCATGTAGAGGAAGATGAAGCTGCAATAAATCACCAACCTTCTCTGGATGCCCTAAGAGCATGCGGTTTATACAAATATTGGACCATACCGGGCATGAGGGGCCAGGTAAGATTCTTGGAATGGCTGGTTGAGCGATGGAACGTCCAAGAACAATGCTTTTACATAGGAGGGCACCAGCTCGAGATAGAGCCCTCGGATGTATACTTTCTCACTGGCTTGCCGAACAGAGGTGAGCAACTCAGTCTTGCGGGGACTAGGCCGGGTGGCCAATCCCTTGATAGTCTCCGCGAGGATTGGTGCACACGTGGGGCTCACCATTCAAAAGGCATAGAGATAAAACACATCACTCTACCGGAACTCAAAGTCATAGTGTTCACGGTAACCAGAATTTGCGGCGCGGCCGCTTTACACATTGCTTCCGGATCCCAAATGCGGATGGCAATTGACTGTTACCAAGGCACCATTTTCAACTGGTGTGAAGCTGTGTCGGCTCATATGAAGAGCCAACTGACCAAGGCAAAGAACGGACGACTAAAGACTTTTGGATATGGGCCTATAGTCGTGAGCTTTGCCTTGGAGAGAGTTCCAATGTTGATCCCTCAGCAACTCACTGTTGATATCTTGGGTCCTCGGCAGCCAAAGCTGATACGATGGGTTGCGGTGATGGCCCGGCATCCTGACGAGGGTGCGACAGTGGTTCGATTCTCAGATAGTTACTTTCACTGGTTAGAGGACCAGGTTTTTTCGATACAGGACTTTCCGTATGCCGGAGTGGATTTCAGAGGTGATCCGGACATGGTTCTTCCACCGGGAGAACAATGGGATGACAGAGGTACTTTTATTTTTCACACGTTTTCTAATTATGTATTTTTTTATTTTTCATATATATCGTCTCAAACTAACAGTAAAATTTTCAAAATGCAGATGTTGGTCCACAGCGTCCAGCCAACCTCCGGCCTTTTGATAGACTACATCCAGCTGCACCGGTACCGGCCCCACAGGACGCGGCTGCAGACGTACTAGCTGAGTTGGAGCATGATCTAGAGCGTCTCACGGCAGATATACCTGAGACTACTATGGACGACATTCCTATCAGGCTTCAGCGTTTTGTAGTCGCGGTCCCTGGACCGTTTAGGAGATTTTTGCGTAAGGTAGCCCGTGCAGTGGTGTCATACAGAGAGCACCACCAGTGATTGACTAGTCACTTTTGTAGTCACATGTGACATTTTGACTTTTTGTACTTATCATTTTGCCGATCATAAGGTGTTTTTCAACCTATGATCGAAGACGATGTATATATTTTTTGACACACTTCTATCTATATATATCACTATTACCGGCTTATCTTGTTTAACATATGTGATGAAATGTTTTTAAATTTACTTGCATGATTATCGTAAATGTCTGTCCAACATTCGAGAAGCAATTGCATCTGCTAATGTATTCAAAGACCTTGGAATATGTTGATATTCAATGTAATCAAATTCACGTTCCAAGAGACGCACTCTCAAAAACAACCTTAATAACACAGGATTTCTAATGGCATAAACTCTATTAAGCTGTAATACAACAAGTTCAGAATCTAACCTCACTATCAAACGTCGAATTCCAAATGAAATAGATTCGGATAATAATTCAACCACTGCACTGTATTCTGCAATGTTATTCGTTGTTTGACCGAGGCTTACCCCATGCATAGAAACTAACTCGTCAGAGGGCGAATAGATAACCCAAGCTGCGGAAGAGATGTTCCGTGTACTACGACAAGCACCATCAGCAAATCCAATATATGTTTGGAGAGGCGTCGACATCTGCAATATCAAGAGTAAAACCAAGATAAGCCAGAATAACGACGAAAAAACACACTCTCTAAGCTAAGCACACTGGCTAAACTAACAAATACGCTAGCTAGAAAGAAAATCTAACCTATCTAAAGATTTCTCCATCCACCATTTAAGCATAATACCTCTTTAAGTAAAGTCCATTTCTGGGTTTACCCAAAGAGTCCCCATCAAAGTCAACTAGCTCATAAGCCCCTTTTGCTAGCTTTCGCTTTACAATGTAGGGCCCATGCCACATGGGAACGAATTTTCCGGCACCTAGCTTATCGTTAGCTTGATCATATAATAGTACTAGGTCTCCTTCCGAAAAACTTCGAGGGGTTACATTTCTATCATACTGAGCTTTCATTCGTTTCGCGTGAGTCTCGATTGCCAATGTAGCGTCACGTCGAGTCTCATCTAATTTAGCCAAGTACAATAAACGTGTCTCCTCTTCGGAAGTAGCTGGAAGTAATTCGACAGCCATTTGAAGTGATGGGATTTCGCATTCAATGGGTAACACAGCTTCTAAGCCATAAACTAGCTGGAAAGGAGTGAACCCTGTTGAATTTTTCACTGAGGTTCGGTATGCCCATAGCGCTGAAAATAACATGTTGTGCCAATTCGACCGATGAACACCAATGGTTCGTCGGATCATGGTAACTAGAACTTTGTTGATAGACTCAACCAAACCGTTGGCTTGCGGATAATAAGGAGTAGAGCTATCGTGGCGCAAACCAAGCTGGCTTGTAAGCTCAGTCATCATGACATTTCGAAAATGGCTCCCATGGTCAGTAATGATTGCTTGTGGGACACCAAACCTAGTTATGATATGATTGAATACGAAAACTGCAGCTGTTTTGCCGCTTGCGTCGAATGTAGGCATCGCCTCGGCCCACTTAGTAAAATAATCAACCGCAAGGATGATATACGCATGCCCCCCGGCCGAGTGAGGGTTACAAGTAATAAAGTCGATACCCCATTTGGCGAATGGACCAACGGCAATTATAGGGTGGAGAGGAGCAGGTGGAGCGCGCATCTTGCGATCAAACACTTGACAGTTGTGGCACTTCCTGACTGCAATGATACAATCTTTAAACATAGACGGCCAGAAATAACCAGCGCGCAACACCTTCTGAGCTGTGGCATACCCAGACATATGACCGCCACATGCTCCAGAGTGACAATCATTCAAAACTCTCTCAGCCTCTTCGTGAGTTAAACAACGTCGAAAAACTAAGTCTGCCCCCGGCGATAAAGTGTATCTCCAATAATTCTGTATGGCTGGGATTGAAACCGAATTTTTCGACGTTCCGTTTTGGAAGCTTCAGGCCGAAAGGTTTGGGTTTGGAGATAGATGATTATATCCCCGTACCACGGATCTACAGTACTGATAAGAAACAAAGATTCGTCCGCAATGACTCCTCTGCTCAGTCTCTTCAGCACTCGGGAAATCACACATCAATTCCGCAAAAACTAAGGATTTCTTAGACTTGGACTTCTCGAACTCCAAGTCGAACTCTTGCAGGATAACAATCCATTTAGAGTACTTGCCCCCTAGCAGTTGTTTTGTCAAAATATAAATCATAGGGTTGCAATCCGAAATAACTGTAGTTTTACGGAGAAGAATGTAGTGACGAAAACGCTGGACAGCTTGAACGGCTGCCAGGGCCAATTTCTCCACATGCGAATATTTTAGCTCAGTTGGATTCAAGGTCCTACTAAGATAATATATCACATGCTCCGCTCCGAATTCATCTTCTTGAACTAACACCATTCCAATGGTGGAATGCGAAGCTGCGAGGTATAAGAAGTAGTCTTGGTTGTAGTTGGGAGGATGCAATAACGGTGCATGGGTCAACGCGTGTTTAAGTGCATCAAAAGATTGTTGGGCAATCTCGTCCCAAAAGAATTGTGCGTTCTGTTTCAACAACCGTGTAAAACCTTTAGTGACCTCGGCGTAGTTTGGGATGAATCGGCGTAAAAAGTTCGCTTTCCCTTGCAAACTTTGGAGTTGGCGCAAACTCGAAGGAGGAGGCAATTTGATGATAGCCTCGACTTTCGAGGGATCGACGCGAATGCCGGCTTTTGAAACAACAAATCCCAGCAATCGACCTGTTTCTATACAGAAAACACACTTGTGGGGATTCAACCGAATTCGATAATGCCTACACCTCATAAAGATTGCTCGTAGGTGGACAAGGTGATCAGCTCGATGTAAAGAATGAGCAGGCAAATCATCGAGATAGGGTTGCACAATGTGCTTGATGTCATGAAATGCATAAGACATCGCCCGTTGAAAAGTAGCCCCGGCATTCTTAAGCCCAAAAGGTAATTTGCAATAAGCAAATGTCCCCCATGGACAAATGAATGCCGTTTTTGGTTGATCGGCAGGTAGAATATTGATTTGATTATAGCCCGAAAAACCATCCATGAAGGAAAACATTTCACTTCCGGCACAATCATCAATAATTTGATCGATATAAGGCGTAGGATAGTTGTCTTTTGGACAAGCTCGATTTATATCCCTATAGTCGATACAGATTCTTATTGTTCCTTGTTTCTTGTTGACCGGAACAATATTCGATACCCAATCCGTTAACGGGATCGGATAAATGAAACCTGCTTTCAACAGCTTTTCGACTTCTGCTTTAATCGCAGCCGCTTTTCGAGGGTGAATCTGACGCAACCGTTGCCGGACGGGTTTAGCATCCGGGTAGGTCTTTATTTCATGAACAACAATGGCAGGATCGATTCCCGGCATTTCCTCGTAAGACCAGGCAAACACATCGCGGAATTCTTGGAATAGGGCCTTGTAAGTTTGGATTTCTTCTTCAGTACATGCGGCACCTATATGAATGTTCTCCTCAATTCCGGGCTTCACTGAAATATCAATGGGAATAGTACGAGAAATATTCCCTAAATTCAGCTCTGAATCAGAATGTTTCGTTGGATCCTGAGCGTCTTTGACATATTCAGCGGTAAAGATAGATGAAAAATCATTTTCAAATGCATCATCCTTAGGTAAAAACGAAGATCTGTGATGGAGATCCTCCCATGGTAGATCGTCTACACTTAGGATTTCGCGAAGTTGTTCGTCAGATGACACGACTTCGGGAAACGCTATCCGTTCTAAGGTTGAGGTGAAAAGTGATTCTTCACTGACCACATTCATTTGGTCGATTTCGGTTGAATGAGTCGGTAAAAGACATGACAGCTTCATAAGCAATTTCATATGGACTCAAAGGCATAGCATCACCGAGTGAGTCTATCTCAGAGTCAGATGGGACAATCCAAGGATCATCATAAATAATGTTTTCTGATGTAATCATATGAATTGTTGCAAATGAAGGGTCTACGTTGAGTGGAGGGAGAGGAAAAGTTCCCAGTAAACCGGAATCCTTAACTAAACCTACACCAACGTCCCTATAAGGGATTGTCGTTTTACCGACATGCTGGATACTCTCTGAAGAGGCTGGGTCGGATGAAAAGTATGTCAGCTGATCAATAGTCACGATCTTACCGTTATGTGGAAACTTAATTACTCTGAAGACCGATGAAACGACCGCTGTCATAGCATATGACCAACTTCGACCCAAAAGAAGGTTGTAGTCTAGAGGGGCATCAACCACTTCCACATCCAGACTAACGGTTTTACCTTCAACCCCTATAGGCAATTCTTGTAGAATACCAAACGGACGGAACCCACGGCCATCAAAGGCCTTAAGGATGGTGGGGGATTGGTTCAACGAAGGAGAACCAAGGGATCTCCAACATTGAATCGACATAATACACGTAGAAGCTCCCTCATCAATCACAGTCCGATGAATAGGTCTGTTTTTGACTATCACTGGAATTTGGAAAGCCATTTGATGGGGGAGACGTGGTGTACTATTTTCTAGATCAAAGATCATTAGGTTCGGGTCCTGAACATCGACAGCTCCGATAGCCGACAAAAGCAATTTTCGTTGTGCTGGGCATGATTGCAGCACTTCTAACGCCGACATTGCGGAGGGTGAAACAGCTAAGTCCTCAACAATGTTGTAATTCTGGGCTGCTCTCGCATGTGGATTGAAAGCAGACCTTCGAAGTACACCCTTGGCGGGCGGCTTAATCACTAAGTCTGGGTTAGGTTTTTCGATCTGTAGTGGATCGGAACCAGGAGCTGAGGTTGATGGGTTAGAGTGAGAAGATTCTGCTTCCTTGCCATCAACAGGATTCTTACTACCATAATCTTGCGATCGAGTCGCAATCCTCACATGAGACATCATCAAAATGGGTTCTTCACTGGCATTCGAAGAAGAACCTATCATCTTATTCTCCTGCTCTGGAAATGGATTCTTTAACACAGCAGGAGTGGGAGAACCTTTGACTATTTTTACAACCTCGGCCCGATGAGGGCAATCTCTCGTAAAATGATCCTCTTCACAAATAAGACAAGGATATCGAGGTTTGCGTTTTTCGTCATTGGTTTCCGACTTTTCTGTTTTCTCCTTCGGAGCCTTGTCTGCTTTAGTCTTCTTCTTTCCTTTCTTCTTTCCACCGTTTTTTGATTTGGCCGTAGATGACTCTACAGCGTGAATGTCGGCGGTAAGTTCAGGAGGAGAAGACTCTCCTGTCGGAGAATCAGGCAAAGTGATAATTGGAGTATTGGAGGCCTTGGAAGACTTCTTCTTACTCTTCGTAGTCACGATACCAATCATACCATCAGCGGCATGAGATCCCGAAGGAGCAGCAGCGATTTGATTCGACTTTGGAAGATCCGGAATCTTCTCGTGTAACGTACCCGACTGAGTGTAAACTAAGTCAAGGTATTGTGCCTGAGCAATGACTTGCTCCTCAGTAACTACTCCGGCCTTAGCTACATCTTCAGTAATCTTCGGTAATAATGATTTGACAAACCATTCAGCTAAGATTTGGTCCGGGATAAAAACTTTCACTAATCGCCTTCGACGTCTCCACTCATGAATGTGATCAGAAATATACGTGGACGTCGATTGTTTTAGTGAAGTTAATAACTCCGTGCCGTTATCGTATCTGACCGGCAACTGAAAGTGAGTTAAGAACGAGGTAGCTAACTGGCTAAAGTTGTAAAAAGAGGCCCGTGGTAACTCAATGTACCACTTGGCCGCGAGACCAATGAGTGTACGCTGGAAAAGACGTAAGCGGATGGAATCATCAGAGATAGAATTCGAAGCACACCAGAGGTGGTAAGTCATCACATGATTGGACGGATCCTCTCCAGACTTACCTTCGAACTTGGGTATATCACTGGGCAACTTATTTGGCATTGGCGGCCAGAATGGAAGATATTGAATTGGATCGTTCGTTAGGCGCGTCAAGTCTGGTAAATCTAAAGTTGCGATAAACGGTAACTGCCGGTTAGGATCTCTAAAACTCTGGGTCACAATACCAGCCCCAGGAGGAGGATATCCAGGATAACTAGGAACAGGAGTCGCATTTGGGATATTATATCCTCCTGGAAAACCAGGATTAACCGGACCGTACTGGGGTTGTTGAGGTTGTTGATAAGTGTACCCAGGATACGGTTGATACTGGTAAACCGGTTGTTGGACAGCTTGCCCATGTTGGTACTGTCCCTGGTACGGAGGTTGAACAAATTGAGGTTGAGTAGTAACAACCGTACTTATACCAGGCTGACCTATAGGCATCTGGACCGTGGTTTGAATCGTAGATCCAGACAACGGTAAAGATGTCTGAGGTGCGGTAACAGGGACAGTAGAAACTGGAGCCGTCGATACTCCAGAAGTAAGTATGGTAGATGTAGCGGTAGTTGCAGCAGCCGTTTGAGATGGAGTACTAGGTGCAATTGGCGGCTGAGTAACTACCGAAGTTACAGAAGTTTGAACATTTGGCTGGACAGGTTGCGGTTGCTGGGTTGGACCAGAAACTACGGGTTGTCCAGCTTGAGGAAGCATCTGTACACTTGGCTGCAACACCTGTTGACCCTGTGAGGGATCCCACACTAACATTCCAGGGTACTGACCCGTAACAGGTTGAGGGTACTGAGATCCATAACCAGATTGAGGGTAGGATTGATAATTGTAAGGTGCAGTTCCCATACTTGGAACATATGACTGACCTTGAGGCGGTTGATAACCTTGACTCGAGTATTGACCTTGAGGTTGATAACCTTGAGGTAAATACTGATACTGGGGTTGACCTTGACCTTGAGGTTGGTACCCTTGAGGTTGATAACTTTGGGGTTGATACCCTTGAGGTTGCCATCCTTGAGGTTGATATTGATACTGAGGTTGACCCTGGGGTACATATTGAGGCTGGGGTTGACCTTGAGGCGCGTATTGCACCATAGGTGCATACTGACTTTGAGGTTGCCCCCCAGACACGATTTGTGTACCTTGAGGTTGCCCCCCAGGCGTTAACTGCGGTTGCCCCCCAGGCGGTAATTGGCCACCTTGAGGTTGGGAAACGGGAACTGAACCTGACATCATGTAAATGTCTCCTACACTCAATGGTATATTACCACTGTTTCCAGCAAATAACCCATGATCAATGGGTTGAGGAGATGCCCCCGCAAAGGTACCAGAAAGTGACTGATACCCAGTGGGGACAGAAGGACCACCGTGTAAAAAAGATTCAGGACTTTGAGTAAACACGGACGACTGACCAGTCATATTTACAGGAGTGTAAATACCTCTAGGCGGAAAAGGAGTACGAGGTGGAGAAAAACCTACCCCTGAGTTGTCCAAATAATTGGTTAACGAAAGGTACCAGGTAGTACTTCTAGGAGGACTGTAAAATATGGATTCACGCTCCCTTAGATCAATAGTAAGTTGACCTTCAAGGTTAGAGACACCTATATCCTCCTCTGGAGCAAGTTCTTCTATAGCAATCAAACCAGTAGGAAGATTTTCGGTGATAATTCTTTCTATTCTTGGTGAATCTGGAACACTAGAAGTTGGAGTAACAGGTTCAGATATTTCAGGTTCTTCGCCTGTTTCACTGGCAGATGAAAAACTACCAGCAAGCTCGGAAACTGTAACAGCTTCGGGATTATAACCTGTCTCTAAACTTTGGTAATCTGGATGGACTACCAAGGAAGATTCTCCTTCTTCAGGTGAACCTACTCTACTGTCACTAGGAGGAGTTACAAGGACCTTTAAACCTTCTAAATTACCCGGAATGTCTTCAGGAGATTCACCCCGCGATTTACGGAGTTTTCTTAACAAATCTATTCCGGTAACAATCTCAGGAGACTTGCCCCGAAGTCTACGGGACTGTCTCGGTAATTCCGCCACAATTAAAGATTTTTAACTACAACACACGAAAACAAAGTAAAAATTTCAAATCAAACCACCTAAAGTCTTCTAAAGAAGCAAACAAATTTGAAGCACACGCCTAAATAATCTAGAGCGTCAAACCACACACAAACAGTAGTCTTCCGGACCAAAAGCGCTAGTTGGTGATGAAATCCAACCTCGCTGGATTCAGTACAGAAATGGCGGGTGGAACAGTTACCCCGGCAACCTGCTTAATGAATAGACCGGCACAAGTTCCTCCACTTTAACCGTCTCGAAGTGAAGTGAACCCCCCGGAAAATCCAAGTGAGTATAACCGACGTCTGCTCCAGGTACAGTGGGACCTTCCCTCCACCGTCACCTCGGTAGAACCCTAAAGATTATGGTCACTAAAGTTACCAATCACAACAATTACACCTGGGGGAACAGTCTAAACTCCGACAGCACGCAAGGGCAGAGTAACAAGCTCCAATCCCCTTACCGGCTCCTTGACAACAATCCAAGGTTTACCGATAAGTGACCCCTGGCTCCTCGACAATGGTTAATCCGAGGTTTACCGTTTGTAATACGTACTGTCTGGCGTCGTTCCCAACGAGGGGGGAATGATCCCCTCACTGGTTCGGACACGAGCTCGTGCTTCTCCTTTAAGAGGAGCTTTCCCAGAGTATAACTGAAACAATTGGATTTAATCTACTCAAGATAAACTATCTGTTTGGTTTTTGTAGTCTTGGAGAGTTAAGTACTCACCTACTCCAAGACCCTAGCCTAAGCTATGTTGGTGTTTCAGAGCCCTAGAAAAATAAAAATTACTAGATTGATTTTAATTTAAGCGTTACTTTTAAGGTTGTTTCTTAAGTCAAAAGGTGATGGAAGTGAAACCAGTGGTGTGTTGACTCGACTCGAAACCACTACAAAATGCACCTAGGATGATTTACCCACTACTTTACTTTTTCGATGAATTGCTTAACTAAAAAGTTGAGAGAATGCAATTTTTATAAAAGCAACTTCTTAATTAAGGACAATCAAAGAAACAATTCGTTTGTCTTTTCCAAGCATAAAAACATGACCACTCTTTACTTGCACGAAAAAACTCTTTTTCTCTTTCAAAAACAAAAAGCTACTTGAAACAAGACTTCTAAAGAAGATGTTTTTGTATTTTCCTATTTAACGAAAAACATAAATCTATTTTAATAAAAATCAATTGCAAACTATGAAATCTATGAAAAATTCACTCAGAAACGAAACAAATCAAAAGGAAATTACCCTAATTAATCCTAATGAGGCAAAGCCAACAATGATTATTCTAAGGTGTTTTACTTGATCACAATCAAATCAAGGACTAGCTTATTGCAGAACCAAAAACTAGTCAAAACAAAACTCTAATCTTTTTGTTCTTTTGTAAAATGGAAATCAACACTTTATAAACAAGTAATTCGAAATTTGACCCAAAAGACAACTTAAATGGCAAGCTGCTCACACAAGGAGACTTTACGACAGGCCCGACTTCTAAGAAGGCTGACAAACCAGAGAGATCTAAGGTTGGACAACTTTCTACCGTCAAAGTCACTACAGGACCTATCCAAAATCAAACCCTAGGCCTAAACTTCGTTGAAATCCACTAAAACACTCAAAGCTCACAAAACAAGTCTAGGTGAAAATTCTTGACAGGGTACTAAAGGATCTGGGTAGAAAACACTAAGAAAAAACAAAATCTAAAAGCAATTAAAGCAAAAATGGAGTTTTCCTAAATTCTACAGGAAGACGCAGGCAACCCGTTATAACAGGCGTGGGTCCGCTCTGTGCAGACGGCAACAACGCGTCCAAAGACGCACTGTGCAGAACTCAGAGGGTGCGTCTCTCTGGAAAAGTTAAGAAAAACCAAATCTAACTAAAGCTAAAGCTAAGCCACCCAAATACTAATTCTCACAGTCAAAAACCAGAAAATAAAAATGATTTTCTCAGAGCAAAGTTCACACAAAGGAAAAGACTTTCTCATTAATGGATTCCCCAGCGGAGTCGCCAATTTGTCGTTGCGGAAAAAGTCGTTTGTGCGGGCACAACTGACCTCCCTAGGAGTCTAACCTCTCTAGCGACAAACAAGACAAAATGGAGTGATCTTTCTCTAAATATACCTTTTAAAACATGAAAACTACAAGTGTTTAGGCTTACCTTATTCCAAAACGCTGTTGTTGTAGTCCGTCCTTGCCGATCCGGATGAGCTCCTCCTTCACATCAATTCCTGCAACCACAAACAATCAAACAATTACCAAGCACTTGCATTTCATATAATAAAACATATATTCAACATGCAGACCAAGGAACACATGAAATAACTCATTAACACAAGCTATTGAGAAAAATAAACCAGTTTGTATTAATAACGAAACAAAGAAACTCTTACAACCTGGCCTTGGTGTTGTGCAAGTTCCTCCCAGGGTCCATCAAGGGTTTTCCTCTACTTTGACAAAGCTCACCCACTTCCAAGTAGAATCAAGCAAAGACAATCTCTCCTCACAAGGTTCTAAATGGGAGTCCTAATTCCTGCAGCATTTACCCAAAGAAAATGTATAGCTTCAACCTCTCCTCCTTCTGGCTCAATGCCTTTATTTATAGTGCTGTAAAGAGGTTATTCAGGTCCACCATCAATGGGATAATCCCCCTCTTTGGGTGGGATAGCTCCCTTATTGATGGGATAAGTTCCCCCTTAATAGAGATACATGAACCAACTGGAGGCGCATCCAAATCATCAAACCGACCTCTAGAAAGTTCTAGAAGTAACCACAAGTAACTTTTTTAAGATGAAACTCGCGCATTTTGCCTTTTACAGAAGGACGCACCTGTCCTTTAACTTACAGAGCGTCCAAAGACGCAGACTTTGTGAACATGGTCAGCGTCCCCGCAGGTAAGGCTAGAGAGAACCTGCGACCCCAGAGATAAACATATTTTTTACAAGACTTTCTCTCTCCTTTGAGTTTGAGATGGATAACAGAGGCATAAGACTTGCCTAAGAGGGTAGCATGACTGTTGATTTGAGCCATACTAACTGTAAGTGGTCATGGTGACATTTTTTAGTGTAACACTCCGAAAGGAAACTAAAATCCAAAGGGAAAAAGAAATGATGTACTAAGAACAAGAATAAAGAGGGTAAGGATAATGCAACTAAAATAGTACTAATATTGGAAAGGGTAAGAAAGAGCAGAAGGACAAAGTTAAGTTCCCTTGCAAGTAATGTAAGAGAGATCGTCTTAGTCATCCTTTCCCAAATATTCAAGATCTGTAGCACTTGTTAACACAACAGGGTTATTATATTTCTCAAGTTATTCTTTAAAATATTTCCCTCAAGGGTCGCAACTTCTTGTTAGTGCAACATCTAACACTAGACCCATCCCAAGGGGCACCTAACTAGATGGACATTTTCCATCAAATGTATATATGGTTAATGCCCAAGTAGACTCGTCAATTCAGGCACACAATTATGGAGACCTTGAGTCTTCTATGGCCAAAACAACCTCTAAGTCATAGGAACCTATTCAAATTGATACTCTTGTTATTGATAATGCGTTGTATGTTGAAGGGCTCTTCAAAATGCTCGCCTTTCAATCCAAATGTTAGGGATGCACAAAATTATTCCATTGTGGAGGGTTTAGCCTAGACTCCTTGTGTGATGTGGGTATTAGAGGTGCTCCAATCATGTCAAAAAAAAAGGATTCTGCTACTTAATATAGTAAGAGTGGTTGAACCCAAGAATTCACAAGTTATTACTTTTAATACTACTTGTGTCAAGCATATAATTCCTCATTATGTTTCTTTTCAGATTAAGAAATTATACTAGAAGAAGACAATCTTTTGAATTGTTATTGATGAGGGAGTTTCCACATGTTATAAAGTAATAGGGTCATCAAATTTGGTCCTGTATTTGACTCTTCTAGTATTATTTGAGGGTCACTTGCATAGGCCGCATGGGATTGTGCCCACCTTCCCTGTTGGAGCTGGTAGTAAATTTGTCAATGTTAGGTGGAAGTTTTCAATGCTAAACTAGACTACAACCTATTACTCAGACAAAATTGGATATACGTGATGTATGTTGTTGTATAAACTCATTTCCATGTGTTATGCTTCCTCATGAAGAGAAGATCATGACTGTATATCATTTGGCTTGCACCCATCCTAATCCAAATTCTCCATAGGATTCCACCATCCCATTGGCCAATAATTCACAATATCCTATTGAGAATTTGGGGGTTGGTATGTATTCATCATTAATGGGTACTTTCGATTTTCCACCCAAGGTTATGTCAATTAAAACCATATCTATGATGAATAGTATGGTTCCTCAAAATCATTCTTTCCATACCAATTATTTTGAGGACCCTTAGACTTTTCCTTTTCCCACTGATACATTAGAGGAAGGACAAATTACAAGAGCAGATTTTCTGATGTCTACAACTAAAATTGCCTACCAAGCTATTGTTGATAATGCTATATACATAATTATAGTCCTTGCTCTAGTAGAGAACTTGGATTATGTTGCGGTTCCCATTTGAGCAACAAACTCAACCATGCCTATGGACTGTCTCAATATTTTGTTACCATATGATGAGGCTATTCTTCAAGAAATGACTGGTGTAGAAATACCATGGGATGATTTGCATCATTGGTCATATTTTCTCCCATACTTGCACAGGTTTGAATCTAGCTTGTCCTATTCAACTTCATATGGAGGTTTTCACTGGCCCTTGAACCCTTTGGCTCTAACCTACATTTATGATGAATGGGACATGACTAATATTGTTGAGACTGTGCCAGTGAATATTTCCAAGAATCCCAATGTCATTGAGAATGTATTCGTAGGAGTAGATTTTCCTCATGATGAAGTAAAGATCTATATTGATTTATTTAAAGAGATTCACAATGTATTTGCATCATATTATGAGGAAAATATTGAAATTTATCCAAGCATTGTGCAACATGAATTAAAACTTATGAGAATGTGAAACCAATATGCTAGAAGTTTTGACTGATTAATCTAGGGAGGTGGAGACTATCATGGTTGAGGTTGAAAATCTACCTAAAGTAGGATTTAACCATCACATTCTTATAATTGAATGGGTTTCAAATCTTGTTGCTGAAAATAAAATTAAAGGAACGATTCATTTATACGTTTATTTTTATAGGGATGTTAATGAATCTTGTCTAAAAGGTAATTTTCCCACACGATTTATTGTTTAGATCATTGACGAGTGTGCTAGAAATGATAATTTCTCCTTTTTGAATGGATTTTCCAGATACAATCATATAAAAATCCATCTGGGAAATCAACATAAGATGGATTTTATTTATCCCTAGGGTACATTCACATACCAAAAAATGCCTTTTGGCCTTAAAAACATTGCAGGAAATGTCATATGCTTTCCAATAAGCCATGTCAACATCAAACATACTATAGAATATTATTTGGATGATCTTGTTGCTAGCTCTCAAAAGAGAGCGGATCACCCAAGTCACCTTTCAAAATTTTCCTAATGGTGTTGATATTATAAGATTTTATTGAATCCTAATAAGTGTGTTTTTACTATGGCATCTAGTTGAATTTTGGTATTCATTGTGTCAAATGAAGGGATCGGGGGGAGTTTATTTGTAAGTAGAATCAAGCATTACTCCCTGCTCTCAAAGATATTTGATTACTTAGGAAATGAAAGGTTTGCATCTTGGGTTAAATACCTTTTTTTCATTTAAGTTGTGAATTTGATTATGCCTAACAATCATGGGTTCATGAACACAATTGGTACAATATTTGCATGTTCCTTAGTTTCCAATTGGTATCGCTATGTCAATTGGTAGTTTGTGGTTTAGCTTGAGTACCTTGTGTTTTATGGACATCTCTTTTTGATAAGTAATCATAAGAGTTTTCCTGGTGCACTTTCCAATTTGTATCAGTTTCTTGGTACAATTGGTGTTGTTTAAGAAACAATCCCTTATATGGCGTAACATGATCTCAGGGGGAGAAGATTTGATTGATGCTCAGGGAAGTGAGAATAGTCTTTGAAGCAGTATTCAAAAATGCATCACTATCAGTTGGTATTTGCAACAACAACAATACCATGTGCAATTTTGATTGATGCGTAGATGCATTGGAAAAAGAGAAGGTCAACAACCACTGGGTGTTAGGAATTGGAAAAAAAATCAAAATAGATGGTATATGTTCAAGGGGAGCATATCATATATGTCAAGTTCCTAGAGGAGAAACAACTACAAGAACACGCAAGGACATGTTTTACTAATGTTTGATTTTTGCAAGTGTCTTTGTTTATAATGTTTGTAATTGAGTTTGGATTCGAGACTTCAAGTGCCTCATCAAAGAGATATCAACCCTTAAGAAGAGGAGTTTGTAAAGGAGAGTGAGAAAACATTAGTAGCTCACAAGGATCATGCACATTAGCAACCCAACCCTGAAACATTATTTGAATGAGGGAGAGAAAGTAATGTGTAGCCCTTTTCCATTGATGCAAAAGGGGAGAGAAATCTATTGATGGCTTGTGTAGGGAAGAAAAAGCTCAATGAAATCCATTCATTGATGACATTATGTTTTTTGGATATAGTATGAGGAGTCACCATCAATGTGGAGAAGTGATGTACTACCATCAATGCTAAAGGGGGAGATTGTTGGACAATTGGCATTGGCAAGATGGCAGGTGGCATCAAGTGTGTTGCCATTAATGCCAAATGCATAATATGTCTGAAATTGATGTGCATGGAGTGTCAATATCAGGGGAATTTTTCTAGTTGATTTAGTCTTCGGTGGAGAATCATCAGAGTAGTAGGTTAAATAAAGAAGCTATAAATATTACAATTGTGGTGGTGAGGTGGCTCAATATTTGAAGGATTTTTTACCTCAGGAGGTTAACACAAATATTCTTGGAAGTGGCATATTTGGTATATAGTTCTTGGAAAGATCTTTCCAATGGTATGTTGAAGTGCGAAAAAGGATTCTTGGAGTGAAAGATATGGTCGATCATAGTATACATATTAAATTAGTAACCAAGCAGGGTTCCAGTGCTCAAGGTTCTGCCTCTCCCTTTTGTTTTGCAAAGAAATTTCCTTATTTCTAACTAAGTTGGATTTTGGAGTAAGGTCAAGACCTAGGTGTATTGGGGCCTCCAGCGAGTCATGCCATCAACCATTTGAGAGGCTTTAGCAGGAGTACAAAGGACTAACTCCTAACCTTGAACTTCAACCTATGACACATGGAAAAAATGACGTGAAGAACTATGGGAAACCATGGTGGATGATGAATTCAGCATAGGGTGATGTGTCACTCAAGGTATGTGACACGTGGCATGTGTTTTTTGCATTTTTAGTTAGCTAAGTGGGCCAGATCCGTGTGAGACATGGCACCAACCAAGAGGCGCCATGTGGCTTAGATGACGTCAATGTGACAAAAGTTGATGATGTGGCAAAGTTTTCGAAGTTCGCACCATGGTTGGCTTGTTGAAGTTTTTCGCATTTATTCAATTTAAGAGTTGAATGCATGGATCAGACCAAATTAGTGAAACTAGCTCTATGTCGGGGCTTTGAGCTAGTTAGGGCTTTGGGAAAGTCGAGCTTTGCTGTAAGAATGTAGAGGAATGAACTCCTTGACCCCCAACTCTTGACTTGTGTGGGACCTAGTGCAAGCAAACATATGTTACTAGTCGGGGATTAGTTGAGAAGGATGAGATGTGGCACCACTTGAAGGTGGCCACATGGTGTCAATGATGTCATCAAGATGAAAGTATTATGTCATCCAAGTATTCAGTAGTTGGGACCGATAATAAGTTTTAAAGGCAGAAATTATTTCGACCTCTGAAATACTGACTTAAGCTCTTTCGAGCTAGCGTTTAGTTCTAGCCCCTCAGGTGTATAATGTGGTAGCTCTATAATGTTAAGGGTGGAGGAACATAGTCCACAGTGAAAAGAAAGCACCTATGTGTTTGACTTGCAATCGCAACATTTGGTCACTTGCACTAAAGAGCTGAGTTTTTAAGGAGCTTGGGTGCAATATAGGTGTTTAGAGCTATTAGGCTGAAATCACAACACCTGGTCATTTTTCACTGAAGGGTTGAAGAATAAAGTGCTCAACATTGGTCTATTGGGTGTCTGATGAGAGCTTTGAGATTGGTGCCTCTTGCAAGTGGATGTTTGCATAAATCCATGAATTAGGTGCTTTATGGTAAGATGATCAGTATTTGCAGAGAAAAGAGTTGGGGTTTCCTGCTAGTGGGTGCTAGCAAACAATATAAGAGAGTTGGTGCTTTCAGTGAGTGGTGGATCACAAAAAATTTTTGTAATAGAGTAAGAGCTCATATATACATCATAAAACAATTATTGGTGTTTTTTCCCTTTCGTGTTTCCATGTTAAATCCTCAATGCTCCATGTGCTTGCTACTCATGATATTTTTATGTACGTTTATGTAATGATTTCATTTTTTTCACATGTTATGGTAGTGTTTGCTCACATGAATGATTGTCAAAATTAAAAAGAAATATAAATTGACATTAAATATAAAATTAGACTTAAAAGTGATTCACCCTCCCTCTAAATTTTAAATATTTCTCCTAGATTTGCATGGGGTTGAAACTAGCTTGTCCTGTTCAACTTCATATGGAGGTGTTCACTAACCCCTGAACCCTTTGGCTCTGGCCTATATTTATGATGAATGGGACATGACTAATATTGTTGAGACTATGCCAGTGAATATTTCCAAGAATCCCAATGTCGTCGAGAATTTCTTCGTAGGAGTAGATTGTCCTCATGATGAAGTAAATATCTATATTGATTTATTTAAAGAGCTTCAAAATGTATTTTCATGATATTATGAGGAAAATCTTGGAATCGATCCAAGCATTGTGAAACATGAATTAAAACTTATGAGAATGTGAAACCAATATGCCAAAAGCTTTGACTGATTAATCTAGGGAGGTGGAGACTATCAAGGTTGAGGTGGAAAATCTAGTTAAAGTAGGATTTAACCATCACATTCCTATAATTGAATGGGTTTCAAATCTTGTTTATGTAGATAAAACTAAAGGAATGATTCATTTATACGCAGATTTTTATAGGGACATTAATGAATCTTGTCTAAAATATAATTTTCCCACATGATTTATTGATCAAATCATTGATGAGTGTGCTAGAAATTAGATTTTCTCCTTTTGGGATGGATTTTCCAGATACAATCATATACAAGTTCATCTGGAAAATCAACATAATATGGATTTTATTTGTCCCTAGGGTACATTCACATACCAAAAAATGTCTTTTGGCCTGAAAAACATTGCAGGCCATGTCATATGCTTTCCAACAGGCCATGTCGCCATCAAACATACTATAGAATATTATTTGGATGATCTTGTTGCTAGCTCTTGAAAGAGAGTGATCACCCAAGTCACCTTTGACAAATTCAAAATAGATGGTATATGTTCAGGGGGATCATATCATATATGTCAAATTCATAGAGGAGAAACAACTACATGAACACACAAGGACATGTTTTACTACTGTTTGATTTTTGCAAGTGTCTTTGTTTATAATGTTTGTAATTGAGTTTGGATTGGAGACTTCAAGTGCCTCATCAAAGATATATAAACCCTTAAGAAGAGGAGTTTTCAAAGGAGAGTGAGCAAACATTAGTATCTCACAAGGATCATGCACATTAGTAGCCCAACCCTCAGACATTATTTGAAAGGGGGAGAGAAAGTAATTTGTAGCCCTTTTCCATTAATGTCAAAAGGGGAGAGAAATTAATTTGTAGCCCTTTTCCATGAATGTCAAAAGGGGAGAGAAATCTATTGATGACTCACGTAGGGAAGAAAAATCTCAATGATAGCCATTCATTGATGACATTATGTTTTTTGGATATAGCATGAGGAGTGACCATCAATGTGGAGAAGTGATGTGCTACCATCAATGCCAAAGGGGGAGATTGTTAGACAATTGGCATTGACAAGTGGCAGGTGGCATCAAGTGTGTTGGCATTGATGTCAATTGGGATAACAATCATGGAAAATGCATAGTGTGTTTGAAATTGATGTGCATGGAGTGTCAAGATCAGGGGGAGTCTTCTGGTTGATGTAGTCTTCAGTGGAGAATCATCATAGTAGCAGGTTAAATAAATAATTTATAAATATTACAACTGTGATGGTGAGGTGGCTTAAGATTTGAAGGATTTTCTACTTCAGGAGATCAACAAAAATATTTGTGGAAGTGGCATATTTGGAATATAGTTCTCGGAAAGAACTTTCCAATGGTATGCTGAAGTACGAAAAAGGCTTCTTGGAGTGAATGATATGGCCGATCATAATATGCAGATCAATTTTTTTAACAAGAAGGGTTCCAGTGCTCAAGGTTTTGCCTCTCCCTTATGTTTTGCAAAGAAATTTCTTTATTTCTAACTAAGTTGGATTTTGGAGTAAGGTCTAGACCTAGGCGTATTGGGCCCTCCAACGAGTCATGCCATCAACTAGTTGAGAGGCTTTAGCAGGAGTACAAAGGACTAACTCCTGACCCCTAACCTTCAACCTATGACGCGTGGCAGAAATGATGTGAAGAACTGTGGGAAACCATGGTGGTTGATGAAGTTAGCATATGGTGATGTGGTACTCCACGTATGTGACACGTGGCATGTGTTTTTGGCATTTTTAGGTAGCCAAGTGGGCAAAATCCGTTTGACACATGGCAACAACCAAGAGGCGCCATGTGGACCAGATGACGTCAATGTGACAAAAGATGATGATGTGGCAAAGTTTTATAAGTTCGCACCATGGTTGGCTTGTTGAAGTTTTTCCCATTTATTTGGTTTAAGAATTGAATGCATGGATCAAACCAAAATAGTGAAACTGGCTCTAAGTCGGGGCTTTGAGCTAATTAGGGCTTTGGGCTAGTCGGGCCTTGCTGCAATAATGTAGAGGAATGAAATCCTTGACCCCCGAATCTCGACTTGTGTGGGACCTAGTGCAAGCAAACATATGTTACCAGATGGAGATTAGTTGAGAAGGATGAGATGTGGCACCACTTGAAGGTGGCCACATGATGTCAATGATGTCATCAAGATGAAAGCATGATGTCATCTGAGTATTCGACAGTTAGGACTGACAATAGGTTTTAAGGGCAGAAAATCTTTCAACCTGTGAATTACCAATTTAAGCTCTTTCTAGCTAGCATTTAATTCTAGCCTCTCATGCATATAATGTGGTAGCTCTATAATGTTAAGGGTGGAGGAACATAGTCCGCAGTGAAAATAAAGCACCTATGTGTTTGACTTGCAATCACAACATTTGGTCACCTGCACTAAAGAGCTGATTTTTTAAAGAGCTTGGGCGACCAAGTAATATAGGTGCTGTTAGAGTCGGTCTAGTAGCCCTCCGCCAGCGATCAAAGCTCTTTGCATTTGCATAAGTAGGTGTCTCATCAGTGTCATCTTATTGCATTCCATTAGGCATGCCATAACCCTGATGGAGGAGCTGGTGTCTTTATTCCCCTCTTGGCACTGCTGGATCAAGTTGTTTCAGTCATTAAACTTTTTCAAAGTTACTTGTCTTGTCTTGAGAGCAAAATTCTAGGTCTAGGGTTTTGGTCAAGTTTGTCTTCAAGGTCATGTTTCTGAAGGTCAATAGGTGCCCAGCAAGCCAGAGGGATGATTTTCAAAGTGTTTCTTCGAAAGATTCTATCTTGTACAGTTAATTTTCACCTTGGATTTAAAAACCCTGTTTTTAAAGCCAAGGTTATTTCTCAAAATTTTGTAAAAAATTGTAAAAATTCAAAGGGCTTCAAAGGACAACATGTAACCCTGGCTCCCTTGCCAAGATCCCTCAGATGCTATCCCTGCAAAAAATTATCAAAGAAAAGCATCAAATCAATCAATTTCAGGACAAAAGGAAACCAAAAAAGTCAAGTTTATAAAGTGTCATGGAAAAACATTATAAAGTGGGTTATGATATGAAATTAATTCAAACAAGGCTATAAAAGCCCTAATCTCCCTCTATCAAGCCTCATTATGCATCCAAGTGATAAAACAACTGATTGCAAGAGAGTTTGAGCGAAGTTTGTGAGTTGGGAAGGCGCACGACCCGTTGAACCAGGCGCGTGACCCGTCAGGAGCCCTCCGCCAGTGTTAAGTTATAACGCGCGCGACCCGTCAGAGGCGCGCGACCCGTTGGGTGAGGCGCGCGACCCATCAGCGCTCTCTCTGCAAAAACAACCAGCAAACTTGCCAAGGAACCACGAATTGCCAAATTTTGCAAGGTAGGCCCTCCATCATGAAAAATTATTGCTTGCTACAGTTCAAGAAAGTCATGATTGTATTTGTAAAAGTCTCCATTTGCAAGTGAAAAACTCCATTGTGCTTTGGTTTGAAGTTGTAAAAATTGCTAGGGTTTATGATGTTGTTTTGAGGTATCCCATTGTTATCATTTTTTCCCATCTCCCATTTCATATTCCTTATCATCCTATGTAAATTTCCCTTCCAAATTTGTGAAGAGCCCTAAACCCTACCCCTCTTCCCTAAGAAAGAAAAATTAAACCCTAACCCTACCTCTCATAATATCCTTGTAAATCAAATTGTATCATGATGTATATGCAATAATTCTTCCCCTAAACTCCCTGTTTTATTATTATTCCCGTTTTCCCTTTAAAGTATCCCTCCCCTAACATTTCCCTCGTACTCCTTGTCCCCTTGAAACAACATTTTAATCAGCAGTTTACAAAGCAGAAACAGCAGTACATTTCAGCCACTTTGCTCTTAAAACAATGTCAGAAACGGAAACCAATTATGAGCAAAGTGATGACCATGCATCAACTTCAGAGTTTGAGATACAGAGGAGGCCTCACAAAGGTGGAAGGGGTCTCGCCTTCTTCATCAGCACCACGAGTGTTATCTCCACACCAGGTGGAAGGGGCCTCGTCTTCGACAGCAGCACAGGTATCAGAGAGGGGCAAACAGCCCAGGATTGATGAGGGGCCATCAGGTGTTCCAGATATAGAGCTTGTTGATATTGATGTCAGTTCTCCTAGCCTAGAGTCAAAGGAGATCATTCAACACCTTAGAGCTGAAAATGATGCATTGCAGAAGAGATTAGAAGGGGCACAATGGAAAATCACATATCTAGAACAGCGCAACAAGCAGTTGGAGGATGAGCAAACTCTTGATGAGTTGTGGAGGATTCGTAGTGACCGCAACTTGAATCGAAGAAGACCCGATGATTTATTGCCCGTTGAGCGAGAGTCTATGCTTATCCGGCTCAATGCTCATTTGGAGAGGCTGTTGGCTAAGGCCAACCAAGATAAGAAATTGCTGAGAAACATGAAGAATCATTATTGGGCACGGATGCATGTGTGCAAGGCAAAGATGAAGGTGCTCCAAAGGCGGTTGGCCAAAGCACAAAAACGGAGAAAAAGGCCCGATCCCCTCCACATCTTGGCCGAGGCTTCCTTAAAGGAGCATGGCACTAAATAGCTCAGCCCCAACACAAATTCCAAGAAATTTTGAGCATTTTGGGTCAATTTTGGTTTTTTCAGGCAAAAAATAGGTTTTGTCCTCTCAACGGGTCTCACCCTCCACGCGACCCTTTCATTTGGCAACTCCGTTCCGGGAAAACTCAGTATTTCTGGATTTGTCATGAAAAGTTACACATGCTCACCCATTGCCAAGAGATTTTATGAAGTTTTGGGCCTCCAGAAAGTAAAAAAAAAGCAAAAAATGACTTTCTGCCACATTTTTGACACACAAAAAGCAGTCTTGGGAGATTGCAATTTTGGAGGGGCAAATGACCACCAAATTCAGAAATTCCACTTGGGTTGGAAAGTAGACATCTAGACCTTTCCAACAAGCCTACTCTTGCCCCATTTGGACACCTGGAAGTGCCCCAAAAGTGCTCTCAAAGGCGCGCGACCCGTTTAGGAATGGCGCGCGACCCATTAGGCAAATTGCTCAGGATTTCAGTTTACAGCTCAGCAAAACGCAGTTTTGACTATGTTTGACTTTTTGGAGTTGATTTTTATCCTCCTTGTTGTAAATGATGTAATTTTATGATACTTTTACACTTATGTATCTCTTCTAGAAGATTCATTCATGAGATAGGTGAAAATTAAATGAATGAATTGGTTTCCTAGCTTATAGAGGCAAGTTGTTTTGACTGCCTAGTTTTCAGTGCTTAGTTTAGAATTGGTTGAAACAGCTCCTAGGATAGTGAGATCGACCCCTAGAGGCAGGGAAAGATGTTAGATGATCTATATTATGTACTCTCTTGCTCATTTTCATGGTTGGACTCTTGAGGGAGAAGCTATTATTGTATTATTCACTGTATCTCTGCAATTTTTGGCAAAGGAAGACCAGGGTTTTGCAGTCCTTTTTGGGATTCTTGTGGTTACATGTATTGATGGTGTGTTTCTCTTTGTACTTGTAAGTGTGTTATGTGAATCATTTCCTTACTTTTCCTTCTGCAAATTAGGCAAATGAAGTGTTAAAGTAGAATTCATGACTGTCATGCTCTGCTTTTAAGTTTGCTTAATATCAATGTTTTCAACTGTTTAAGGAGAATTCAAAGTTATTGTTTGCTCTCCTTAGCTCCTCACCTGTCTTTCTCATCCATTCACCTCTATCAAAGGCATCAATACTGTCTCCTACCTCGCCCCAAAGAACCCCCTGCAGAAACTGTGTCCAATCCCCGCACCCAAAATTGCCATTTCCCCAATTTTCCACCAAAAACCCTAAAAATCCCAAATCAACCCTTTTGATCAGTTTACTAGCCTAAAATCAGTGTTACCCTATTGCCTATCTCGCCCATTGAAGATTTTGACCAAGATAGACTGGAGAGAGCCCTCTCCTGCCCCGTAGGGCTAGCTACGAGGCTAAGTGGTTTGATGTTGCCTTGGAGTTTACCTTTTTCAGCCTGAGGTGAAATTTCAAGCGCTAACAGGTGCCTAGAGCTATTAGGTTGAAATCACAAAACCTAGTCATTTTGCACTGAAGGGTTGAAGAATAAAGAGCTCAACTCTGGTCAAATGTGCAAAGTGATATTGGTGTAGCTATAGTTAATGGTGATCGCCGAGGCCAAGAGACTAAGACAGTAAGGACCATGATCCGAAGAGAAATTAATGGAGCTCTATACTTAGTAAGGGGAGCCTTTCCTGATCTCATAATTTGGTACAAAAAATCAACTACATGAAAGGATTGCCATACTCTGAAGTTGAGATTTCTGATGGCGTGATGCAAATATTTCTTCTTGATACCTATGTGACTTAAAGAGCGATGATGGAGAGCCATGTTGATTTAACATGCAGAATTTAATTAAGGGACTCCTTGACTGTGCAAGTAGTATGACAAACCTTATAGGAAGACACATTCAGGCAATATGAAGTACACAAGTGCACCATGCTGGAGGACCACGAGCTTTATACGTGATGCAAAGAGAAGTCCTTGTTCGATCCATGTGTATTAGAATGGAACAAAATAGAGGATTGGAACAATGCCATGTGGGGGAATGTGACATTGTAGTGAGCTACAGAGAGAGCTCTGAGAGAGTGTGCACTGTTATGTAAGGTCAAGAGTGCCTATGTTACTGAAAAAGGCCAAGAGTGCATGTGGAATTACTACGAGCTAAGTGCAAACATGTTGAATGCATGATGATCGAGAGTTGAATGTGTGCTACTACAAAATGAGTAAAATGAGTAGAGGATGAAGTGTTGCATGGGTTGAGTGAAGCAAAGGTTGTTGAGGAGAATAGAGAGCAAATGAGTTGAGGACAGAGGGCTGAAAATTGGTGATGAGTAGAGAATAAAATCTGGTAGAGTGAGTGTCAGTTCAGAGGGCCAAGGATTGAAGAATATAGAGCTGAAATCAAGCCAAGTGGGTAACATTACAGAGAGTAGATACTCCCCTATTTAGTATAGGTTGGAGCTTGCAAAATAGGGAGTTGGAGCTTACATCTAGTGGGTGTTTGATGAGAGCTTTGAGATTGGTGCCTCTTGCAAGTGGATGTTTGCATAAATCCATGAAGTTGGTGCTTTATGGTAAGATGATCAGTATTTGCAGAGAAAAGAGTTGGGGTTTCCTGCTAGTGGGTGCTAGCAAACAATCTAAGGGAGTTGGTGCTTTGAGTGAGTGGTGGCTCACAAACAGTTGTTGTAATAGAGTAGGAGCTCATATATACATCATAAAACAATTATTGGCGTTTTTTCCCTTTCAGACTTCCATGTTAAATCCTTTGTATTCCATATGCTTGCTCCTCATTATATTTTTATATACATTTATGTAATGATTTCATTTTTTGTACATGTTATAATAGTGTTTGCTCACATAAATGATTGTCAAAATTAAAAGAAATATAAATTGATATTAAATATAAAATTAGCCTTAAAAGTGATTCACCCTCCATGTCAATTTTAAATCTTGTTTCCAACGCACACAAGTCTCTCTTACAGTGAAAAAAATAATTTTTTAAAAATAGATATAAACTAATTAACTATAACTATATACTTGTACCCATATACCTTTTTAAAAAACTGAAAGAGACTTTCCATACAGAAAGAATTTATACTAAACGCGAATTTAATAGTTTGTAGTAAATGAGAAATGATAATCATTTTCATTATTGTTAACTTTAATTAAGTTACGCACCAAGCTGAGAAGAATGTGGAATTTCGTGAAAGCAATAAGAATGTCACGTTTCCATTTACTTTATTTACGGATAATCGTGAAAGGCAACACAGAGATCCGACCAAGAATAAGGATTATTACTTTCTTTTGCTTTTAGCTTTGGTTGTGCACATCGAATTTGTGAGTCGCACTACTCATTACGTATAGAATATAGAAATAAATTTGATCACTTTTGCTTTCAAACTATGGAATTCGTGAATGGCAAACAACTGGATTGAACATATGGAATATAGAATAAATTTGATCACTTTGCACTTTTGCTTTCAAACTATGGAATTCGTGACTGGCAAACAACTGGATTGAACGTGTCTATATAGCTCTTAACAATCGCTACTCATAACAAATTGCAGTGAGTGAATTCATAGAACTCATACTTTCCAAATTTCAGTCTTTGGACTCTCATCGTTCTTTGTTTTTCCTACTCTCATCCTCAGCCTCCAGCGTAACCTTGTTCCACCAACAATGACAAAGATACGCAACTGCTGTTGCTGTTTTTCTTGCTTTTCAGGGAGAAACACCCCTCCGCCTTCCACCCCTGCAAATGCTTCTTCCACAGATATTGTTGATACATTAGGCGCTGCTTCTCCAACAGTTGCAACACGGCCTGATCCTGATCAAATCCCCCCATCAACGTCAGCATCTGATGCCCGAGGCAAAAGTATTGAGTCGTCCTTTTCTTCTCCTTCACGGCCTGATCCTGATCAAATCCCCCCATCAACGTCAGCATCTAATGCCCGAGGCAAAAGTATTGAGCCGTCCTTTTCTTCTCCTTCTGCCGATCAAGACGCCTCCTCTTCTGCCGTTGTGAAGGTGGTGCCTCCTCCATCAGTTGGAGCGTCCTCCACCGTTCCAGAAACTGGTACCTCTTCCTCTACTCAACCTGGAGAAGGCAGCTCCTCTGCTCCGATATCCTCTTCCTCTATTACCAACGTAAATAAAGATGCGGCTGCGCCCCAAGGAGATAGTGAGGAGGTGGATCTTGACGGCCTTATTGAGCACATATCCCAGCACTTGCAACTCATCATCCAGGTAAACTTCATCACTATATATATATTTGACATTTTGTATTCACGCCTGCACATTGAAAAAAACGAAAACGACAGAATGAATGAAATTTTGCTTCCTTTTGTGGCAGGAAAGGAGAAAACCGCCGAAAACAAAGGGGCTTCAACGATATTGGCCCACTGCTTCCAAAACATTCTTAAAATTGAAAGAGTTCATATCAGAGGGAATCAATGTCGTTGTGCGTAATAAACTTGGACCTTTATAATTTGACAATGTTTGATTCGTAAACTGTTTTATTCATATTGTGAAATTCGAGGATCATCTAAATTCTTTATTTGATCATATTTCAGAAAGATGTTATTCCCGGTGACGCGGTCAAGACAGCTGTAAACGGTGTCCTCCAGGGTATGGGAATGGCACAATTGGTTGGTGCAGGTCTCTTTGTAATAGGAAATATGGTGGAGAGGTTTGAAGAAGTTGATGCCAACAAAGCTGAGTGCCTGCGTCTTCTCAAGGAAATGATATTTCTGGCCAAAGTTGTAAAGCATTTTAAAGAAAGCCCTCAAGGAATGTACGATGTAATCAAAGAAGCAACCGAATTGATATTCGAAGGCTGCGCCATGTGCTTCTCTCAGATTGATTCGTCAAAATTTTCCAAGTGAGTCATCTAACACTCTAATCTTATTTCTTTGTGTGACTGTTTAATTATTGATATGCGCATATAGAAAAGACCCCTTGATTATAGGCGCCGCCCTCCCCACAACTCTGTTACTAAAGCAAACAATTAATATCAACTCTGTTACTCTGTAATAAACTGTCTAAAAGTGGAAATGGAGCAGGTACTGCAGCTCTAGAAGAGGTTTTCTTACCTAATTCATACATCACATCTAATAAATTAAAGAGACAAGGAGCAATGAAAGATTTCTAACAAGTTTTTCTCAGTAGGAGTCTAAAGAAAGTATCATTCAACCCACAGCATAAGAAACGTTTATTCAATTCAGATCAGGCATTAGATACTCCGCAAAAAGAAACGGAGATTTTTTCTGTTCAGAAATAGAGGCTCTCTCTGTTTTTATCTTTCTTTCTAATAAGTTATTCGCCCTCGCTGTCGCTGAGTCCAACTGTTTGCTGAGGTCCACCTGTTCGCTGAGTTGAATAAGTTTAATGTAAAAATATGCAATTTAAAAAGGAGATTTAAATTATATATATATTCTACAGCCAGTGTAAGATAGGTGCAGAGATGCGTAATTTTCAGTGCTGTGTTTTTTTAAATTAAAAATAAATTATTTTAAATAAAAACAAGTTTATTTTAATTTTAAAAATATGAATATATATATATATATATATATATATATATATATTAGTTTTAATTAAAATTATTTAAAAATATCAATAATCTTATTCTCACTCGATATCATTTTGGGATTCAACTGCGTTAAGTAAGATCATTCACGTATGACCATTTCCATGAGAGGTAGTCGTAACTGACTAATTTCTCATGATTTTTGAATAGTTCACTTAGCACTCATTGCATCGGGTGATGCTCACAGGGGTGAATGATCACTGTTTTTCTTTTCTTCGTACATATTACAATTAATATAATAAAAATATTTTGCTCTCACATTTAACATCCACCAGACTAAAAATAGCCTATGGGAGAGATTGCTTTTTCATCTGTTCCAAGCTTCTCTACAAACCCCTCCCTAAATAGATTATCCCAAGAGTTAGCGGCATATCTTCCCTAAATAGATTATCCCAAGAGTTAGCAGCATATCTGTGTTGTTTTTGAAGGCCTCACATTCTAAAATGAAATGCTTTTTTGTTTCCACTTTTCCGAAAGAACAAAAAATGCATACTCTTTCCTCCCACACTCCTTTTGGTCTTTTCCGGTGCCTTGTTTCACAAAGGAGTTGATGAGAATTGGTCTTTAACTGAGCAATAAGAATTTTGGCTCTCCAAGAGATATTGGCTTCTATGTATGCTTTTGGTTGATGGCTATGAGTGGGATTAAACACTTCAATATAGTACTTGTTCTTTCTTCCTAGCTCCTTATCCCAACTACGGTTGTGGAACTTATCCATAACAAGCAAATACCCCATTTACTAAACCATTTGTTATTTTGCTGCATCCAAGTTTTTTTTTTTTTGTCGCACAATTGTCATTAAAGACAACCTATCTACCCTCTTCCATTTGCTCAATTTTTTTTAAATACCTTATCACTTGCACCATAGCAATTGCCAGCAACCACTGTTTCACTTAACAAGATAGCATAAAGAACTGCACTTTTAATCTTGAATTTGTTTGTAATCAAAAGCCTCTGAATTTTCTCAATTTGTCTCCATTGTGTGTCTAATGTACTGTTCTGTTGGCCCATAGTTCACAACCATAGAGAATCACCAGAATCACTACAAGCCCAAAAAGAGTACTGCTCGTCCATAGTTCACAACCATAGAACATCACGAAAATCACTACAAGCCCAAAAAGAGTTTGAGAGGTTTTCCAGTGCCATAACTCTGTCTCTCTAGACCTATATATCAAACATTTTTTTTTTCAAATTTTAATTTTAAAAAAGATTTATACTTAAAAAAATCTAATCCTTGTAAAAACTTAATAAATATATAACTAAGATTACTAATTAATAATTAAAAAATGTTATATATATATATAACACAAGTTTATATTTAACTCTTAAAACCAGAGTAATATTGAGTGGAGATATCCGGATTGGAAATTATTTTAAAAATAAAAAATATATATACATATATATATATATATAAAACACAAGTTTATATTTAACTCTTAAAACTAGAGTAATGATTGAGCGGAGATATCCGGATTGGAAATTATTTTAAAAATAAAATATATATATATATATATATTAAATAAATAAATATTTAATATTTCTTAATTTAAAATATTAAGAAAATAATTATTTAATTGAATTGATGTTTTAAATAAATAAGTAAAATTAAAATAATATTTTTTTATTTATTAATATGAAACTTTAAAATATAAAATGTTATATCAAATATTTGATAAAGACCATCTCAAAGAATTATAATATATTAAACTGCGCGTTACAACTGAAACCTTTACTCATTATAAATATTTATTTATTTAATATATTAAGAAAATAATTATTTAATTGAATTGATGTTTTAAATAAATAAGTAAAATTAAAATAATATTTTTTTATTTATTAATATGAAACTTTAAAATATAAAATGTTATATCAAATATTTGATAAAGACCATCTCAAAGAATTATAATATATTAAACTGCGCGTTACAACTGAAACCTTTACTCATTATTAAAATTTACGTCTGGTCATCTGAAAGGTCCACGTCTGCTTCCACTTCAATCCTCCATGTCAGCGTTTTAATGGACTTTCCTCGACTTATTACAGGTTTTTCAAAGCCCCGGTAAACAAGGAGGATCTGGATAATTTCAGACAAGACATAGATCGTATGTACAGGCAAATTAATACCCAGATGGGTATTTGTATTCTAGATGCCATTGACCGCAAGAAAGCCCCTCTCTCCAGAAGATATCCGGATCATGCAGGTGAATATATGATTGAAATAATTTGTTTATTTCAAATTCGTTCTTCCCACAAACATGGATCTGATAATTAATGCCGTTGAAACAGTTGGAATAGAGGAGTCGGTAAAAGAAATTATCGATCTTTTGGAATGGGCGAGTGACAAAAATGCCATTGCAATTATGGTGCATGGATTGGGCGGAATGGGTAAGAGCACCCTTGCAGATGCCGTCTTTTCGTTCGCTAACATTCAAGGATGTAAATATTCTAAAGTTCAACTCTTCGAAAATTTCAATTCAAGTCCAAAGATAGTAGAATTGCAGAGATTGATCTTAAAAGATTTGATGGAAGAAGGAAAGACGGTTCCGGATATTAGAAGTGGGCGGGATGGACAACTAGAAGTGGGCAGGATGTTAGAGGAGGTGCCCGCGTTTATCTACATAGATAATGTTTTGGGGCAAGAGGAGCTTGGGCAGCTTTTGCCCAAGGATATGGAAAAGGCGAAGAAGGTGAGGCTTCTTCTCACTGCACGTGATATAGATGTGGGCAGAGCGTTAAAAGTGAAAACAATACGCTATGCTATGAAAGGGCTTAATGATACAGAGGCTATTCATCTTTTGGGGAGAGATAACAAGGACAATCAACTAAATTCTACCCAATTGAATAAGATTGTACAGTCATATGGCGGAATTCCAAAACTTTTGGAAGTGGTAGGAGGATTCATACGAGAAGAAGAGGATAAGCAAAAAGCTTATAGAATATTGATGAAAGAGAAAGAAAAATGGGACACTGAAATTGGGAAAATAGAGTCCTACCTGTTTGCATACGACTATCTCCCTGAGATATCCAGAGATCCATTTCTGGACATTTGCTCCTTTTTTAAAGGATGGGACTGGGACACAGTGGCAGATATTGTGGGAGAGATTGAATTGAAAATGCTGGAAAGTAGATCACTTGTCAGCAGAGGCACAAATGGGGTTGTTGTTGTACACGATGTCATTTTGTCAATCGGTCTGAAAAAGACAGAGGGAGTGAGATTCACATTCACCAGTGGAAAGCAAGTTGAGGAGCTGCTAAATGAGAAGGTATCAAATCATGAAATTAATTTTGTTCCATAATATGTCTCTATCATTATGATAACTACTCAATTCTGTTTAATAATATCATGCAGAAAATTCCAGAGATCAAAGGTATATGGCTGAGTGAAAATAATAAAGATCGATTAGATATATCAGCATCAAAATTGGAGTTGTTGTGCAGTTCGATAAGAGTTCTTGCATTGGGGAACTTGATAAAAGTAGAGGGCAAATGTAGTCAAACATTTAAAAAGTTGGTTTTTCTACAAGCTGCAGTTCCCCATCTTCCCTTTGATGTGTCCCAGTCAAAGGGATTGAAATATTTGAAGTACGAACCAAGGGATTTGAATTTCCACGAGGCAAGTCTCTTTCAAATATTTAGTCCAATATCTCTTTCCTCAATTTTCTTCCAAAAATGAATTCGTGTGTGAGATAGTTTTATTATTTTTAATGGTTCAATTTGATTATGTTTGTCACAAATAATTTGCAGATTCCCTCGAGTGTTAGGTACATGGAGTTTGATGGAACGTCACATTCTCATGCCTTCGAAATCTCTGCCGGCGATCTTCAGCATCTCGGGAATTTGCGGATACTTAGATTGACCCACTCTGTAGCGTTGAAAAAATTAGCTGAAGATTTTGGATCATTGATTTCTCTGGAAAAGCTCAATTTGCAGGGTTGCAAGAATCTAAAAGTGCTTCCTAGTAATTTTGAGAAACTCACAGCATTGAAATTATTGGATCTATCCTATTGCGAGAGCCTACTAGATCTCCCTCATGGCTTAGGAAACTTAACATCACTTGCTGAATTAGATTTGAAGGAATGCAGCCAATTAAGAAGTATTCCAGAAAGCATTGGAGAGCTGAAGTCGTTGGCCTCCTCACTGGATATGTCAGGCTGTTCAAGCTTAAAAGAACTACCTAATGGGTTCTGCAACCTCTCCTTTATCAGAGTTCTTTCATTGGCGCACTGTAGCAATTTAGAGAAGCTTCCAGACAGGTTTGGGGAATTAGTAAATTTATGGAAGCTGGATTTAAGTTACTGCAAAAACCTTGAAGATTTGTGTAATGACTTCCACTGCCTCGCCTCCTTACAAATGTTAGACTTGACAGGGTGCCACAGTTTAAAAGGACTGCCTGAATATTTTCACTTTCTTGCCTCATTGAATCGATTAAATCTAAATGACTGCCCCTTGTTGGACGGGGAAGAGATGGACAAGGTGGTGAACATAAAAACACTACAGTGGGTAGACCTCCGGCAAAGCCAAATGTTGTTGAAAAGATGGGGAGAAATTGAAAGAGAAGGCAATCCATTAACAGTGTTGACAGGACAGGTTAACATAACATCCATCCATCCATATTGATATACCGATCGTGTTATTGCATGTATTTTATGTGAACTTTTAAAACGAATGTAGATTGTGTATCGTTTTTAATTTGTACTGATTTCAGATTTCTGTTCAGGATTTGTCGGAGGACCGGAAGGCGACTGTAGAAAAGGAGTTGTTAACAGAATTCGACAGCCTTCTCAGTAATGGAGAAGGAGAGCCATTCCATCTGTCTCACCATCTTTCTGCAGACTCCCTCTTTCTTGTCATCTTTGATTTGCATGACAATTTTGATTATGATTTCCCGTGGCGTTTATTTGAAGAAACGATAGATGAAATACAAACAAAATTTGAAATAATTTATATGGGCCACAATTTTAATGAGTTGCCTTTGAAAGTCAAGGGTAAAATTGTGGGCCATGGGGAGCGGGACGATCGCAATCTTGATGTGAAAGGGAAAGTGATCTCTTTGTTAGATGGTGCAGATCAACTGCGACGAGTAGATCCAGATGATCCGAACCGTTATTTTGAGATGAGAACGAAGGTAGCGGGAGACGAGAAGGGTGCTAAAGATTATCGTCTTTGCTGGAAACTTTTGGCAGGCCCTGAAGTGGAGGAATTTTGGTTGGGTAAGTGTAGAAGTTACGAGAGGTTGAAGGAACTTGAAGCAAGAAGTGGAGAGAGTAACATAGAGTTGTTAAGAGAATTGTTTCCGACTGGTATTAAGTTCTCACAGAAGGTATTAAGTTCTGACTTTTGTTATATTTCTTTTTTAAAACATAATTTACAAATTTCGCGTCACGTTATTGATTCTCTCTACTTTATTTTGTTGACATTGATAATTGTAGGGCGCTGCAAATGAAAGCTCCAAACCTTGTAGGTGCGGAGTGGAAGAATTGAAAGGAAAAAGGATTTTGTTAGACATCAGGCCTCTTGACATGTGTTATGATATTCGTTTGGGGTCTTTGATGGAACTGTATAACACAAAGAAAGAGGCATTGAATTTAGAAGTTATATCAATTCCACTTGTGCACCCAAATACAAATATAACAGTGGAGATGCTTGAGCAGTTCTCAGGAGATGCTCCGTGGTTGGTCCTTCAAAATCCATGGATGTTAAGCAGAGCAGTGAAGTATTTCCTCATTAAAGGGAGTCTACCGGACCAACAATGGAAATTATGGAGCGATGAGCTTACCATAATGTACATGAGTATAATCACGGTAATAGAACCAAATGGGAAAGTGTTTACAGCTGATAAACCTGTACTGCCTTTGCTAGATAGGTGGGGGCCAAAGGCTTATCCCTTTACCGTGGACAGAATTAAAGAATTAGAGGAGGAAGAGTGGTCTCAAATGGAGACTACGTCTGCTTTAGAGCTTCTTTTCTGCAATCAAGAAAGCGTATGGCATAAGGTGAGTAGTCCATCATTGTTGGTTTAAAGTTTGATAGATTAAAGGTTGTCTTGTTATATAATTTCTTTTCGGGGAGATGATAAATTAAAGATTAGTATTTAATTTATATTTGTTTTTTTAATACTGTTATTAAAAATAATAAGTTAAAAAAAATTTAAATAGATGATTTACTATTGTTTTAAGATTATTAATTTTTTTCCTTATTTTGAAAGGTAAAAGAGGCATTGCTTCAACAAAAAATGATATGCTTATTTGGTGGAGATGGCTCTGTAAAAGGGATATCTATGAAGGAGTTTACAATTTTTTTAAGGAATGTGTTAATAGAGTTTATTGCTGACATTCATATAATTTATATCCCTGGATTTGACTTCAAAGAGTCAGAAAAATCAAATCTCACCGATGCCACTTATGTTTATTATTCTCCACTACCAAATCCTGATATGCCAAAAGCCGAGATGGAGGAGATGCCTTTGTTAAATTTGTTGGAACACGAGGCTATAAGATTTTGGACACACTTTTGTTCTTTAGAAGAAACGGTGTCTAAACGAGATGGCAATGCCAAGCTGAAAAGAATCTTTAACTCTATTGATTATCACATTCCATGGATGATATTAATAGATAAAGATGGGGAAATAATTATAGAAAATGGGCAAGATATGATTTCCCTATATTCAAAGAGTATGGAAGAGAAAGCCAAGAGATTGATGCAAGTCTTAATCAAGGGCTCCAAGGAGGAAAAAGAACAAGCATTGTTAGAGTTTGATGATGATGATGATGGTGATGATGATGCTGATGATGGTGATGATGGTGATGATGATGATGATGCTGATGATGGTGATGATGGTGATGATGATGTCTGCTGAGAAACAAATTATTTATTTTTAGTATTGTGAACAAAGATGATGTATTTAATGCTATGTATTATAAATGAGCTACATTTTATTTATTATTTTCAATATGTTTTCTCATTTTTTTCACTATAATAACATTCTTTCTTATCATTAATTTTATTGTTAATTCAAGGATGTGTTGTGGCGAGTTAAAAGTATAAGAGAATCATAATCAAACACATTATTTCTTTGAAATAAGACATAAATCTATTCAAGCAAACCAAATACCCATTAATCCCAAACCAGTTTTAAACTATGGAAAAAAGAATAATTTTTTTTAAATTATGCATTGATTTCCATATTTTTAACTAGTTGTATCAGAATGACAATTAGCCTTTTCCCAACATGGATAACCTAAAGAGTTACATGTTTTAAGATCTTATATATTCCAATGTATTATCCAAGAAAAATTAACTATTGGTTTCTCATGAAAGATGTATAGTGAACTTCACTACTCCTTAGGGTGCCTTTGCTTATATCACATCCTACGCCAACATATGTTTTATGTATCTATAGTTTTTTTATACACAAACTACTGTCATAAGTTAATATGAGGTATGGCCACATCTTCCAACGAGGACTAGACCATATTATACCACCATTGAAACCTTGAAGCAAAAACTATGAAAGGGCATATTTTAATCTATCCGGCATGAAGCATGATATTTCTTATCTAGATAAATAAATCTAATACTGCTATTGGAATATATTAACAAAATTGCATCCTAATAATATTGATAATCTTATGTTAATAGGAAGCTAAATGCAATTTAAAGGAATTATAAAACAATTCAAAAGGAAGTATGTGTCATTTCGAAAGTTTTCCATTTCCTCTTGGAACCCAAAATTTCAATGTTATGTTGATCACTAAGAATTGAACTATATTTCCAATAAGGCTTTCTTATTAGGGCACTTAAGCAATTGATTTTTTTTTATAAGAACATGAGTTCACTATTATTATCAAACTAAGATAAAGGCATGTCTTTATGAATCACATCTCTACCATCACCCTGGGCTAGACAAAAGACTTTCAAGATGTTTTTGTTGATACATAATTGTTCAAAATTCACCCAAAAAATGGCCTAAAGTGTCTCAAAGATGATTATTGGTTCTTAACTAATCAAATTTGATTAGAAGAGTGTTCTATAAACGGGACATTATCACAATTTTTTTTTTTTATTCTTATAAATCATCATTACAAAAGTGATACATAAGTTTGATAATAGAATATGAATAAGATTTATTTTCCCTATGAATATTAAAAAATCTATGAATAACATTACACCCTACGAATATGAACCCTTAGATTAATAAACCCAAGGGATTATAAACCCAAGGAAATAATATTAAACCCAAGGGATCAATAATATAAACTCAAGGTATATAAACCCTAAGATAAACATTATAAACCCTAAAGAAATCATGGTTGATGATGATTGATTTTCATATTGAGACAATATTTGTTACAATGCAACGTTGGAACATGGTTTCTTTTCATATTGAAAAAATCCTTGTCACATTGTGACGTTGGACTATGGTTGGCCATGATTATAAACCCAATGGATTTATATTAAACCCAAAGATTAATATTATAAATCCTATGAAAAATGTTATACCCTAGGAATATGAACCCTTAGATTAATAAACCCAAGGGATTAATATTATAAACCCAAGGGAATAATAAACTCAGGGAAATAATAAATGGTTGATTTTCATATTGACATAATCTTTGTCACAATGTGACGTTGGACTATGGTTGACCATGATTGATTTTCATATTGAGACAACCTTTGGCACAATGCGATGTTGGAAATTGGTTGGCCATGGTTGATTTTCATATTGAGACAATATTTGTCACAATGTGACATTGGCCATGGTTGACCAAGGATGACCATGGTTGTCATAATGTAACGTTGGACCAAGGGATTGATATTATAAACCCAAAGGACTAATTCTAAAACCCCAAGGTATTATAAACCCAAGGAAAATGGACCCATAGATTAATAAAACCAACAAATTAATATTATAAACCCAAGGGAATAATAAACCCAAGGGATTAGTATTAAAAATCCAAAGGATTATAAACCCAAGGGAGTAATATTAAACCCAAGCGAATAATATTATAGCCCTAGGTATATAAACCCTAAAATAAACATCGTTGAACATGTTTTACCATGGTTGATTTTCATATATGCTATGTGTGGTTGAGATTATAAACCTAAGTGAATAATATTATACCCTAGGAATATGAACTCTTAGAGTAATAAACCCAAGGGATTGATATTATAAACCCAAGGGAATTGTGAGGACCCAACCGTAGGGCCTTTAACTATTGATATAATCATCCAATTAAATTTCCCAAATTTTGAGAACAATCAAAGAAATTTCACAAAATTTTAGAACAAGGAAAATTTCAGGTTTATAAAACATCATAAGCATGAACATATATTAATTTAATTCTACAACATGCATAACTTTTAACAATTTACATAAATAAAGTGACTAAATGAAGAATACTTGATTCGACGACTTTGTTGGGATGATCTTGACTCTGTTAGGATTCTCATGTTGGGCTACTTAATCAAATTTACCTCCTAGCCAACTAGGAATGATTTCCTAGCCCAAAGAATGTCCATAGGTTCCCTAGCCCTCTGAGTCCAAGTCCAACCAGTTGTAGTGTGTCCAAGTTAAAATCACCACTCTCCAAATAGATCCAAGTTTAAGTTCTTTCATTTTTCTCTCTGTTCTCTTCCTTCTCCTTCTTTACCTTCCTCCTCCAAATAAAATCCTCCAATGCCAAAATAAAGAACAAAGATCCCCCTCCTCCTTCTTTTTCTCTCATCCACTTGAACCAAATACCATTAATGCCGTGAATACCCCCCATCCTTTTATTCAATGACCTTGACTTTCCTTTCCATATATTATCCCAAAATAAATTTGAGGAGACACCTTGAGAATTGAAATACAAATATTTAATTGAGAAATAAATTGGAGAAGACCATATCCTATCCAAAAGTAACATTGAGAAGACACCTTAAGAATTGAAATATGAGTATTTAATTTAGAAATAAATTGGAGAAAACCATATCTTATCCAAAAGTAAATTTGAGAAGACACATTGGGAATTGATTAATAATTGAATAATAAAAAATAATAAAAAATCATATTAGTAAAATAAAGTTATAGATTCACAAGTGTAGGTATTACTTAATAATTGAGCCTAGAGGCACATTTTACAGCCCAGTATGACCCTGATATGTAAGTATGTCACGTCCTCAAAAAATACTAATTTTTTTTTTACTAATGTCGACCAAAACATCAACTTGAACATTAAATTATATATAACTTTTTAATCTTATTAATGGACTAAGATTAATTATTAAAATATAACTATGTATTATTATATATAATTTGAATGGATAATAAATTATGTCATGCATTTAATAGTTCTTTTATCATATAAGTGAATTTCAATGGATCATAAATTTACCTTTAACAAAAAATTTTACCACATTAAAATTGTAAATTAGGTAAAATATTAAACATATTTACTCAAATTTACTAAAGCTAATAGCATCTCTTAAATCAAAGGAAAAATGTTAATTCAACAAAAAGAATCGAAAATCCTGCTCCAAAACGTTTTAATATTTTTTTTGATTAAATATTTGTAAAATGAATTTTTGGAGGGAAAAACCATATCCTATGGATATATTAAAGTCTTTAAAGACATAAATATTTCCACATCAAAGTTCTAATATTTGAAATTATTAATTTGATGTAGTTTTATTATAATTTTTGTTATCATGCCATAAAAAACATTATTAAATCTAATATTAATATTATTAAATTTAATGACTTTGGATTAATACAATATTAAATTTAATATGATATTCAATTTGTTATATTATAATATATATTAATATATCATGATATATATTAACTCTAGATGCATTTATGTAGGGAAGAACAAAGACATAAAGTGATAGAGGTGGAGAGATAGAGGGAGTGACAAGGGAGATATGGAGATAAAATGAAGGTGAAATACATAGAGAGAGAAGAGTGGAGAGAGAGAGAGAGAGAGGGGGGGTGACAAGGGAAAGATGTAGAGAGAGTGTGTATGTTTTGGGGTGAGATAGAGAGACAAACAAGGAGATATGGAAGGAAGGGGGAAGAGAAGGAGAGAGAAGGAAAGAGGGAGGGAGATAGTGACAAGGTTGGAGGGTGAAGAGAAAGAGAGGGGGGAGAGGCAGAGGGAGGTGAGAGAGAAAGGGGGAGAGATGAAGGAAGAGAGAGAACATGAGAGAGGGAGGGAGATAGTGACAAGGTTGGAGGGTGAAGAGAGAGAGGGGGGGAGAGGCAGAGGAAGGTGAGAGAGAAGGGGAGAGAGATGAAGGAAGAGAGAGAACATGAGAGAGAGAAGGAGACAAGGAGGGAGAGAGAGATGGAGTTAGAGGGAAAGAGAGAGGGATGTAAGAAGAAATACCTAGAGAGAGAAATGTGGAGAGAGAGAGAGAGAGAGAGAGAGAGAGAGAGAGAGGGAGTGATAAGGGAGATAGAGAGAGGGAAAGAGGAGAGCAGGAGGGAAGAGAGAGAGACAAGGGAGAGAGAGAGTGAAGGGAAAGAGAGAAGGAGAGGAAGAGGGAGGGAGAGATACATAGATATGGAGAAAGCATGTGTATGTTTTGGGGGTGACATAGAGAGACAAAGGAGAGACAGAGGATATAGAGATATATATGGGAGGTGAAGAGAGGGAAGAAGAGAGAGATAGAGAGGGAGGGAGAGATAGATAGACATGGAGAGAGTGTGTGTGCATATTTTGGGGGGTGAGATAGAGAGACAAAGAAGGGGAGATGGAGGGATATATAGATATATATGGAGGGGGGAGAGAGGGAATAATATTTCTTGTACTATATGTATTGATTTTAGTGTAGATGACAGTTTGTAATCCTATTTGATTGTTTGCACTAGATGCATTGATTTAAGTTTAGATGTTGATTTCTAATTATATTTGATTTCCTGCACTAGATGCATTGGTTTTAGTTTAGATTTTGATTTCTAATCCTATTTGATTGCTTTCTCTAGATGCATTTATTTCAGTGTAGATGGTGATTTGTAATTTATTTGATTGCTTGTGTTAGATGCATTGATTTTAGTGTAGATGTTGATTTCTAATTATATTTGATTGCTTGCACTAGATGTATTGATTTCAATGTAGATGTTGGTTTCTGATCTTATTTGATTGCTTGCATTATATGCATTGATTTCAATGTAGATGTTTTCTAATCCTATTTGATTTCTTGCATTAGATGGATTATATGTTGTTAATCTTGAGACTATAAATTATTAAAAATATTTTTCAAGATTAGATGGATGGGGGGAGAGGGAAGAAGATTTATTGCACTAGATGCATTGATTTCATTGTAAATGTTTATTTCTAATCCTATCTAATTTCTTGCACTATATGCATTGATTTCAGTGTAGATGTTGGTTTCTAATTATATTTGATTGCTTTCACTAGATGCATTGATTTCAGTGTAGACATCGATTTCTAATCCTATTTCATTGCTTGAACTAGATGCATGGATTTAAGTGCAGCTGTGGATTTCTAATCCTATTGATTTCTTGCACTAGATGTATGGATTTCAATGTAGATGTGGATTTCTAATTCTATTTGATTGCTTGCACTAGATGCATTGATTTCAGTGTAGATGTTGATTTCTAATCTCATTTTATTGCATTCATTAGATGCATTGATTTCAGTGTAGATTTTGTTTTCTAATCCTATTTGATTGTTTGCATTATATGCATTAGATGTTATTAAGATTGAGGTTGTAGATCATTAAAAAAAATATTTTTCAAGATATATTTAGTAATACATAGAGGGACACTATTAAGAAATAATTAGTTGTCAAAAGTTGTGATACCTAGAATTAAAATGAAAAAGACGTGCATAATAAATCCCCCTACAAAGTGCAAATTAATCCTTGACAAGATCATCTCCCTTCTTCATCACTAACTAATTACTAATAGACAATTACGTATATTCAAAATATATTCAAAATTACTAATAGAGTAATTGCATACAACAATGTATTCAAAATATTTATAAGAGGAAAATGTATATTTATAAACATCAAAACAAATCAAAATATTCTTCAAGGAGTTGTGATAATTGTTTGGAGAAACAAATAATGTAATTTTTTTATAAATTTGGCCACCCATTAAAAAAAATCAAAAATACATTATTTCTTTACTTTGAAAAATAAACTATAGATAAAAAAAAATCATGAAAATATCCTTGAAGGAAATAAATTATTTCAATCATAAACAAACAAAAAAAATATTTCAAGAGTAATCTTGATGTAGTAAATTATTAAAACTACCCTTCAAGATATATTTTCTAATTTTTGGAGGAACACTGTTAGAATTATTTAGTTGTTAGAAGTTGTGATACTTAAAATTAAATGAAATAAATGTGCAATATTAATCCTCCTACAAACTATTGACAAGATTGTCTCCCTTCTTCATCACAAAATAGTTACTAATAAACAATTACATACACATATAAGATTATAATACAACAACTGTAAAATTCACAAACATTACCATCCAAATCCAAACACAAAGATATAAACCACTGAAGTATCCAAACACAGACGTACACACATACCAAAATAAAGAAGAGAATGATATGGTCATTCCAAGCAAAGAAAGCATATTGTGAACTTTTAATTTTATCTCAGACATATACATAATAATGATAATCTAAAAATGGGACATTGTTGCCCTCAACTAGAACTAGCTTAGATCCATCTAAAATTAGATCTATCATGCGTCAAGAGGGATCAAATCCCTCGAGGTGAAAACCTTTCCTCAAGTTCTACACACTGAAAAGAAGGTTTGCACCTTGAGGGATTCGATCCCTCTCAGTGCATGACACATCTGGTGTTAGACAGATCTAAGCTGGTTATAAGTCAATATTTTTAGGTTAATTAAACTCTAATCAAAATTAGCATGATAGTTTCAAGTAGAGAATTACAGGAATAATAAACCCAAGGGATTAAAATTATAAACCCAAGGTATATAAACCCTAAGATAAATATTATAAACCCTAAAATAAGCATGGTTGACCATAGTTGATTTCCATATTGAGCCAATCCTTGTCACAATGCGATGCTCAACCATGGTTGATCATGTTTGGCAAAGATTGATTTTCATATCGAGACAATCTTTGTCACAATGCGACATTGGACCATGGTTAACCATGGTTGATTTTCATATTGAGACAATCTTTGTCATAATGTGACATTTGACCATGGTTGACCATGCTTGGCTATGATTAACCATGGTTGACCATGATTGATATTATAAAGGAAAGGGAATAATAAACCCATGGGATTGATATTATAAACCCAAGGGATTAATGCTAAAACCCCAAGGGATTATGAACCTGTTGTAGTTGCTGCAACAACCTGATCTGAAAATCACTCTTGAGTGACCTTAGTTAATTAATTATTGAATGAAGGTATTACAGACTCATGTGCTAGTGTGTGTCTATGTTATTTTAGGCAACAGACCGATCAGATTGCAAAATACACAAACACTGGAAAAGGGAAAATAGTAGAGAAACACAGTAAGGAAATACAAGAACACAACAATTAATAAGGAGTTCACCCTATCCTCCAGGGCTATGTCTCTGGTCCAGCTTTCAGTGGTGGACTTCTTTTATTGTGTCTTTGAAGCAGATAATTACAGTGAGGAACTCAATCTGAGTCTCCTGAAACAGAATTGCTTGGCAGGGTGGTTCTTGGATTCCCCAAGCCACTAGAGTGCATAGACTCTTTTCCTATCCAAGTCTTGACCTCTCTGGTCTTAAGGGGAGGAGCCCAATGTGGTGCTAAGTTCTGGATAGATCCTCTCCAGGATTGCTCGATGCTGCCTTATGCTGCAAGTCAGCTCAGCGCTCTGTCTCTTCTGCTCTTTGCTTCACTCTTGCTTCCTTTCTTTGTCTTCGTCTTCTTCTCTTCGGTTCTTCCTCTCGGTGTATTCTATCTCTCTTTGTCTTTTCTGTTCTCTCTTCATGGCTTTAAAGCCAATCGATCTCATGACTGCTCACTTCCTCTTCCGCCCCCGTTAGATTGCCTGCTACTACTCGCTTAGCTTTCCCTGTCTCGGCATCATCATCAATGGCTCACAGGGAGTGGCCACTTGTCCTCCTACGAACTGTGCCAGTTCTTCCTCATCAGTTTGGTTCTTCGATTACGTTGGGAAATGACTTGTCTGCCACCTCAACAGTCAAATCAGACCTCAAATCCTTATGTATCGCAGCTTAATCCCCTGTCAAATCCGATTTCCCCATTGGGCATGATCTCAGTCGTTAGATCTGGAGCCCCCAGATTCGACGTCATTCGTTCATTTTGCGCGGTTGACTTGCTCGACTATTAGCGTGCAATGAGCGGTGATTTTCTCTCTCCTCCGCTTGCCACACATCGGGCGCTGAATGGAATCACTAGGTTTCAGCCAAATCCGCTTATCACCCAAGGGTGCCCACATTATACCGCCGGTTTTGGAGCCTGAGTCTCGCCTTTAGCCTTTAGCGCTTTTCCCCACGGTTTTCCTGGCTTCCATGTGACTGAGCATTCGGGGCCTCTCCTTCTCAAGGGGTTTTTCCCAGTGATGTGCGATTAATGCTAATCGCACATCAGAAATGGCCTCCTTTTCCCCATCCGAGCTTCCCAGGTGCCAGTTTCGCCTCCTGCGCGGTCTCCATGGGCCTCAGTTAGCGCGCTTTGATCGAGGTCCTCGTCGTTCCTCACTGGCTTCCAACTACCACTGTTCAGAGGTCTTCCTGATCGCTCTGTGCTCATAAATCTTTGAATTTTTTTCCCGATCTGATTACAATCATGGCATCTTGATTATCTTCATGGATCCAATTCGAATCACAACCCCTCCAAAAATTATGAAATCCTTAAAATTTTCAGAGCCCCAGTGTCGTGCAAGACTTCTTGTACCTTTGAGATCTACTCAAAAGTTCGCCAGACCAAAAGAACCCCATAAAAACCTAAGTTTTCTAGATAAGTGAAGCTAAGTTGCAAGATCCTGTTTAAGTAAGTCGGTCATAGCTTTGGGATGCGACTATGTCAAACACTTGCGATTGTTGTGATTTTTGCGACCCACAAGTCGCATAGGTCGCACTTACCCCTAGATGCAACAGTGCAACCCTTGTGACATCGCGATCACCAGGTCACAAGGTCGCATATTCACAAAGGTTGCAAAGGTTGCATAGGTCGCACTTACCCCTTGATGCTACCATGCGACCCTTGTGACCTCATGACCACCAAGTCATAAGGTCGCATAAGTCACAAAGGTCACATAGGTCTCACTTACCCCTCGGTGCAACCATGTGACCCTTGAAACCTCGCAAACACCAAGTCGCAACGTCACACTTTAGACTCGTGAAACCTTAGCATGTGTGACCAAAACTATAAATAAGGAGGTCACACCATTCATTGTAACAACTCCTTTGTTCGCATGAAAGATGAGGAAGCTTGTGACTTGGGCACACGTTGATTTTCTTCAGGTAGGCGACCTTTCACCTTCCCAGTAATCATGTTTTTAACCATGTGTCATTTCGTGCCTTCCTGACCTTCCACCTTCCACCCCAGAGGGATTTTTATCCCCTCTTGCTTAGGTTTTAACCTCAAACCAAAGAAGAAATTTCCTTGGCTCTATTCAACCTTTCTTGACCCACTCAGTACCATTCTACAACCTTGATCATCCCTACTTTGCGAGTAGGCCTGGCCATCTGGCCCAGAAGAAGTCAAGAGCTCCCCAAAGCCTCAAATATTCCTCCTTGGCCTACCCAAAACCCTGGTCGCATGGCCCACGGTCACGATACCACTTTTCACGCAACCTAGTGACTGCGTGACCCCTACGACCTAGCGACCCCTGCGACCTAACGACCTAGCAATTGTGCGACCTAGTGACTCACAACCTAGTAACTACGCGACTATGCGACCTAGCGACTATGTGACCGTGCGACTATGAAACCTGTGACTCTTATTCTAAGTCACACTCTTTGCCTCGCAAACATGTGACCTAGCTCCCTTTGCGACCTGTTAGAAAACCCTCTTGCGAACTTTTAAAGTTGATTTCATTTAGGTAATTTTTACTTGATTTTCATGTCATTGCTCTCATCGTGGGATTTTATTTTTGACATTCTAGGTGACATGGATCTCGAGTGCATATCCATCTCCTCCTTCAAAGATGATATGGCTCCCCCAACTACTGAGTCCACTCACAAGGGTTTGGGAAGCAGTTCATGGGAGATCTACCAGGACGAGGAGCCACACATCTATGGGGATACAACTTGCACATTAGTAAAACCATGAAACTCTCCTGGTACGACATCTATGAAGAGTTTGCAAATCCATCCATAGAGGAAAGGCAAGAGGATTTCCCAATATACCTAAATGTCAAAAGGTTGAGGCTGCACCAGATAGCATCACACCCCAACGATCTTGCCATGTGTAGAGACTATTTACTGGATCCTGCAAAATACAGATAGAGATTCATGGACGGTAAGAGACCATACTAGAGCATCCTTGGATGCAATCTCCTCTGCAAAAATTTCTGCCTATTATAGACTCCTGGAGAAACAGGAGACCTTCAATACCAAGTGGCTCCAAGGTTTTGTAACCCCAGTCAAAGATATCCTGAGGGAATGGTAGCAGAACCCATCAAAGTTCAGGGTTAGATCAGATCAGACATACAAGACAGAGGGGTTACAGAAGGAATTTCAATTAATTTCTGCTATGATGTGCCGCTTGTATGGTAAGGCAGGTTGCAACGTATTATATGGCACCTGGGTGCCTCTCATGCACATTGTCGCCACATGGGGAATTATTTTTTCAATTGGGAAAACATCTTGGCCTTGTCGTTGAAAACAAAAATAGTTGTAGCTAAGCACCCACAACCAAAACAGCCTCCAAAATTTTACATGGCTTTGTACCTCCTAGACGTTGTCCACGCAAGATGCCAATTTGAGCGCTGGATCTATAACTGGGATACATCAATGGCTTACCTCATGCACCACCACTACAAGGTTTTCTGGGACACTTCCTATAGAGGTATATTATATGTGAATTCAAAATCTTTTATCCCCCCGCTATACCAACTGCTATTTGGTGAGGAACCACCATGCATGTCAAAGAGGGCTATGGAGACAGTGATCAAGGTGGCACATTGGTTCCCCATCCAAGAGGGAATTTTCATCAGAGTGTTCAATACCCTTAAAGCCCCCCATGCCCTACCTAGTTCGTAATGGAAAAGACACTCGTGCGAGAAGTTTGCTACCAAATGAAACAAGGCTTTTCAAAGGTATTGAACAAAGGAAAGAAGAAACCATGGCCTGCCTTCCCTCTCATCATCAGAGCATATGTAGTGGAAAACTTCAAAGAAGCAGAAGTAGAGGCTAAAGAGTTAAAGGGAAGCCATTTCATAAGTCTCAACTCTCAGACGTATGATCCCAAGAGAGTCGTGGCCACCCACTGCAAGAAAGAAAAGTTCAGTTGGTCATATTCGCACACTAGACAAGATCATGAAGATGGGGTGAAGAATTGGTATAACGCCACGAGGGAACTTAGTTCAAGTGAGCAGCAAGCCAGAGATGAGGAGCTCCTTGAGGATTCCCAGGAAAATGTTAATCTTAAATAAAGAGCCTCCACCATTAAGAAAAAATAGCAGGAGACACAGAGCACCACCGGGGGATCCGACAAGCAAAAGGGGAAAGAGGTTGAAGATATTTTGAGTGACCCCAAAGAGGAGGACGTCAATGAAACGTTGGAACAGAGAAATGCCACCCTGGTAAGAAAATAACAGGACCTTAAGAGAAGAAGAGAGCAAGAGATCAAAAAGTCTCAAGATTCTAGCGAGCACGGCCAAATTGAGAAGAAGAGGTGGCAAGAAGAGAAGGAAAAGGAGAAACAACTACAAGAAAAGCTGCAGGAGGAAAGAAGGGTTCAGGAAGAGGCAAAGAAGAAAAAACAGGAGGTGCAATGCAAGGCTAGGGAAGAAGAGGAGAAAAATATATTGGAGCAGGAGTTAAAAAATATGGAAGATGACCTCAAGAGGCAACAAGCACTTGTAGATCAAGAAAGAAAGAAGCAGGAGGAAGAACAAAGGAAGAGAAAAGAAAAGGAAACTAGGGGAATCGAGCAAGGAGAGACTAGTAAAACAACCGAGCTAGATATAGAGTGAAGTGATATGCCTGCATTAGATGTGCCTCCTTCTACTCCCCTCACTAGCGGGCACCTTCCCTTGCAATAACTGGGGTTCTCGGAAGGACAAGAAGAGGATGTCCTAGATCTCAAAAGGCTCACCTTGGATGAAGTCAGCCTGAAAATTGTGAAAGAAAGGAAAAATTGTTCTGCCAGGAATCCAGCTGAGCCCTTATTAGTCACCATGGCTAAGAAGATTATGCCCAACATCACAGTGAACCTGGAAATGATGGCCTCGGCCAGGACAACTTTCGTTGCCACCACAAAACACAATGCGGCCCGGATGAGCAAGAAGATCATAGACCTTTAGAATAGGCTCTATGCGTCTGAACAAAGGGCCACCACTGCAAAGCAAGAAAGAAAGAGAGTAGAGGAAGAGAATGAAGCTCTCCATTTAGTTCACTCAAGCATAATATAATTCCAGGCAATGATCAAAGTAGAAGCTGATACCCTTTGGGAAGCCATGACGATGGTCTATGAAGATATTTCTAAATTGCATCACACAGTGGCCCCAATCTTGGCAATACAAGCTCACATAAAGGAATGAGTCACAATCCTAAAGGACGCTATGATTTCTCTAGATAAAATACATGAATGGTCTGCTAAGTACCTGGGAGCACCAGTGGTGGTCCCTAAGAAAGATTGGATCACCATGAAGAACGCCAAGGTTCAACTCCGCATCAAGATTCAATCAAAAGACAAATTGACCAAACATGTGGACAGAGTATTAGCTTCCTATAGGAATCTCTTCAGTGGCCTAGAATATATGATCCAACTTCATGGCGTTCCATCTATTGGAGAAGTAGGGAAAGTGAGGAGGCAAGAAGATACCTCAAAGGAAGTACAGGTTTTTGTGGATACATATAACAAGCAACCTGTGCAGAGAAAATTCTAGTCACCAAAGAAAATATCACACATTATGTCACATAGAACCAGTAAGGATTTACACCAAAATGGTGACCTTGAATAACCAGGTGAATGCCAAATGGACCACCCTCATCCCAGATGCACTCGAGTGCATGCACAGACATGATGAAGACCAACCGCAGATCACTCCCATCATAGCAGAATACAACCTATGGTGCACCTATTCGAAAAAACAACTCAATCTGGAAATCCCAGAACTTGCTATTGTTAAATTGATGAATTAGGTTAATAACTTATTTTTGTGATGTATGTACTTTGGTAGAATAAGACATTTTTGGAATACGAAAGGTCATGAGGGAGACCAAGGTTCATCGGGTAGATGAAGAGTCATGAGGAAGCTCAAGAGTCAAGGGTAGGCAACGAGCCACCCTCACTCTATAAATACACCCTCATGACACATTCGCGAGGACCTTTTTGCTATGGACATTTTGGAGATGTAATATTGCTTAGGAGAACTTATGCTCTTCTAATTGATGCAAGGAGTGATTGTAATCTTCCACTATTGGATTCCTTCAATCTCTTATGTCGTAATTTCCATGAGTATTTTCTTTGCTTGATGGATCAGATGTTCCTGAGAGTTCTTTGATGTGCATTCTTGTCATATGCTATCTCGTACTACACATTTTGTGTTGCTTCACATGGATGGTATTTGATTCACTAAATCTATGCTTGTGCTGATGAATTGTTTCATTGGTATTGGTATAATCTATTGCCAACTATATGTTTATTTATGCTCTTAGATGTTTGATTATTGTGAACTACTTTACAATTGCTAAGCACTTTATCTTGTAAAACATGAGTCTTATTTGAATCCTGCTAACAGTTACTTTACATAAGGTTTATGTTGTTAATAGTTTGGCTATTCATGGTATGCATGTTATAAGATATTTGTCAATTATTTCCTTGTGTTTATTAAAGTTCATGCTTTCAATATACCTCACATCCCACCTCCATCCAAAGCAATCTCAACACACCTGAACGACAGTCGAGCCAACATAACGGAAGGGATCCCTAAAGAAAATGGTGCAGGCTCTAGTTGGGAACCTACATCGGGGAGATCCCTTGTGTTGTTGGTGAAAAATTCTAGCTCGTCAACATATTTGGTGCTAGAAGGAGGTCCATGGCAAGTGCTAATCCACGCCCTCACATCGAAACTTCTCATCAAGCTAGTAACCAACCCCGACCCCCCATGCTTCTTGAAATACCATACATTCCCCCTTATGGTCCGACTTTCACAAGGCCGCATCAAGAAGAGTCCCAACTCCCCCCTCTTGAAGATGCCCTGGGAGGAGAGGAACTACCCCTGTTCGAAGTCACCAATGAACAGCTTAGGGCCATGTGCCCTATTACTTGATAGTTCACCAGGGGTTCGAAATGCATTCCTGTCACTTACTCCCTATCCAACCGACACACCTCCATGCCTTAGTACATGCGTCAAGGCGTCATCATTAACTCCATATCGTAGTTAATCGACCTAGTGCTTGATGACTATGCAGACACTGTTGAGAGGCTCTCCATTGAAAGGTTGTACAGTTATCCCAAAGATGAGGGAGGTGACCATAAGAATACCTTCACCAGAAAAAACAACTGGTCAAAATGGGGAGAGATGCAGGGAAACGATCGATGCCTCACAGAGGATACCCCAGTCAAAATTCAACCTTTGACGAGGAATACTAAGGGGACTCTAGGGCGGGGAACCGGGGAATACCTTAGAGATCATATAAAATTTTACCACAATCAGTGTCTCTTGAGGAACCTGAGGAATACCAGGAATGTGAGAAACACTAGGGATCTATGACACCTCAGAGTGCCTCGGGGGGAAGGCAGGCGACCCCCTCACACTAGTGGGTGATTAGGCACCGATAGCGAATCAAAGGGAAATGACCATCATCTCCTATTCAACCCTAGAGGAAACCACCACCAACAACCGTTGGCCTGGATGGCTCAATTCCTATTAAAAATTAGAGGCCAACTCCATGACATGCCCCTCCATTCTGAGAAACACCTCCCGAAGTTCGACCCCGAAAATGGAACCTCAGCTGACGACCATATTAGCGATTTTTACCTAGCATTGCAAATGATGAAGGTCTAGTACAATGATGTGGCTTGTTGTTTATTCCCTCACACTCTCAAGAATAAGGCATCCACTTGGTATCGGTCGCTACTCGTTACCTCCATCCGAACTTGAGATGAGTTCCGGAAAACCTTTCTTGATAAGTTTTCAGAAGACAAGACACCTTCTATGCTCCTCACTGAGCTTAGCACATTGAAATGTCACAAGAAGGAGAAGGTGAAATATTTCAACCAACGATTCACCACCATTTTGAATAAGTTCCTAATGGACGTGGCCCTTGATGATTCCATCACAATTGATTATTACACCAGGGTCCTACCATGGGATATTGCCATGTTCATTAAACATGAAGAAAAACCCACCATAGTAGAGAACTTTGCTGCAATGCTCGAGGTCGAAAAGGATACTCTTTCTATCGACACCCTAGAGCATGAGTCCTAGGAGGAGGCAAAACCCTCCAGTAAAAAAAATCAACCCTCATCAAGTAAAACCGCAGATAAAGACAAGGATTCCTTTGATTTCAAAGGATTGGCAAAATCCCTAAAGCAGTTGACCAACGAAGTGTCTAAATTAAAGAGAAAGACTAGTGATGCTTCGGGAGGAGGAAAACTCACTAAACCCTTTTTCCAGAAAACTAACAATCCCCCCCCTAAAGCGTCACAGGAATCCAATTCGAACTTCAATGTGGAAGAGCTAGGAAAGGATAACTTCTGCACTTTCCATCAGGCCTCTCACTCTGAGAAGACCTGTTCTCAATGGCTCCATAACATGATCGTCATAGTCACTCAGCTTTTAGAAGACTAGGCCATAGGAGAAGGTGAAGAAGAAACTAATGACCCTGAAGAGGATGACTCCCCTCGCAATGATGATGCTCCATCTACTGTGTTAACCTTCAAAGTCATACATGGGGGAGAGGTATTGACCGCTCAAGAGGCCATCGTGGGAGATGCTCCCCCTAAACCCCCAAAAAGGTACAACATTAGAGGAAAGGTCCCATGTCAGATGCTATGCTAGAAGATAAGAAAAGGGCATTGTTTAGAAGGATTCTACCACCCTCCATTACCAGCCAACCATCCACCCCTTCCCCCAAAGGATGAATTATATCGGCTCTAAGGAGTCCCCAACCGGTGTGAGAGGGGACTCATCCACACCCAAAATTTCGACCAAAGGAGTGACAGCTAAAACTACCTCATTAACGTAATGCTCGACACAAGAGCCTTCATCCATAGACTTGGATTACAATATCATTGGGGATATGAAGAATAATCGAGCTAATATCTCATTGTACGAGTTATGCAAGTTGACTAGCCTACGTGAGTTGATTGCCAAAACCTTTGTACGAGTTATGAAAGTTGACTAGCCTACCTGAGTTGATTGCCAAAACCTTTGCCACCTATCCTACCCCTTAAAAATCCTCCTCATCGGACATGGCGAACTCCTTAGGTCGATCTCCAGCCGCGATCGACCTTCAAGCCATAGTAAATGTCGCAAACGCAAAATCGAGAGGTTCGAGCCCTCCTTTCCTCTTGACCTTTGAGATGTTCAACTATAATTTACACAAACACCTCGTTGACTCTGGTGCATCAACCAACATCATGCCCTGGTCAGTATGAAGAAAGCTAAAAATCCAACCAGAGAAAACTGATGCTAAAATCATCAACTCGATCAATCCCAAGTTCCAGCTGTGGGAGAGTTAAATAACATTATTATTTGGTTGTCTTCTGATTCTCGGTTTCATCAGTGCATTGAAATAATCATCGTAGACATTCGAGAAGCCTATGGTTTACTCCTTAGCAAAGATTGGTCCTGCAAGATTCAAGGCTACTTCACCACAAACTGGTCCCACTTATGGCTGCCCTACAAGGGAAAGAATAACTAGATTAGGGTTAATAGTGAGCCTTTCATGAAGCACACTGTAACCGACCTCGAGAGCTCTAATGAACCAATCAGCAACGCCCAAGAAGAACTGCGGGTGTGTCTCCTCGAGACCTTGTTTGGTTGCTATCAGCCTCAGACATCGACCATTCCCCCAGATACCCAGTTGGAACTTCCAATGCAAACCCCAAGCCACAATAATGAAATCTACACCTTAAACTTGCATACTTTGGATCCCCCCTCCCTTAGTGCCATAATCTACACGTTATACTATGACGGATCCAAGACTCATGACGGAGTTGGAGTAGGTTGTGTCCTACTAGACCCCAAAGAAAATAGATTCTTGATTTCTTGTAGATTAGAGTTCCAATGCACCGACAACACTACAGAGTATGAGGCATTGGTCCTCAGCCTCAAAAAATCCATCGATCTAAAAGCATATGGTCTGAATGTAATCGGGGATTCTGAATTCATTACGAGGTAGGTACGCAACACAATTCATTGTTTGTCCCCTCACCTCAAGAGTTACCAACAAGAGGTATGGCATTTGATACACTTGTTTAAAGCTTTCAATATCATTTATGTTCCTAGATTTAATAATTTCGCCATTGAGACTTTAGCTAATGCTACAGCAAGATTCAAGCCCCTTAGGGATGAATTTTCTATTGAAATTATGTATAAATCGGAAGTACCCGATAACATATCTAACTTATGCATTTTCAATGATGATCAACAGATTTTGGAGTTCATGCAAGTGCAGAAGTGTTTAAATACGTAGTGATCAACGAACAAGAACATGAGAGGTCCCTACAAGAAGAAGCAGTTTTGGGGAAACACCATACCTCAAGGGGTGGTTACGTTAGAGAAATTGTTCAACCTACATAACCATTTCCAAGGCCCGCCGAACATAAAGACTCATAGTTCCACTCTCACACATGAATAGATCAACCTCAGGGCCAAATCTGACCCCAAGTGTGTCAACATATGGCTGGTATGCACTCCCAACGAAAGACAGGCATTCGTCAGCCTATTCAAAAGGTATCGCGATATTTTCGCTTGGACATATGACGACTGAAAAAGGATTATCTAGCATGTCATCACTACAAAAAAAGGGGATAAACCATTACAACAAAAGCTAAGGAAAGTGCATCCTGCATTAGAACCCCTCATCCAAAAGGAACTCAAGAAACTATTAGATCCTCGCATCATCTTGAAGGTCAGACACTCTACCTGGGTATCCAATCTGGTTCCTATGCGAAAGAAATATGAAGAAATACGGCTATGCATCGATTTATGGAACCTCAATCAGGCATTAGATAAATACAACTACCTGATTCTCTCCATGCAGTAGATTCTCCAAACCATCTCGAGATGGGAAGTCTTCTCCTTATTAGATGGCTTCTCTGGCTACAATCAAGTCCTGATAGCTAAACCCGATGAGATCAAAACAACTTTCCGAACAAAGTGGGGAATATTTTCATTTCGTCGTATGCCCTTTGGACAGATAAATGGTGGGAGAAAGTTCCAGAGAGAAATGGATATCTCATTCTGAGGTTTAATGGGTCAGAGTGTAGTGGTCTACGTTGATGATGTCACCATTTTCTCAAAGAAAAGGGTTGACCACCTTCACCATTTAAAACATATTTTCGAACGATGCCGGAAATATGGAATCTCTCTCAACCCCAAAAAGAGCATATTCGCAGTTTTCAAGGGAAACCTACTTGGACACATCATCACCAAAGATGGAATAACTGTAGACCCCGACCATGTGAAAGCTATAGCACAGATTCCTCAGCCAAGCACCAAAAAAGGTATGCAATCTTTCCTTGGTAAAATTAATTTTCTTCGCAAATTTATTTCAGATTTTGTGCAAATTGTCAAACCTTTACAGAATATGATAAAGAAAGATATTGTTTTCAAATGGAATCAAGAATAAAAGGGATCTTTTGATCACATAAAAACAATGATCACTACGACTCCTTCCCTTTTTAACCCAGATTTCAGTAAGGACTTAATCTTATACACTTTCGCCTCAGACTCATCCTTGGCCGTGGTCCTCACACAAAGGGATTGTGACGACGATGAACATTGTATATCCTTCATGAGTACAAGGCTACAAGGGGCATAACTAAATTACCTGGACATCGATAAGAAGGCATATGATGTTTATAAAGTGGTGAAACACTTTAGACCATACATCCTAAAAAACCACGTCACAGTAATGGTTCCACACCCGACCGTCAGGTCACTCTTCGTCCAACAGGATCTGGGTGGGAAGAGAGCCAACTGGATGACCTCCCTCTATGAGCATGATTTGGATTTCATACCCTCTCACACCATGAAAGGACACAGAATCTGTAAACTAACTGCCGAGGCGACAGATCAACAATTTTCAGAGGTAGATCAACTAGTTTCGGAGGTAGAAGGCTGGGAACATGAGATTGAAATGTACCAGAATGAACTACTCAGCTCACATGGCTCCTCTTTGTGGTACTCTAACTTGAGGCAATACCTAGTGCTAGGATCTCTACCTGAGACCATGCCCGCCAAGTAGAAGAGAGTCGTCAGGCTTAAGGCCACCTCATATCAAATGGTTCAGGGAAACCTTTTCAGAAAGCACCACCTTGACATACTACTAAGACGTTTGGAATATGATGAGGCTTAGCGAGTGCTGAAAGATCTACATGATGGACCCACAGGAGGTCATTATGTGAGCGACACCACTACCCACAAGATCATGCGGGCAGGTTTCTACTGGCCCACACTATTCAAGGACATGCATGCCTACGCTCGGAAATGTCCCATCTATCAGAAGCACGCAGGCAGGCGTGTGAGATCATCTACTCCACTCCAACCTAATGCGGTTGAAGATCCGTTCCAATAATGGGGGTTGGATGTCATAGGCGAGATTATGCCAAACTCATCAAAACAACAAAGGTATATACTCACAACCACTAACTATTTCACCATGTGGGTAGAGGCAATTACGTTACAGAAATTCAATAATGATGACGTAATATATTTCATTAATAAGTACATTATAGCCTGGTTTGGTGTCCCAACCTCATTTGCCTTTGATAATGCTACGTATTTTTCATCTTTAAAATTGTATGATTTTTCTTTGGAAAACAGTATCATGTTAAAGCATTCAGCCAACTACTACCCTCGTGGGAATGGCCTAGCAAAATCTACCAATAAAAGCCTCATCTGCATCCCCAAGAAAACCCTACTTTATCATCAAAGGAACTGGCATAATGCACTTAGCAACGCCTTGTGAGTTGATCGGGTTACCCCCAAACCATCTATTGGCACATCCCCCTACTTCCTGGTTTATGGGAAAGAAGCCATATTTCCACCTAACCTGTACCTCCTGGTGTTGGGTCCCTATAATACTAGTGATTACCCCATTACTATTGTAGTTATACCCCTTATTTATATTGTTGTGCCCCTATTACCCCCATATTGTTATTTCTGTGCCCCATAGAATCCCTCTATTGTTATTTTTGTGGCTTTATATTATTATTGTTAGGTCGGCTGGATTATATTGTGACTCCTTAGACTCCTATATATAGAAAGGAGGTTTTGTCATTTGTATCATCCAAGAATTGTTCATTTATGTAATGTAAAGGAGTTTGCCCCCTCGAAGAGGCTGAATTCTAAGGCGTTGATCTTTCTTTTCTATCTTTTCTTGAGCTGGTTTCATAACATTTGGTATCAGAGCTTTGGATTCTAGGGTTTCGCTGCTCCAAACAGGTCATCGTGGCATTTTCGCTATAACTTTTTTTCTGTGACGTTTCAGAAGTTGCAAAAAAACCCATTTGAGAAGAAATCACGCTGAACCTTGGGTCCAAATTTCAGAGCTTTTCGCGCGATATTTGTGGAGATATGATCTGAGGAAGTTGGTCTTTTTGCAGACTCCTGAATTACATTCAAAACAGGTGACCTGGGGAAAATCGTCATAACTTTCTCTCTGGGGATCGGATTGAAATTTCGTAAGAAGGTACAGAAAGAGGACGGACTGTAGTTTCTTGTGGGTGTTTTTCAGATCCAAAGGTCGAAACAGTGACTCGTGGCACGTCGTACAAGTTCGCTCTACTGAACTAGTCTATAATCAAGTCACTGTGGGAGATTTCACATAACTCTTCCTTGGAGAATCCAATTTGGGTCAGACTTGTGGCATTGGAAAGAGGACACAGAGAGCTACTACAGGTCACAATTTCAAAACTAGATGATTGGAAAGTACAGAGATACATCAGAGGCAATATCGAGCTCCTACAAAGTGAAAAAAGGTGTGTAGATTTTTTTTAAATTTTTGCTTAAGCTTGGTTTGAAAATTTATTTTGAAGGAATTCAAAGGGCATAGTAGAGCATTATTATCGGTAACTGATGCCCCGAGGAAAGAAAATGCAAACACCTAGTAAGGAACCTGAAAGCTCTAGCATGACTCATGAAGAAGAGGAAGAAATGCTACATGATATATCAAAATTACAAGAACAAGTGCAACAAATGTCACGCTCACAAAAGCTAACAGATGCTAAGATAAATGGCGTGGAAGCTAAGATAAATGGCGTGGAAGCTAAGATGAATGGCATAAAAGCTAATATGGACAATTTGAAGATAGATTTGAACACAAATTTGAAGACAGGCATGGCAGATTTGAAGACAGATTTGACTAATTTTCTACAAGAAATACTTACTAATGGTGAAAAGGTAGTAAAGGAAACTCATGATGAGAACAAAAGAAATGTTAATCATGATTCCATAGATGCTAATGTTGGATCGAAGAATCACCATATTCCAAAAATCGATATGAGGAAGTTTGATGGCAAGGATCCCGCCACATGGATATTACAGATGGAGCAATTCTTCGATCTCAATAATGTGCAAAACACACAAAAGGTACGTATGGCAACTTTATATTTGGAACCAAATCAGTTTGTATGGTATCAATGGCTTTGTTCTCGTAAACAATTTATCACTTGGGCAATTTTTACGGAAGAATTGATAGCACATTATGAGGATACAAAAAGCAACACTTTTTTTAGCCAATTGATAAGTCTCAAACAAAAGGGTTCAATAATGGAGCACATTGAGGAGTTCCAAAAATTGAACATAAGGGTAAAAGATATTCCAGAGGAGCATAGGATTGATGTGTTCATAGGGTCTTTAAAGGATAATATCCAACATGATGTGCGCCTTTGGGAACCTGATTCATTAGAGAAGGCATTCAGGTTAGCAAGAAAAATGGAAAGCAAAATTATGGCAACTAGGAAGCATACCATTCACAACTATAAAGACGGAAGTGTTGTTGCCCATAGTCTTCCACAACCTACAAGGTTGACACCACAACAATTGGAAGAAAAAAGAGCAAAAGGGCTTTGTTACAATTGTGATAGCAAATACACAAAAGGTCATAAGTGTGCTGAGAAGAAATTATTCTACATAGATTGTGAAGAGGAAGAAGAAAAGGAGCAAGAAAGGTCAAAAGAAGAGGATATATTCCAGGAACAAAGCCTAGATGAAGAACAAATAAATCCGACCATATCTTGTAATGCATTGGCGGGAATTACCACTCCTCAAACCATCAAGATAGAAGGACAAATCAAGAAGAAAAAGGTAATAGTGTTGATTGATTCAGGAAGCACCCACAATTTTATTCATTGTAGGGTAGCAAAAGAATTGAATTGCTTCCTATATCCAGCACCAGAGTGTCAAGTGATGATTGCAAATGGAGGAACAATAAATTGTTCTGGAAAGTGCCATAATATCAAGCTATCCATGGGAGAATATGTATTGACTAGCCCAATGCTTTCCATTCCAATGGGAGGTGCTGATGTTGTACTAGGAGTCCAATGGCTACAATCCTTGGGTACAATAGCTTTTAATTTTCAAGAACTTTTCATGAAATTTTCTGTGGAAGGAAAGGAAGTTGAATTAAGGGGTATTGCAGGGAAACCAGGAAAGATAATCAGCTCTAATGGCATGACAAAGCTTCTAAAAAAGGAGCAAAGAGGTGTAATTGCACAATTATGTTCGCTAGATGTTTCCACATTGGAATCATCTATTTCTCCAGATCTCCAAAAAGTCCTGGACAATCATTCCAAGGTATTTGAGACTCCCAAAGGTCTCCCACCTATGCGTGATCATGATCATGCTATTCATCTGATTCCAGGAAGTGTTCCTCCAAACATCAGGCCGTACAGATATCCCTATGTCCAAAAAAGTGAAATTGAACGTATGGTTGCAGAAATGCTAGAGGCTGGTATAATTCAACCGAGTCAAAGTTCTTTCTCAGCTCCAGTAGTATTGGTGCACAAGAAGGATGGATCATGGCGCATGTGTCCAGATTATAGGGAGCTCAACAAGCTCACTATTAAAGATAAGTTCCCCATTCCTGTCATTGATGAATTACTGGATGAATTGCATGGATCAATTTACTTCACCAAGTTGGATCTTCGTTCGGGATATCATCAAATCAGAATGAAGATTGAAGACATTCCGAAAACGACATTTAGAACTCATGAGGGTCATTATGAATTTTTGGTCATGCCTTTTGGCCTTACCAATGCACCTTCAACATTTCAAGGTTTGATGAATTCAATTTTCAAACCATTCCTTAGAAAATTTGTGTTAGTATTTTTTGATGATATACTAATCTACAGCAAGTCTTGGAAGGATCATGTTGAACATGTTGACAAGGTGCTACAACTATTGGAGGAGAAACAATTATATGCAAAAAGATCCAAATGTTTCTTTGGAGTCCAGGAGGTGGAATATTTGGGTCATATTGTATCTCATGAAGGAGTTAAGGTAGACCCTAGCAAAATTAAAGCCATTAAGGAATGGAAAATCCCCACATCCATAAAGCATCTGCGAGGATTTCTTGGGTTGACAGGGTATTATCGCAAGTTTGTTAAGAATTATGGGAGAATAGCAGCACCTCTAACAACATTATTGAAGAAAGATTCATTTTCATGGACTCCGGAAGCAACAAAGGCCTTTGAACATCTTAAAGAGGCAATGTGCCAAGCACCGGTCTTAGCTACACCGGACTTCACAAAAACCTTTATTGTGGAATGTGATGCTTCAGGAAATGGAATTGGTGCTGTTCTAATGCAAGATGAAAGACCCATTGCTTTTGAAAGTCGTCCAATCAAGGGAAAGTTTTTAAGCAAAGCTATTTATGAGAAGGAAATGTTGGCAATACTCCATGCACTTAAGAAATGGCGACCCTACCTAATGGGAAGACACTTCAAGGTAAAAACGGATCATGATAGCCTTAAATACTTTTTAGAACAAAGATTATCCTCTGAAGAGCAACAAAAGTGGGTCACAAAGATGTTGGGTTATGACTTTGAAATCATCTACAAAAAAGGGAAGCAAAATGTGGTGGCAGATGCACTCTCAAGAAAGGATGAGGATGTGGAAGCATTGTTGTGTGCCATTTCTATTATCCAACCAGATTGGATAAACGAAGCAAGGGAGGAATGGAAGAATGACGAAGAAGTGTGGGCACTTATTCGAAAGCTACAACAAGATTCCAGTACTTCTGATACATTTAGCTGGCAAAATGATTCGTTATGGTACAAAGATCGCTTATACCTCTGTAAGAATTCCCAGCTAAAACAAAAGATTCTTATGGAATTGCACACTTCTCCCTTAGGAGGGCACTCAGGATTTTTAAAAACTTACCACAGGGTTAAGAAGGAATTTTTTTGGGATGGCCTTAAATCAGATATTCAAAAGTTTGTGGCGGAATGTTTGGTTTGCCAACAAAATAAAGTTGAAACAATTAAGACACCGGGTCTATTACAACCTTTATCCATTCCAAGCCAACGTTGGGAGGAGGTTTCAATGGATTTTATCACAGGTTTACCCAAGTCTGAGGGAAAGAGTGTCATCATGGTGGTAGTTGACAGACTTACCAAGTATGCACACTTTTGTGCATTATCACATCCATTTAAAGCCAGTACAGTTTCTACTGCATTTATGGAAACAGTTCAAAAGCTACATGGAAACCCAAAGATTATTGTAAGTGACAGAGATCCCATTTTCACTGGAAATTTTTGGACAGAATTATTTTCTTGTCTTGGTACTCAGTTAGCTCATAGCTCATCTTATCATCCTCAATCTGATGGGCAAACTGAGATAGTAAACAAATGTTTGGAAGGATATCTTCGTTGCTTTGTATCTGATAAACAGACACAATGGGTCAAATGGTTGCCTCTGGCTGAATGGTGGTATAACACTTCCTTCCATACAGCAACAAAAATGACCCCATTTATGGCACTTTATGGGTATCAACCACCATCCATCACATCATATTTAAGAGAAAATTCTAAGGTTCAGGCAGTGGAACATCACATCGAACATCAACAACAAGTCCTCCAACTCTTAAAGGATAACCTCGTGTTGGCACAAAATAGAATGAAACAACAGGCAGATCAACATCGCAGTGAAAGAAGTTTTGATGTAGGTGATTGGGTATTCCTACGGCTACAACCATATAAGCAAATGTCCCTAAAGCAAGCTAAGAAGGATAATAAATTATCACCAAAGTATTATGGTCCGTACAAGGTGTTGGAAAAGATTGGTACTATGGCATACAAATTGGAGCTTCCTGCAGCTTCTCGATTGCACCCAGTTTTCCATGTTTCATGTTTAAAGAAGGTTATAGGCGACAAGCTCCCAGTTCAAACAATATTGCCAGAACTTGACGAGGAAGGAAAAATTATATTGGAACCGAAAGCAGTCACAGAAACAAGAACTCGACAGCTACGAAATCGATCAATTTCAGAGTATCTTATCAAGTGGAAGAACTTATCCGCTGAAGATTCCACATGGGAGGATGAGAATTTTATGCAGAAGTATCCAGAACTACTCAAGCGTTGAGGACAACACTTTTTTGAAGGAGAGGGGCATGTTGGGTCCCTATAATACTAGTGATTACCCCATTACTATTGTAGTTATACCCCTTATTTATATTGTTGTGCCCCTATTGCCCCCATATTGTTATTTTTGTGCCCCATAGAATCCCTCTATTGTTATTTTTGTGGCTTTATATTATTATTGTTAGGTCGGCTGGATTATATTGTGACTCCTTAGACTCCTATATATAGAAAGGAGGTTTTGTCATTTGTATCATCCAAGAATTTTTCATTTATGTAATGTAAAGGAGGTTGCCCCCTCGAAGAGGCTGAATTCTAAGGCGTTGATCTTTCTTTTCTATCTTTTCTTGAGCTGGTTTCATAACACATAGCCCTCAAACTAGCTCAAGAGTCACAAGGATCCCCATGCCCTACCATTCAGAGCCATATTAACACATTGATGAGATTGAAAGAGGAGAGACTAAAGACCAAAGAGAAATTTGTCATTCACCAAGCCCGGATTAAAAGGTGGTTTGACAAGAAGTCTGCAGGGACTTGTGAATTTAATGTGGGGGATTTGGTTCTTAAATGAGATTGGCCCCATGAGGACAAGGAAAAACACACTAAGTTCCAAGCTTTGTGGATTGGCCCCTTCCAACTCAAAGAGAAAATTAGCCAACACACCTTTAAGTTGCAGACGCTGGGAAGGCAAGTTGAACCCCTCCCTGTGAATGGCCAAGATCTTAAGTTCTATTTTACCTAGCAGCCCCAAGGTTTCTAGCCCCATATTGTACCATAGCTCCATTTTGTTTTCTTAGCTAGCCATCATTTTGTTGTCAGTATAGTTTGAAGTTCATTTTCTTTCATAATAAAAGTTTGGGATGGCAGGTAGAGGTTAGAACAACCCTGCACATTGGATTCCATAGATGCTCTACATAAACGTTTGTTGACTGAACCTTAAGCTGCGAACAAGATATAGTGTGCAAGATTAGTAGTAGTGGGGAACTCAATGGCACACACGACCTCCTTTCCTGCTCACGTCGATCTATCACAGCTGCTTGGATGGACAATGAGTTTTAATTGTTCTAGCTCACCTATAATTATGGGAATGAAGGGGGGACTGAAGAAACCTTTTGAGCATACATACATTTTGGGAAAACAATAAGGTCTATGAAAAACCAAAAACAACCTCTTTGCAAGTCAAATAAGTTGGGAACCCTCGTTTGCCTAGGATTTAAGCCACCATCCAATAAGTGCACATAAGAACAGAAAAATAAGTGCCAATGAGCATATCCAATTACTCATAATAAGGGCTAAAGGAATGAGAAAGGCTTCCTATGCAAAGTGGTAAGGAAACGAATCCACCGGGGTACTAACCAGGCTTGCTGGCAGTGGAGCAATGTTCACGATTTCTAGGTAGTGAATCCGTTGGGATACTGTTCAGGCTTGTTGGCAGCAGAGCAACACCAGAGTACCATGACCACTATACCGAAAAAAATTTAAGCTCATATCATAACTTTAGTTTCCCTTTTCCTTCCGAGAATAGTAGGAGGTAGCACCCTACCTTGCATGATAAAGGTCAGTTTTCACAGATTGGGACATCCGACCAGTTGAGAGGAGATGTCTGAGTACCATCAGTAGGACCCATAGCTCTATTAAAGCAACACTTATTTAGGTCCCCTTAAGCTAGGCCAAAAGGCATAAGAAATCCTAGAGTTCTCCCAGTGAATCATCAATTGTTGTAGCTGCTACAACAACCCCTCCAAAAATTCTGAAATCCTTAAAATTTTTGGAGCCCCTGTATCATGCAAGACTTCCTGCACCTTTGAGATCTACTCAGAAGTTCACCAGACCAGAAGAACCCTGTAAAAACCTAATTTTTTGGGCTAAGTCACAAGATCCTACTTAAGTAAGTCAGTTGCAGCTTTGGGACATGACTATGTCAAACACTTGCGACTGTTGCGATTGCTGCGCCCCATATGACCCACAAGTCACATAGGTCAAACTTACCGCTCGATGTGACCATGCAACCCTTGTGACCTCATGACCAATAGGTTGCAAGGTCACATAAGTCGCAAAGGTCGCATAGGTCGTACTTACCCCTCGATGTGACCATGCGACCCTTGTGACCTCGTGACCATTAGGTCGCAAGGTTGCACTTTAGACCCATGCAAACTTCACATGTGAAACCAAAACTATAAATAGGGAGGTCGCCCCATTCATTGTAATGGCTCCTTTGGTCACACGAAAGATGAATAATCTTGTGACTTGGGCGCGTGTGCGTTTTCTCCTGGTAGGTGAATTTTCACCTTCCCGGTAATCATTTTTTTTAACCATCTATTATTCCATGCCTTCCCAAACTTCCACCTTCCACGCTAAAGTGATTTTTATCCCCTCTTGCTTAGGTTTTTCACCTCAGACCAAAGAAGAAATTTCCATGGCTCTATTCAACCTTTCTAGACCCCCTCAGTACCATTCTTTGACCCTGATCATCCCTGTTTTTACCAGTAGGCCTGACCATCTTGCCCAGAAGATGTTTAGACCTCCCCAAAGCCTCAAATATTCCTCCTTGGCCCACCCAAAACCTATTTCGCATGACCCACAACCGTGATACCACTTTTCCTGTCACTTAGAGACTCTTGTGACCTAACGAATGCGCAACCCCTACGACCTAGAGACTGTGCGACCTAGCGACCCGCGACCTAGAAACTGTGCTACTGTGCGACCTAGCAATTGTGCAACCGTGTGACGATGCGACCTATGACTCTTATGCTAAGTCGCTAAGTTATACTCTTTGCCTCGTGACCATGCGACCTAGCTCCCTTTACGACCTGCTAGAAAACCCTCCTGCCAGCTTTTAAAGTTGATTTCATTTAGGCAATTTTTACTTGATTTCATGCCATCACTCTCATCGTAGAATTTTATTTTTGACATGCCAAGTGAGGTGGACCTCAAGTGCATATCCATCTCCTCCTTCGAAGATGAGATGGCTCCACCAACTACTAAGGCCGCTTGTAGGGGTTCAGGAAATAGTTTGTGGGATATCTACTAGGACAAGGAGCCACCCATATATGGGGATACAACTTGCAACATTAGTAAAACCACGAAACTTTCCTGATACGACATCTACGAAGAGTTTGCAAAGCCAGACATATTGGAAACCCAAGAGGATTTCCCAGTATACCTAAATGCCAAAAGGTCAAGACTGCACCAGATAGCATCACACCCGCCGATCTTACCATGCGCAAAGACTGTTGATAGGATCCTACAAAATATAGATATGGATTCATGGACAATCAGAGACCACACTATAGAATCCTTGGCTACAATCTCCCCCACAGGCATTTCCACCTACTACAAATTTCCGGAGAAATAGGAGACCTTCAATACCAAGTGGCTCTTAGGTTTCGTATCTGCAGTCAAAGATATCCTAAGGGAATGGTGGCAGGACCTGTCAAATTTTAGGGTTAGATCATATCATACATACAAGACATTGGGGTTACAAAATTTATTTCAATTAATTTCCGCTATGATGTGCCGCTTGTATGGTAAGGCAGGCTGTGACATATTCTATGGCACTTGGGTGCCTCTCATGCACATTGTCGCCACTCGAGGAACTATTTTCAATTAGGTAAACATCCTGGCCTCATCATTGAAAACAGACATAGTTGCATCTAAGCACTCACATCCAAAACATCCTCCAAAATTTTACATGGCTTCATACCTCCTAGACGTTGTCTGTGCAAGATTCCAATTTGAGGGCTAGAGCTATAACTGGGATACATCAGCGGCCGCCCTGTGCACCACCACTACAAGTTTTTCTGGGACACTGCCTACAGAGGTATATTAGATGTGATTTCAAAAGCTTTTATCGTCCCGCTATACCAACTGTTATTTGGTGAGGAACGACCATGCATATCAAAGAGGGCTATGGAGACAGTGATCAAGGTGGCACATTGGTTCCCCATCCAAGAGGGAATGGTCATCAGAGTGTTTGGTACCCATATGGCCCCCAATGCCCTACCTAGGTTCGTAATGGATAGGACACTCTTGCGATAAATTTGCTACCAAATGACATAAGTCTTTTCAAAGGTATTGAACAAAAGAAAGAAGAAACCATGGCATGCCTTCCCTCTCACCATCGGAGCATATGTAGTGGAAAACTTCAAACAAGTGGAAGTAGAGGCTGAAGCATTAAAGGGTAGCCATTTTGTAAGTCTCAACTATCAGACGTATGATCTCGAGAGAGTCGTGGCCACCCACTGCAAGAAAGAAAAGTTCAACTGGTCATATTCGCACACCAGAAGTCAAGATCATGAAGACAGGGTGAAGAATTGGTATAACGCCATGAGGGAACTTAGTCCGAGTGAGCAGTAAGCTAGAGATGACAAGCCAAAGATGAGGAGCTCCTCAAGGATTCCTAGGAAAATGTTAATCTTAAAGAAAGAGCCTCCACCATCAAGAGAAACAGTAGGAGACATAGAGCGGAACCGAGGGATCCGAGAAGTAAAATGGGAAAGAGGTTGAAGATATTTTGAGCGACCCCAAAGGGGAGGACGCCAATGAAATGTTGGAACAAAGAAATGCCACCCTTGTAAGAAAAAAGAAGGAGCTTAAGAGAAGAAGAGAGCAAGAGATCAAACAGTCTCAGGATTCCAGTGACCAAGGCCAACTCGAGAAGAGGAGGTGACAAGAAGAGAAGGAAAAGGAGAAACAACTGCAAAAGATGTTGCAGGAGGAAAAAAGGGCTCAGGAAGAGGTAGAGAAGAAAAAAAAGGAGGAGGAGCACAAGGCTAGGGAAGAAGAGGAGAAAAGGAGATTGGAGTAGGAGCTAAAAAATATGGAAGATGAGCTCAAGAGGAAACAAGCACTCGCAGATCAAGAAAGAAAGTAGCAGGAGGAAGAACTAAGGAAGAGAAAAGAAAATAAAACCAGGGGAATCAAGTAAGGAGAGATTATCAAAACAACCGAGCTAGATATAGAGTGAAGTGAGCCACTCCCATTAGATGTTCCTCCTTCTACTTCCCTCACTGGCGAGCACCTTCCCTTGCAAGAACTGGGGTTCTTGGAAGGACAAGAAGAGGAGGTCTAGATCTCACAAGGCTCACCTTCGACAAATTCATCCTCAAAATTGTGCAATAAAAGAAAAAATATTGTGCCAGGAATCTTGTTGAGTCCTTATCAATCACCATGGCTAAGGAGATTTTGCCTAACATCACAGCGAACCTGAAAATAATCGCGTTGGCCAGGACAATGTTTGTTGCCGCCACGGAACGCAATGTGGCCCGAATGAGCAGTCAGATCATAGACCTTCAGAATAGGATTTACACATCTCAACAAAGGGCCACCGTTGCAGAGCAAGAGAGAAAGATAGTAGAGGAAGAGAATGCATCTTCTTGTTTAGTTCACTCAAGAAAAACATAATTTCAGGCAGCGATCAAAGGAGAGGCCGAGACCTTTGGGGAAGTCATGGCGATGGTTTACAAAGAGATGCCTAAAATGCATCACATGGTGGCCCCAATCTTGGCAATACAAGCTCACAGAATGGAAAGATTCGCAATGTTAAAGGCGATTGTGATTGCTCTAGATAAAATACATGAATGGTCTGTTTAGTACCCGAGAGCACCAGCGGTCGTCCCTAAAAAATATTGTATCACCATGTAGAATTCCAAGGTTCAACTCTGCATCAAGATTCAATCAAAAGACAAATTGACCAAAGATGTGGACAAGGTATTAGCGTCTTACAAGCATCTTTTTAACAGCCTAGAATCTATGATCCAACTTCATGGGGTTCCTTCTATCGGAGAAGTTGGGCAAGTGAGGAGATAGGAAGATATATCAAAGGAAGCACATGTTTTTGTGGATACATATAAACAAACAGCTTGTGCAGAGGAAATGCTAGTCACCAAAGAAAATATCACACGTTATGTGGTAGAACCAGTAAGAATTTACACCAAATTGGGGACCTTGAATACCCAGGTGAATGCCAAACGGACCACCCTCATCTTTGATGCACTCGAATGCCTGCATAGACATGATGAATACCAGCTGCAGATCAATCCCATCACAGCAGAATGCAACCTATGACACACCTATTTGACAAAACAACTCAATTAGGAAATCCCAGAACTTTCTATTGTTAAATTGATGAATTAGGTTAATAGCTTATTTTTGTGATGTATGTACTTTGGTAGAATAAGACATTTTTGGAATACAAAAGATCATGAGGGAGACCAAGGGTCATCGGGTAGATGAAGAGTCATGAGGAAGCTCAAGAGTCAAGGGTAGGCCATGAGTCACCCTCACTTTATAAATACACCCTCATGACACATACACCCAGACCTTTTTGCTACAAACATTTTGGAGATATAATATTGCTTAGGAGAACTTATGCTCTTCTAATTGATGCAAGGAGTGATTGTAATCTTCCACTATTAGATTCCTCAAATATTTTATGTCGTAATTTCCATGAGTATTTTCTTTGCTTGATGGATCGGATGTTCCTAAGATTTCTTTGATGTGTGGTCTTGTCATATGCTATCTCATACTACAAACCTTGAGTTGCTTCACATGGATGGTATTTGATTCACTAACTCTATTGCTCATGTTAATGAACTGTTCGTTGGTATTGGTATAATCTAATGAAATGTTGGAACAAAGAAATGCCACCCTTGTAAGAAAAAAGAAGGAGCTTAAGAGAAGAAGAGAGCAAGAGATCAAACAGTCTCAGGATTCCAGTGACCAAGGCCAACTCGAGAAGAGGAGGTGACAAGAAGAGAAGGAAAAGGAGAAACAACTGCAAAAGATGTTGCAGGAGGAAAAAAGGGCTCAGGAAGAGGTAGAGAAGAAAAAAAAGGAGGAGGAGCACAAGGCTAGGGAAGAAGAGGAGAAAAGGAGATTGGAGTAGGAGCTAAAAAATATGGAAGATGAGCTCAAGAGGAAACAAGCACTCGCAGATCAAGAAAGAAAGTAGCAGGAGGAAGAACTAAGGAAGAGAAAAGAAAATAAAACCAGGGGAATCAAGTAAGGAGAGATTATCAAAACAACCGAGCTAGATATAGAGTGAAGTGAGCCACTCCCATTAGATGTTCCTCCTTCTACTTCCCTCACTGGCGAGCACCTTCCCTTGCAAGAACTGGGGTTCTTGGAAGGACAAGAAGAGGAGGTCTAGATCTCACAAGGCTCACCTTCGACAAATTCATCCTCAAAATTGTGCAATAAAAGAAAAAATATTGTGCCAGGAATCTTGTTGAGTCCTTATCAATCACCATGGCTAAGGAGATTTTGCCTAACATCACAGCGAACCTGAAAATAATCGCGTTGGCCAGGACAATGTTTGTTGCCGCCACGGAACGCAATGTGGCCCGAATGAGCAGTCAGATCATAGACCTTCAGAATAGGATTTACACATCTCAACAAAGGGCCACCGTTGCAGAGCAAGAGAGAAAGATAGTAGAGGAAGAGAATGCATCTTCTTGTTTAGTTCACTCAAGAAAAACATAATTTCAGGCAGCGATCAAAGGAGAGGCCGAGACCTTTGGGGAAGTCATGGCGATGGTTTACAAAGAGATGCCTAAAATGCATCACATGGTGGCCCCAATCTTGGCAATACAAGCTCACAGAATGGAAAGATTCGCAATGTTAAAGGCGATTGTGATTGCTCTAGATAAAATACATGAATGGTCTGTTTAGTACCCGAGAGCACCAGCGGTCGTCCCTAAAAAATATTGTATCACCATGTAGAATTCCAAGGTTCAACTCTGCATCAAGATTCAATCAAAAGACAAATTGACCAAAGATGTGGACAAGGTATTAGCTTCTTACAGGCATCTTTTTAGCAGCCTAGAATCTATGATCCAACTTCATGGGGTTCCTTCTATCGGAGAAGTTGGGCAAGTGAGGAGACAGGAAGATATATCAAAGGAAGCACATGTTTTTGTGGATACATATAAACAAGCAGCTTGTGCAGAGGAAATGCTAGTCACCAAAGAAAATATCACACGTTATGTGGTAGAACCAGTAAGAATTTACACCAAACTGTGGACCTTGAATACCCAGGTGAATGCCAAACGGAGCACCCTCATCTTTGATGCACTCGAGTGCCTGCATAGACATGATGAATACCAGCTGCAGATCAATCCCATCACAGCAGAATGCAACCTATGACACACCTATTTGACAAAACAATTCAATTAGGAAATCCAAGAACTTTCTATTGTTAAATTGATGAATTAGGTTAATAGCTTATTTTTGTGATGTATGTACTTTGGTAGAATAAGACATTTTTGGAATATAAAAGATCATGAGGGAGACCAAGGGTCATCGGGTAGATGAAGAGTCATGAGGAAGCTCAAGAGTCAAGGGTAGGCCATGAGTCACCCTCACTCTATAAATACACCCTCATGACACATTCACCAGGACCTTTTTGCTACAAACATTTTGGAGATATAATATTGCTTAGGAGAACTTATGCTCTTCTAATTGATGCAAGGAGTGATTGTAATCTTCCACTATTGGATTCCTCAAATATTTTATGTCGTAATTTCCATGAGTATTTTCTTTGCTTGATGGATCGGATGTTCCTAAGATTTCTTTGATGTGTGGTCTTGTCATATGCTATCTCATACTACAAACTTTGAGTTGCTTCACATGGATGGTATTTGATTCACTAACTCTATTGCTCATGTTGATGAACTGTTTCGTTGGTATTGGTATAATCTATTGTTGACTATACATTTATTTATACTTATAGATGTTTGATTATTGTGAACTACTTTACAATTTTTAAGCGCTTTATCTTGTGAAACATGAGTCTTATTTGAAGCATGCTAACAATTACTTTACATAAGGTTTATGTTGTTAAAAGTTTGGCTATTCATGGTATGCATGTTATAAGATATTTGTCAATTATTTCCCTGTGTTTATTGAAGTTCATGCTTTCAATTTAGCTCACATCCCACCTTCGTCTGAGGCAAACTCAACACACGTGAATGGCAGTCAGGCCTACATACCGTAAGGGATCCCTAAAGCAAACGGTGCAAGCTCTAGTTGGGAACCTACACCGGGGAGATCCCTTGTACTATTGGTGGAAAATTCCTACCCGTCAACAAAACCCAAGTGAATAATATTAAATCCAAGGGATTAATATTATAAACCCAAGGCATATAAACCCTAAATAAATATTATAAATACTAAAATAAACATGGTTGAACATGGTTGTTTTTCATATTGAGACAATCCTTGTCACAATGTGACGTTGGGCCATGGTTGATTTTCATTTCAAGACAATCTTTTTCACAACACAACATGCTTGATTTTATAAAACATGGTTGACCAACATTGACCATGGTAAACCATGGATGACCATCATTATCATATTGAGACAATATTTGTCATAATGTGATATTGGACCATGGTTGAAACAATGATTTATTTTCATATTGAGACACTATTTGTCACAATGCGATGTACTATGGTCGACCATGATTGAATTTATAAAGCATAGTTGACCATGATTAGCCATAGTTGACCATGATTGATATTATAAATCCAAGGGAATAATAAATCCTAGGGATTAATGCTAAAAACCCAAGTGATTATAAACCCAAGGAAATAATATTAAACATTAGGAATATGAACCCTTAGATTAATAAACCCAAGGGATTGATATTATAAACCCAAGGAAATAATAAACCTAAGATAAATATAAACCCTAAGATAAATATTATAAACCCTAAAATAAATGTGGCTCACCATGGTTGATTTCCATATTAATAAAATCTTTGTCACATTGCGACATTGCACCATGGTTGACCATGATTTATGTTTATATCGAGACAACCTTTGTCTCAATGTGACATAGGACCATGGTTGACCATGCTTGATTTTCATATTCAGACAATATTTATGTTAATAAAAATATTATTAAGTATTATAAACCAAGGGAATAACAAGTTATCCAAGGGATTGATATTATAAATCCAAGGGAATAATAAAGCCAAGGAATTAATACTAAAACCCCAAGGGATTATGAACCAAAGGGACTAATATTAAATACAAAGGATTAATATTATAAACCTAAAGTATATAAATTGGAAGAAAAATATTAAAAACATAAAATAAACATGGTTGACCATGATTAGTTTTCATATAAACAATCTTTGTCCCAATGTGATGTTGGAGCAATGTTGCCCATGGTTGATTTTCATATTGAGACAATCATTGTCATAATGCAACATTGGAACATGGTTGACCATGAATGATTTTATAAAATAGGGTTGACCATGGTTGACTTGCGTATTGAGACAATCCTTGTCACAATGCAACGTTGGACCATGGTTGATGAAGCTTAACCATGATTTATTTTCATATTGAGACAATATTTGTCACAATGCGATGTTGGACCATGGTTGATTTTCATATTGTGACAATATTTATCAAAATTCGACATTTGACCATCGTTGACCATGGTTGGCTATGATTGACCATGATTTACCATGATTGATATTATAAAGCCAAGGGAATAATTAACCCAAGGGATTAATACTAAAACCATCTTTGTCAAAATAACCATGGTTGATTTTCAGATTGACACAATCTTTGTGAAAATGTGACATTGGATCATGGCTCACCGTGATTGATTCTATAAAACACAGCTAAGCATGGTTGAAAATGGTTGACGATGATTGATAGTATAAACCCAAAGGATAAATACTAAAACTCTAAGAGATTATGAACCCAAGGAAAAAGTATTGAACCCAAGAGATTAAAATTATAAACTCAATGTATATAAACCCTAAGATAAATATTACAAAACCTAAATAAACATGGTTGACTATGGTTGGTTTTCATATTGAGACAATCCTTGTCACAATGTGACGTTGTAGCATGGTTGACCATGATTGACCATGATTGATTTTCATATCGAGACAATCTTTGTCACAATGCAACATTGGAACATGATTGACCATGATTGATTTTCATATTGACAATTTTTGTCACAATGCAACATTCATTAGGGGAATTTTAAGGTCTAAAATGGGCTTCCTAAGAAAAATGTACAACCAAAATAAACTTTATAACAACCAATAAGATTCAAGATGATGATGACAACCATGGGGGATGATTCACCATTTTTGGAGGAAAAAAGTAAAAAGATTAGAAAATAATAAAATAATAAAACTACTTTTTCAGCTTGTATTTTCAACTTATCTCCCTATGGTTTTACTTAAATTTTGAGCGGGAGTAATCGTTGGATGCAAAATTTAATTCCTCATCCAAGGAGTACCCATTTTGCATACTTTCGATAGACCCTGCTACACGAAAAATGAGAAATACATGAAAAAACGTGATTGCAATCACATTTTTCATGTATTTCTCATTTTTCGTGTAGAAGGGTCCATCAAAAGTATGCAACATGGGTACTCCTTGGATAGGGAATCAAAGTTTGAATCCAAAGAGTGTTTCTGCTCGAATGTTGAGTAAACCCATAAGGAGATAAGTTGAAAATACAAGTTGAAAAAATAGTTTTTTCTTTTCTTTTCTTTTTTTTCGCTCTAAAATTTGATGATGTAATCTAATATTATTTTATTCTTTCCACTATTATTTTATAATTTCTTTAGGAAGCCTATTTTAGACCTCAAAATTTCCTTAATGATTGACCATGATTGATATTATAAACCCAAAGGAATAATAAACCCAAGGGATTACAACTAAAAACCTAAGGGATTATAATCTCAAGGGAATAATATTAAACCCATGAGAATAATATAAACCAAAGCTATATAAACACTAAGATAAATATTATAAACCCTTAAATAAATAGGGTTGACCATGGTTGATTTTCATATTGATACAATCTTTGTCACAATGCGGCATTGGACAATGCTTGACCATGGTTGAACCCTTAGATTAATAAACCCAAGGGATTGATATTGTAAACCCAAGAGAATAAAAAACCCAAGGGATTATGAACCCAACGAAATAATATTAAACCTAAGGAATCAATCTTATAAACCCAAAGTATATAAACTTTAAGATAAATATTATAAACCCTAAAATAAACATGGTTGACCATGGTTGATTTTCATATTCAGATAATCCTTCTCACAATGGACATTGGACCATGGTTGACTATGTTTTACCATGATTTATTTTCATATTGAAACAATCTTTGTCACAATGCGACGTTGGACCATGGTTGATTTTCATATTGAGACAATCTTTGTCACAATGTGTCATTGGACCATGCTTGACTATGATTGGCCATGGTTCACCATGATTGATTCCATAAAACATGGTTGACCATGGTCAACCATGATTGACCATGGTTGACCACGGCTCGCCATGATCAAGAGAAATTTAATGCTAAGAGAAATCTCAATCTTAGGTTTGTTAACTACTATTAAGAATATTTTATAATATTTCATAAAGTTTAAATTCCTACTATCCACCTTTAGTTATTGATGAATATATTCAAATATTGGAGACTGAATTGTAAAATAAACAAACTCACTGAAGTAAATTTTTTATGAATATTCAATAAAGATTAAATTTATTTCATCTATTATAATTATTAAATTGAAAATCAATTTTAGAGATTGAATTATAAATAAACAAACATATTTAGGTAAATATTTTATTAATATTCAATAAAGATTAAACATATTGAAGTAAATATTTTATGAATATTCAATAAAATTAAATATATTTCATCTCTTATAATTATTAAATTAAAGATTAATTTTGGAAACTAAATTATAAAATAAACAAACATATAAATATTTTATTAATATTCAATTAAAACTAAATCTTTTTCAATTACTATACTTATTAAATTAAAATTTTAAACATCGTATTCTAAAATAATTATAGATTTTAAGTTGGATTTTCAAAATTTAAGTAAAGTGTTTTTAGTATATTAATTTTTTTAACACAATAAAGAAACATTACAAAATATTTATTTATTAAATTGTGGTTATTTATTAATATTTGTTAATTATATAGAGTTTATTTATTTTAAATATGAAATTAAAATACTCTAATTAAAATACATTATATCAGGCATAGATAATATAGAATTTTAGAATAGTAAATTGTAATACTCAAGATTTAAGTAATAATTTTTTTATAAAAAAAAACTATTTCAAAATATTCATTAATTAAATTAAATTGAATTTATTTATTAATTATATAGATTTGATGTCTTTTAAATATTCTTAAATAGAGTTTATTTAATTATAAAATATATCCAAAACAAGGTAATTTGATAATTGAAATCAATATTTTTAGGATTTAACATCAAAACATTTTGAAGTTTCAGGATTGAAACATTAAGACATTTATTTATTGTTACAAAGGAAGAAAAGTAATCAAATGTTAATTACTTGAAATATTAAATGAAAACCAAATTTTTTATAAAATTAAGTATAATTTGAATATATTGTCTAGCGGTTAAAAATATATTCATATTTTTTTATTAGAAATTACAATTTCAAATTAAATAAACACTTGTAATGTTTCTCTCCCATAACATTTATTGTCTAATTTCAATAGTGTATTGATTACATGTATCTTTACGTTAATCCAATATTGTTGTTAGGATAATGTTTGGCACAATCAATATTCATATCACCTTAGTACATTGATTATTATACATTCTGGAATGTGTATATCTTATGTAATTTGAATGATATATTGATTGCATGTATTTTTGGTTGACTGAACATTGTTGTTAGCATAATGTTTCACAAAATCAGTTAGCATAATGCTTCACAAAATCAATAAGTATATCAAGTTAGTACATTGATTGTTATACATTCTGGAATCTTGTCAAATTGCTTTTAGTTTTTCTAATACATATAGTTTTAGATTGATTTTAGTTTCATTAATAAGTTTTTGACTTTTTGAATATATGGCATTTGTCTGAAATTTAGTGAAATTGTTTTTTGAGTGATAAATTTGAATCTTTTAACTTATATTATTAATGTTCCAAATCTTTTTGAGAGAAAAAAATCATTTATATATTAAAAACATATAAAAAATAATAAATTTCCAATTTTTTTAAGAAGCTAAATCTATTTATATTTTAAAAATTTAAACCAATAAAAAATTCACAATCTGGTAGAAAGTTTTATGAACAAATTTCAAACCAAAAAATAGAAATATTTTTGTTTCATATGATGTTTAGGTTTCAATTGATACTTAGCAATAAACTACAATAGTTCTTGTTTTATATATATATATATATATATATATATATATATATATATATATATATATATATATATATATAAAATGTGCCTTAAAATGTTCTCAGTCATATAATATATAATTTAGTTTAGATTATATTGATTATGATTGCCTTTACTTTTTATATATATATATATATATATATATATATATATAAGTCTACATTAAAACTCTTACATATTGAAGCTTAGACATATTTAAATTGATATAACTTTTGTGTACAAAAAGTTTACTTTTATAATATAAAATTATCAAATGAATTTATTAAAGCCACATATATGATAAAGGTGTGTGCATCACCTAAAAAGTGTATTGTGGAATCGCCCATGTTTGTATATGCAATCAATCTAGATGATTCTTTTTGGTTGTGGATGTTCTTCCAAAAGTCCATAAAACCAACACGATTTCCATGTTGATAAGCCACAACATCTCTATATACAATTTGGAAGTGTAGTTTCACAACAAATGAGGCAAAATTAAAATGCAAATTGATGGGACCAGCCCAACTATTAACACACTTGTTGTACCGGGGATGATTTGCAATGTTTTGTTGGTTGATTTGATCACACGGAATGCTGACACACGGATATAATGCAATATGGATATTTCTGTGATTTTGGTTGATGAGCATTCAATGACACATTTATGAGGATTTGAATACCGCAGAAAATAAATCTTCATTTAACAGCAAAGCAGATCTCCTAAACCAAACTTCTCCGACCATAGATCGCGAAGCTAAGACACCAATGTCCCAAGAACTAGAAGAGATGAAGGAGATGCAAGACAAAGGAAGTTGGAAGACCGTAGAGAAAAGAAAGAAAGCTACAACACCAATCTCGCCAAGAAAGACGAGGAGCCAGACAAGTAAAAACTAAGAAAATTGTAGGTCCGATAGACCAATTTGGTCTCAGTGGACGTTAACCATCATCATCATCATCATTAATGTGAGGGTACTTGCCTTGAGGTTCGCATCTCCCGCTCGGTTCTTGGGTTATCTCCTTGTTTGATGGTTTCCTTGGTCTTTTTCTATCTTGCTGTCGAGGGTTTCCTCTGTAATGTTCTGTGAGGGTCGTTGGGCAGCAATGCTACAGGTCTTGTTTGTGCTCCGGTTACTTATTGTTGTGATTGTAATGTCCTGGTTCCTTGGTTTGCAACTGGCTATAATTTGTCTTGCACTGGACAAGGTAAGTTCTCTGCTATATTTCTTTCTTTTTGCCATGTAAGGTTGATATTGTGGTTGATTCCTTCTTGCTGTGGGTTCTCGGACCACTGTATGGTGATTCTTGTGCTGATGCTCTTCGTTCGGTTCTGCAACACAAATTTTACTCATTTCCAAGCTCAAACGATGGCGCTCTTCCAACTCTGGTGCATACAGGTAACATATCCTTCCCTGTTTTCAACTCATGGGCTTTCTTCCATGGTTTCTGATCTGGGTTGCTCCTTATTCTGCTCAGTTGGTTGGCGCTATCACTGGGACACTGTTCTCGGCCTCTCCGTGAACCCTCAGGTAACTACCGGCACTCCTAATGACTGTAATTCTTCATTTCAGCTATTTATCTGCTCTATCGTTTCAATATGCCATTAACAATTGTGTGTTCTTTCCACACAGGTACTGGGGTTTGCCGTCGGAGGTTTTGGTATCACACCCCGATTCTACCTGGTAGGTTCTACTCCCATTAACTTCTGGTATTTCGTTGCCTTGGTCGTTTAGTCTCCGCTCTTCAAATGAAAGGGTTTGTCACACATTACCGTGAGCAAGGCTTTGGGTATTCGGGACTTTGGTTCCCACTGTATGTGGCCCGAAAGTTCTATTTGTGGCTTCGGCTCCCTTATCTTGGATACTCTATCTTGAGTCTATGTGTCCGCGCTGTAGGAAAAATGTTATCACTGAAACCCTTACCCAGGGTTTGTGGCTCAAGGTTTGAGCGTGAACGATTCTCGACTTTTTCAGTTCTGTTGTAATAATTTAATGTGCTAGACTTTTCGACATTTGGCAGAATGTTCTTCTGGAAAAATAAATATAATCAGATAGGTTCTGTTTGGTGTTACCTGATAGATGTATGCCGTTTTGATTTCTTGGACTGTTGTGGCTGGAACTGTTATCATGTATGTTCAATGTATTTGAATTTCAACGCATTATTTATCTGATACTCGGACTCTGTGCAATCGTTGGAAATACTGTTTGACTGTCAATACATTAAAACTCTCTGTGTTCGCTCGCAATGTTACTTGGCTATTATTTAATATGCAATGTAGGAACTTGTCTGCTCCTTGGTCCTGTTGTCTTTACTGGTGGTCTTCACTCCAAAACGCAATGAAAAACTTGTCTGCTGTACAGAGTTAGTTGTGTATTCGTATAACTATTAAATAGAAAACATGTAATTACAGTAAGCATGCAGATGGACAAACTTTTGAATTCTCTGTTGTTATTTTTATTGAGTGCGAGAGGTCATGAATGGAACACCCTCTTTGGTTTATCATGTTACATTTATCGACTCCTATTCTAGTTAGTAAAACTATACAGTTATTTTGTTTTTCAGTTACAGACTCTTACAGTTACTTTTTATTGGACATTTGCTTATCTTATGACAAGATTTCTTGTTCAACCACATTTGTCTTTTTCCCTTTTAAATAAAAGGATAATCACAGTTTGTTAACAACAGATCATTCTATGACTATAACTGTTCAACTACCCTCAACTAACAGAAAATAAATACTAAAAGTCCTACCTACTTTCCTGTCAATCAAAAAGACTAAATAAAAGTAAATTCAACTTCTTTTGACCTGGCAGAGACTTCACCCAGTCATGGTGAGCTAGATGCTCCTGCATCAGGCTCCCGGGGCAAAAAGAAATCATGGCTCCGGTCCATGAGCTTCTCGACTGAAGTACCTGTCTGTTCGATCTTCCTGGCATCAAGCCATGAACTGTCCTCAATAGGACGGTTCTTCCACTTGACTAGGTACTGTAGATATTCCTTCTGTCGAGTTCGTTTAGCCACCTGAGTGTCGAGAATGCTCTCAATCTCGAGAGGTTGAACGTAAGGCATCTATCTCTTCCAAGCTTCTCCTTCGTTCTGGGTGTTCCGTGTGGGTCGCGTGATTCCTTCTTCTCCTTTCTCTTCTGGGTCAGCCGTGTAGGGAAACATGTCTGCTACATTAAAAATAGGTGAAATGCCTATTCCGGGTGGCAACTGGATCTCATAGGAATTTGCTAAGAACTTCCGAAGGATCTTGCAGGGTCCTATCTTCTTGTACTTCAATTTATTGTACGTACCTGTAGGAAAATGTTCTTTGCGCAAATGTGCGAGGACTTCGTCTCCTACATTGAATTGCACCTCTCTTCTCCTCAAATCTGCATGCTGTTTATACTTTACTCTGTTATCCTGCAATTTAATTTTTACCTGTTCATGCAAATCCCTCATCGGGTTAGCTAAATATTCTCCATCTGCGCTTCGCCTTTCTTGTAGTTCAAGATCTCGCAGTTCATGCACTCTGCGAGGATGCATGCCGTACAGGATTTGAAAAGGGCTCAAGCCTGTGTTGTGGTTAGGCGAATCGTTGTAAGCGAATTCTGCCTGCACCAGCACTCGATCCCACATCTGTAAATTCTCCCCCACTAGGCTTCGTAGTAGATTCCCTAAGCTCCTGTTTACGACTTCTGTTTGTCCGTCTGTTTGCGGATGATAAGCAGAACTGTAACTCAGCTGAGTATCCATTTTCTTCCACAGGGTACGCCAAAAATGTCCCGTAAACTTCACGTCCCTGTCCGATAGGATAGATTTGGGCAATCCGTGTAACCTGACAATCTCATTAAAAAACAAGTGGGCCACGTGGGTGGCATCACTGGTTTTCCTGCAAGGAATAAAATGTGCCATTTTTGAGAATCTATCCACCACTACCATTACCGAGTTGTACCCTCGTTGTGTCTTAGGTAGACCTAAGATGAAGTCCAAGCTGACTGAATCCCATGGTCTACCTGGAACAGGTAATGGTGTGTATAACCCTGTGTTCTGACTGTGACCCTTTGCTAACTGGCACACTTTGCATTTGGCTACAAATCATTGCACATCTCTCTGCATCTTTGGCCAAAATTAGAAGTGTTTGAGCTGCTCGAGCTTTTTTTCCACGCCGAAATGTCCGGCCAAACCTCCACTATGCTTCTCTCGAATAATATTCTCCCTCATCGAGCAATCAGGTATGCACAACTGTCCTCCCTTAAACAACAACTTCTCCTGCAGATTGTAATCTAACCAAGGGTTGTTATCTCTCACTAAGGGATTCTGGCATGCCTCATAGGCCTCCTTAAAGTCTGTATCAGTCTGGTACAAATCTCGTAAGTGCTCAAAACCCAGCACTTGCACAGTGCTTTCCTGCAGAAGTAGAGCTTTCCTACTCAGCGCATCCACTACTTTATTTGCTTGCCCGCTAATATGTTTCAATACAAAATTGAAGCTCTGCAAATACTCCACCCATTTAGCGTGTTTGTGGTTCAGCTTGTGTTGCTGCATTACGTACTGTAATGCAGAATTATCTGAGTACAGCACGAATTCATTCCCCAAAAGATAATGCCTCCAGTGTTTTAATGCCTGTATAACTGCATAGAATTCCTTATCATACGATGAATATTTTTGCCGACTTTCATTCAGCTTTTCGCTGAAAAACGCTATAGGCTTATCTTCCTGGCTGAGCACAGCTCCAATTGCTCTCCCGCTAGCATCACATCGAACCTAAAATAACTTCTTGAAATCCGGTAATCTCAGGATCGACCTCTTAGTAACCTTCTTTTTGAACAATTGGAAACTCTTTTCTGTTGCATCTGTCCATCGAAAAGGCTGGATGGCCTTTTTAATGGTGTCCAGCATTGGCGCACAAATCTCACTGAAATTCCTTATGAACTTTCTATAAAAGCTTGCTAATCCGTGAAAGCTACGTACCTCAAATAAATTTTTCGGAGATGGCCAATTCACTATCGCTGCCACCTTCTCCAGATCCATCTTTAATTCATTCTTTGCTATCACAAACCCCAAATAGATCAATTCCTTGTGTAGAAAAGTACATTTCTTCAAGTTTATTAATAGTTTGTTCTTCTGTAATTTCTCCATCACCTTACGCACATGTTGAAGGTGTTCTTCCCTTTCCTGCTGAAAATTAGGATGTCGTCCAGGTATACAATCACAAAATTTCCGATATACTCTTTCAACATCTCATTCATTAACCTCATGAACGTACTGGGCACATTGCTCAGTCCAGATGGCATAACTAACCATTCGTACAGCCCCTCATTCGTCTTAAAGTTTATCTTCCATTCGTCCCCCTTTCGTATCTGAATCTGATGGTAACCGCTCTTTAAGTCTATCTTGGAGAAATACACTGCCCCGCTTAAACAATCCATCATGTCATCCATCCGGGGTAGCAGAAACCTGTACCGGATGGTGATCTTATTGATGGCCCTTGTGTCGGTGCACATCCGCCACTCTCCTCCCTTCTTGGGAGCGAGGACCGTTGGAACAGCACAAGGGCTTAAGCTTTCCCTGATCAGTTCCTTGTCCAACAGTTCTTGCACCTGCTTCCTGATTTCTTCATTGTCCTTAGGGCTCTTTCGGTATGCTGCTTTGTTCGGCAAACTAGCTCCGGGGATGAAGTCAATATGATGACTGATGCTTCTCTTGGGGGGAAGTTTATCTAGAAAATCATCTACAACTATGTCTGTAAACTCCTCCAACATATCCTAGATCTCCATAGGTAAATTTGATATCTCTGTATGCAATAACACTGTCCTTGCTTTCTTCAGTACTGCATATCCTATCTCGCTGTCTTCAACCTGCTTTAAAAACTGCTTTCCACTGACCAAAAATGCTCTTTATTCACTTGTCTCTGCTGGCCCTTCTTCTTTGATGGGTACAAGCATATGCTTGATTCCATCCTTCACAAATTTATAACAGTTCGTCAACCCATCGTGTACCACTTTTCTATCGTACTGCCAAGGCCTGCCCAGTAGTATGTGACATACATCCATTGGCATGATGTCACAAACAACTTTGTCCTTGTATCTGCCTATCTGAAACTTGACCTCACTTTATTCATGCACCAACAACTGATGGCCTTTTTGCAGCCATGAAACTCTATAAGGGTTAGGATGCTTCGAGCGTTTCAACTCCAATTTTTCTACCATCTCTGTGGACACTAAATTGTTAGTACTACCGTTGTCAATAATTAATTTACAGCACTTACCTCGTGACTTACAGACTGTTCTAAATAAAGCCTTCTGTTGTGTCTGGTCAGTGATCTCCTTGACTGGTTTTAACAACACCTTATGCAGCACCAAAGCTTCTCCCGTCTCTGGAGATTTTCTGCTTCTTGGGGAGGTACTGCTGCTTCTTCCAAATGTGCAACATATGCACCCGTTGTCCAGCTTCTTACGCTTCTGGACATTCAAACGATTTGTGACCCCATTTATGACACCGATAACATTGGTAACCAGCCCCTCCCCCTCGGCTGTTACCTTTGCCCCGCTGGGATGATCTACTGCCTCTCACGCTGTCACCTCTATCTGCTAATCCGGAAGCTTTAGAACTGTTGGCTTCCTCATTGATGTTAGCAGTTCAGCCCCTGCCGTAGGACTGCCCTTTCCCTCTGTTGGCTCCTCCTCCTCTCCAGGCATTCTGTCTTCTGGTAATCTTCTCTTCGGCCTTCATCGCACTCTAATACGCTTCCTCTGTGTTGTTTAGAGACAAAGTACTGATCTCGTCCAAGATATCCAATCTTAACCCATTAATATACCTTGATGTTCTTTCCACAGTATCTTCTGTATATCCGGCTCACAAATTCACTCGATAGAACTCTTCCGTGTACTCCCTCACCGTCAATCCTTTCTGTTTCAGATTCTGCACCTGCCTGTGCAACGCAATCTGATAGTCCTTTGGTAGAAATCTGCCCTTTAACTTGGCCACCATCCTTGACCAGGTTTTGATCGGCAGCTTGTTCAATCTTTTCCTCTCGTTCTAGACATTATCCCACCATAGGGCTACATGTCCCTTCAATTTCATCGCAGCGAACTGAACTCTGCAGTCTTCGCTGATTTCCTCACACTCAAAATACTTATCCATCTCACTAATCCAATCCAATAAAACCTCGATAGACAGACTGCCATCATAGGTTGGGAGTTTTGGCTTGGGTTTACTGTTGGCTACTAGAACAGATCTCAACAATCTTACTTCTGGACTCTCTCCTTCTGGTCCATCTGTTGCTGCTTCAGGTTCCTCCTCACTCTCATCAACTATCACCGGGCCTCTTCTTCTCCCTGCCTCCACTGCCTCCAAACGGGAAGCAAGAATTTGAATCTCCTCTCTCAATCCTTCCTCTGCCAACCATCGAGCACCTCTACCATGACCTCACCTTCCTCTTTCCATATCTCCAATCAATTTATCCTGCTCTGATACCACTTTGATGGGACCAGCCCAACTCTTTACACACTTGTTGTACCGGGAATGATTTAAAATGTTTGTTTGGTTGATTTAATCACACGGAATGCTGACATGCGGATATAATGTAATATAGATATTTCTGGGATTTCGGTTGATGAGCATTCAATGGTATGTTTAATGTAAGGGTACTTGCCTTGAGGTTCACATCTCCCGCTCAGTTCTTGGGTTATTCCCTTGTTTGATGGTTTCCTCGGTCTTTTGCTATCTTTCCGTCGAGGGTTTCCTCTGCAACGTTCTGCGAGGGTCGATGGGCAGCAATGCTGCAGGTCTTGATTGTGCTCCAGTTACTTGTTACTGTGACTGTAACGTCCTGGATCCTTGGTTTACAACTGGCTATAATTTGTCTTGCACTGGACAGGGTAAGTTCTCTGTTGTATTTGTTTCTTTCTGCCGTGTAAGGTTGCTATTGTGGTTGATTCCTTCTTGCTGTGGGTTTCTCGGACCACTGTATGCTGATTCTTGTGCTGATGCTCTTCGTTTGGTTTTGCAACACAAATTTTACTCACTTCCAGGCTCAAACGATGGCGCTCTTCTGACTTTGGTGCATACAGGTAACATATCCTTCCCTGTTTTCAACTCATGGGCTTTCTTCCATGGTTTCTAATCTGGGTTACTCCTTATTCTGCTCAGTTGGTCGGCGCTGTCATTGGGACACTGTTCTCGGCCTCTCCGCGAACCCTCAGGTAACTACCGACACTCCTAATGACTGTAATTCTTCATTTCAGCTATTTATCTGCTCTATCGTTTCAATATGCCATTAAAAATTGTGTGTTCTTGCCACACAGATACTGGGGTTTGCCATTGGAGGTTTTGGTATCACACCCCGATTCTACCTAGTAGGCTCTACTCCCATTAACTTCTGGTATTTCGTTGCCTTGGTCATTTAGCATCCACTCTTCAAATGAAAGGGTTTGTCACACATTACCATGAGCAAGGCTCTGGGTATTCGCTACTTTGGTTCCCACTGTATGTGGCCCGAAAGTTCTGTTTGTGGCTTTGGCTCCCTTATCTTCGGTACTCTGTCTTGAGTCTGTGTGTCCACGCTGTAGGAAACAAATGTTAACACTGAAACCCTTGCACAGGGTTTGTGGCTCAAGGTTTGAGCGTGAACGATTCTCGACTTTTTCGGTTCTGTTGTAATAATTTAGTGTGTTGTACTGTCCAACATTTGGAAAAATGTTCTTCTGGAAAAACAATGAATATAATCAGATGGGTTCTCTTTGATGACCTGATAGGTGTATGCCATTTTGATTTCTCAGACTGTTGTGGCCGGAACTGTTATCATGTATGTTCAATGTATTTGAATTTCAATGCATTATTTATCTGATACTCGGACTCTGTGCAATCGTTGGCAATACTGTTTGACTGTCAATACAATAAAACTCTCTGTGTTCGCTCGCAATGTTACTTGGATATTATTTAATATGCAATGTAGGAACTTGTCTACTCCTTGGTCTTGTTGTCTTTACTGGTGGTCTTTTCTCCAGAACGCAATGAAAGACTTGTTCACCAGATTCTGTACAGGGTTAGTTGTGCATTCGTATAACTGTGAAATAGAAAACATATAATTACAGTAAACACGCAGATGGACAAACTTTTGAATTCTCTGTTGTTACTTTTATTGAGTGCGAGAGGTATTGAATGGAACCCCTTCTTTGGTTTGTCATGTTACATTTATAGGCTCCTGTTCCAGTTAATGAAACTGTACACTTGTTTTGTTTTTCAGTTACAGACTCTTACAGTTATTTGTTATTAGACATTTCGTTTATCTCATGACAAGATTTCTTGTTCAACCACATTTGTCTTTTTCCCTTTAAATAAAAGGAAAATCACAGTTTGTTAACAACAGATCAATCTATGACTATAACTGTTCAACTACCCTCAACTAACAGAAAATAAATACTAAAAGTCCTAACTACTTTCCTGTCAATCAGAAAGACCAAATAAAAGTAAATTCAACTTCTTTTGACCTGGCAGAGACTTGACCGGGTCATGGTGAGCTAGATGCTCCTGTAGCACAAATGAAAGACTGACGATAGGTTTGTTAAATATGTTAGGCATATGAAATCAACTCTCTCTTTTTTCCCTGTTCAAATTTTTTTTTTTGGTTGATTAATCGCCATAAAATATATAGTACGTGGTTCCAAATTTCATAATGAGTTTATGTTGTGACATAGATAAATGTTGAGCCATTGAAATTTTTTTAATTAATTGAAACTGTGTGACAAATATTTACCTTCACACATAGTCTCATAGAGAATATCTGAAGATTTTTCTACTGTTCCATAAGGATAGTCATATATTGGCATGAAAAGACTAAAGTTAGTGCGCATTTGAGAATGATAAAAAGAGTGAAATATGAAAAACCAATTTATTTATTTTAATATCGAAAGAAAAAAAGAAGAGAAGGAGAGTGAAATGGAAGCTAACCAATCATCTTTGGAGAAATTTCAAAGGCATACTGCACAACTCACCATCCTTTTCATATATCATAGTATATACATAACCAATGAATTACTTACGAGGGTGTGTACATGAAGTATTTGAGGACCGGAAAAATCTTAAATGCCCACTAGGGGAGAAACTTGAAGTTGCAATGGCCCATGTTATTCATGAAATCAAACCATAAATGATAACCAAACATAATTCCAATGGAAGGAGTATTGGTGATAGCCAGAAGTAGTTGTGACATGGAAAAGATTGTTGCATACATGATATGTTCTGAAAATGGATGCACCACAACTAAACAAAAACAAAAGCTTATTATCAACATGAAACGTCAAGAAAACACACAGTCAATACAACGTAATGAATGACTTGCTAAGAGAATACATATGCTTTTCTTACATGTAATTGGTTCCATTACAAAATAAGAGTGGTGATGTGGATGGTAGCGGATATATAGAAAATGATGATGTAAGGCTCTATGTGCCTAGTAATATATGAATTCGAATAGCTTGATGGGTCAATTCAATTCCATTGGCCACGTTCCTAGGCACGATCACCGCATTCCAAATCAATTTCATAATCTCATTTAATGACTTTTTTTTTTGTAATGCATCCTCCTAGAAATCACTGTCATGGATGTGCAATTTAGATTAAGAATATTCATTGAAGAATACATCCTCACTGTTGATTTAAAATTCAACGCGGCCTCATCCACTTGAGGTTGAAATAAGACGTCTTCAGCCAATTAGTTTTAATGAAAACCATTTGAAAATATCAATAATCTCATTCTCATAATTCTTCCCCTTTTTGTTGTTGATATTACAACCAATATCAAAGAAATATGGTAAGAATATTTCACTCTAACTTTCAACTATAAAATAATTCAATATTCATGATATTAAGTAACATAATTATGTGTGTGTGTGTGTGGAAGAGAATAAAATATTTGAATGTTTAAAGAAGATGTATTTAAAAAAAAAATGTTATTTCCAAATAAAAGGGAGAAATATAATTCGTTCCATTTTTAATATGAAATTGTTAAAAAATATTATTATCATAATAAAATTCAATATAGGTAATGCAAAATAAATACCTTTAAATATTTTTATGGACTCTTTATTTGGGTGCTAGTTTGGTTTATATTTTTGGGTGCCATGGAAGGGAGGGCTATTCTCTATAAGAAACCTTTTATGGTGGCTATTATTGAGACTCCACCTTTTAGTTAGCCTTATATGGGACTCGACGGAAGAAGTTTGCCGAATGTGGTGAAAAATATATGTTGATCCAACTTTTTCAATTTCATAGATGATCAATGATTAGGGTTGGGATTTAGATTTCACTTTACTCATCAGATAATTTTTTTTACGTTTTGGCTTTTATACTTCTCTTCAAGAACATGTTATGTTTAAAATTTTTCCCTTCAAGAATGATGTTTTAATAATAAATTAACCCTTCACCAATAAAGCTTTGATTAAAAAATTACCTTTAAATAACACATTGACATTAAAAATTTCACATATTTATCATATTAAAAGAAAAATGATCATACGACACAAATGACTTATTGAATCCTGAATCTTAATTTGAAATTGCATGGAACACTCACAATAAAATCTCCATAACCCAGAAAACAAATTTCCTTGACAATATCTTAAACTTCCCCAAAAACATTAATTCATATGTTAAAACCTAAATTTATCGTAAAACAATACAAAACGGGAGGTTGTTTATAGGCATATCATTGCTCCAACAAGAATAAAAAGGATTTATTTATTTATTTTTATTTTTTTTTAACTTTGGGATTTCAACAAAAGAGGTGACAAATACCCAAAAATTGATTACAAAGCCCTAACATAAACCAAAGCACGAATCAAGATTTTAAAATGGGCAAGAGGAAATTGAATATTAACTGTTATTTAATCACTATCTATTTATTTTAAAATGTTTCTACTTTTAATAATGCTAGTTCATTGTTCCTATCCAAAGGTGAGTTGACTAATAAAATATGACAATATAATATCAGATTTGAAAAGACAATTCTTTTTAGCTAGAGTGAAAATATCCTAAAATCACAAAATAATATAGCTTAAAGAAAGTTAAAATTTGATCAATAATGCAAAATAAAAAACATGACCCATTGTGTTTACCATATTGAGTGGAAATATTCTAAAATCACAAAATAATATAGCTTAAAGAAAGTTAAAATTTGATTAATAATGCAAAATATGAAAACATGACCCATTGTTTTTACCATATTGAGTGATTAGTGCATTGATAAATTCAAGATTACCTTCAAATACAACATAATAAATGAATTAAGGATTCATGGAACATCTTATAGAATATATTCTTGGAATATAGTCTTGGGTCATGTTTAACTGCAACAAATAAACTAATTACAAGTTTAAAGTGTTACCAAAGAACACCATCATGAGTTTAGAGTGGATTGATGGGGGTGGATCCAAATGAACATTGAATTAAATTTAATTAATGTAACTTGATTTTTAAATTAAATATTAATATACACTAGTAACCATAATTGACTATCATGACTATAAAAAGCCTAATAATGAACATCACGATTCTCGCCTACAGAAAATTGGAGCAACAAGTTACATGAATGTGGTCATGTTAGTTTGAGAGGTCATTGTATTTTATTATATTATTTTGGAAGAATGAAGACAAATATTGATTAGAATACATACATAATTTGGTTTGATGACCAAATCATGAAATAACTATGGAAATCTAGGGTTGGGTCAAGCCACGCGTAAAATTGTTGCTCACACCCACTAAGGCCTTGAGAAAAGACATCTGTGTGAAAAATATAAGGATCTCCAAATAGGTTTCCCAGAATATTAAAGTACATTTTGTTGTGTTTGGGACCTTTAGATGATAGTTGCAGACATCCATAACAATAAAAATAACATGTTAGAAAAAGTTATACCTTTAGAATGAACCATGCTAGTGTTAATTGATTGAATTCTATTGAAATAAGGTGAAGTTAATTACATATAAGGTCGTGTCTGCAAAGTTTCCAAGTACAAATTTTATTTGTATATCAATTTTGGGAAATAGATACTCTTGCTTGGGTTGAATACCACAACCTGTCGTAATTTATTTATAATTTTTGTATTTTTTTACTTTAGCTTAGTTGAAGTTAATTGAGAGAAAAAGGCATAGCTAGCAGAATACGAGAAAGAATTCAAATATTGTCTAAGGAGCGGTTGAGAGTAAGGTGCAACTATTGTCCATTTTCAAGGATAGGGAATTTTTCAAGTCCGACAGGGAAATCGATCGTGAAACCAAAAAGAAAAGGAAGAAAAACAAATATTGCTTTTAACAAAAAGCATAATACCTGAAATGAGCAATGTCATCTAGCTTCCTTATAATGACCATGTGTTGTTGGGGCATATAAACTCAACTTTTTAAACTTAATTTTTGTCTGAGGATTCCCAATATCAGAGAAGAAGAAGTAGTAGGGGTAGGGAATTAAATAAAATTAATATGTACAGTTGAATGAATGTCAACCTTATATACTTAAAAATTAATGATGATGACATACAAAAGACTTCACCATGCCCTCATTTAAACTTTAGAAATCCTCGTCATTATAAAACATGGTTGACCAACATTGACCATGGTTAACCATGATTATCATATTGAGACAATATTTGTCATAATGTGATATTGGACCATGGTTGAAACAATGATTGATTTTCATATTGAGACAATATTTGTCACAATACGATGTACTATGGTCGACCATGATTGAATTTATAAAACATAGTTGACCATGATTGATATTATAAATCCAAGGGAATAATAAACCCTAGGATTAATACTAAAAACCCAAGTGATTATAAACCCAAGGAAATAATATTAAACATTAGGAATGTTGTCGAGGATTATTAAAGCGACGGATTTTACATTCAATTTTTTTGGTATACTTTTGAATTCTCTATTTGAAATTTGTCTCTCAATTTGTCGTAAAATAGTTTTATAAACTCTTTTTAAGCATACATGAAAACTTGCTGATGCAATATACATTAAACAACTATGCATATTTTGTTAGTTATTTCCACGCTAGGTAGATTTTTTTATGTATGGGATTTTTTGGTGTCTACAAAAGCCATCCTTAGCAATATGGATAAGGAGGTTAGGCACAGGGACAAATTAGGTGGTGTCGACTATAAATTGAATTTCACATCATAATAGGGTATCCAACTCAACAACATTAGAGAGGGTATTAATGATGTTTCGAGGAAAACATATACCATCAAATATACGTTTTATAAATTTCATGACTCGTAACCAGAAAATATTATCTAAAATTTTTAAACGTACTTAACGAGCAAAATGGCCTATAACAGACATTTTTCCTTTCAAATGATAACCCTGCCAGTGATTCCCATTAGTTGGTTCATGCAACTTTTTCACTTCTTTATAGTACAGATCTAACTCCAGTCACTTATATATGCTCCCCCTATTCTTCCAAATCATGGGTCATTTCATGACGAAAGTTATTACAAATAGGATTAAGTATATATTATATAAAAATAAAATATTAATAAAATAAAACAAAATAAAATTTTAATATAATATAATATTATATTAAATAATATAATATTTCAATATATATTTCATATAGTTGAAAAAATAAATTAAGTAAATATTATATTAAATCACTGTAAAAAAATAAAATTTTAGTTTTAAAATATGTAAAGTTATTATATATTTTAGTTTTTTTTCAACTATATATATTTTAGCCAATTTTGTATGAAATACAATATAAGATTGTTGGAATTGTAAATTTAAGCTATATGATTTATATAATCAAATTTCCCAAGAGGATTTTTGAGACATTTATCTATTTGTGCATTCAAAAATACTTAAAAACACACACACACATATATATCGATAAACATCTAGAGAAATCAAATATTTTTAGGTGCAAACCCTTTTCAAGTTTTATGCTTTAAAAGGGATTTGGACCTCAAAAGATTTGATCCTCTAACAAATTGATAAATGTGTGGTTAAAATTATTAGTTAATAATAAAAAGAATATATATATATATATATATATGGGGGTTATATTTTCCTCTTAAGAATAGATTGGAAATTTGTTTTAAAAATGAAAAGATATTATAATTAATAAAATGTAAATATATTTATTAAATAAATAAATATTTATTATTTGATAATTTAAAATATTTTTTAATTGTGGTTCATGGTCATTGAATGATCGTTACATCCACGGGTAATAATCTTGATAATTTAAAATATTAAGAAAATAATTTTTTAATTAAATTGGTTTTTTTTAATAAGTAACTAAAAAAAATATTATTATGAAACTTTAAAATATAAAATGTTATACAAAATATTTGATAAAGACCATCTCGAAGAATTATAATATAATAAATTTCACATTACAACTCAGACCTTTACTCTATTAAAATTTACATCTCATCATCTAAAAGGTCCACATGTGCTTCCACTTCAATGCTCCATAATTGACCATGTTAAATTCAGAGAAATCAATGTTCTAATATTGGACTTTCATTGAATTATTACAAACTCTTCAAAGCCCCGGTAAACAAGGAAGATCTCAATAATTTTAGACAAGACATAGATCACATGTACATGCAAATTAATACCCAAATGGGTATTTGTATTTTTGCGCCGAGAGGCACTCTACAACCTAGTATGGGGGTAGATCTCACGTAAAAATGTAAATGTAAACGTAAACATAAACATGTAATGTTTATGGGAGTAGATCTCACGTAAAAACGTAAATGTAATAGTAAACATAAACATGTAATGTTTATGGGGGTAGATCTCAGTAAAAACGTAAATGTAATAGTAAACGTAAACATGTAATGTTTAACATTTAGCATATTTAACATTTACTTATAGATCCATCGTAACTACAGATCTATCAAGCACTGAGAGGGATCAAATATCTTGAGATGCAAAACTCTTTTTTCAGTGCAAAAATTGAGGAAAGGTTTGCACCTCGAGAGATTTGATCCCTCTCAGTGCTTGATAGATTTGAAGTTAAGATGGATCTAGGTTGGCTTCAGTGATGTGCGGCCAAAGAAAATCTAGCAAACATATGCTTAATTTTATCAATAATATGTAAATTCATATAATATTAATATAATCATTTTAAATATGATAAATACACATAATATTAATATAATCATTTTAAATATGATAAATACACATAATATTAATATAATCATTTTTAATACATGCATCCAATACAAATTTTTAATTGAAAGTTAGAACACTTAATGATGAAAAAATAAAAAATAAAAATATTTTAGTCAAATAAAAATAATTTACAATGTGATTAGTCTTAATCTCTCTTGTTCTGCTTTTCTTGTTTTCACACCTGCTACTTTTGCCATCTTTTCATATTGTTCATATGAAAAGGGAGGTTGAAATCATAGACTATTCAAATCTTTAACTCAAGATATCACCGTAAACATCATACCATGTCTCTCTTGCTTCCCGATATTAATAGTAGCTTCCTCTATAATTTTTGTAAAGAAGAATTTGATAGATCTACCAACAAAAGTAGAGGAGTTACAATAACATCTACAAAATCTTCCAGAATCACGTGTGGAGAAAGATTAATGCAATTTGGAATTGTATTGAGAGGTACACATGCATATTGGAATAAGTGTCGTGTTGAGCTATCTAATTTGGTTCAACAAATTGGGTGTCCCAAAATATTCATTACATTAAGTGCAACAGATATGCAATGGCCATATTTACATAAATTAATGTTAGGAACATGTCCTACAGATCTAGAAAAAGCAATAAAATGGATATGACAAAATGTAATTGACAATCCTCATATTGTAGCATATTATATGCACCTAACACACAATATTTCGAGAATAAATTTTTGAGCATTTTCATCATGCTACAGATTATTGGTGTCTCTATGAGTGGAAACATTGCGGATCTCCACACATACATGGAATTCTATGGTTAAAGTATTCTCCTAACATGGACACATTGAACTAGGATGATCCTACACAGGCTAAATTTGCTAAAGAATATTTTGATGGATGTGTACATGAAATGAATCCATGTGATCGACATCAAAGAAATATTCAGTTTAGACTTAATGTTTGTTAGGTCTCTATAATACTAGTGATTCCCCCATTACTATTGTCGTTGTATCCCTTATTGTTATTGTTGTGCCCCTATTGTCCCCATATTCTTATTATTGTGCCCCATAGAATCCCTCTATTGTTATTTTTGTGCCTTTATATTATTATTGTTAGGTCAGCTTGGTTATATTGTGACCCCTTAGACTCCAATATATACAAAGGAGGTTTTGTCATTCGAATCATCCAAGAATTGTTCATTTGTGTAATATAAAGGAGGTTTCCCCCTCGAAGAGGCTGAATTCCAAGGCATTGATCTATCTTTTCTGTCTTTTTGTGAGCTGGTTTCATAACATTTGGTATCAGAGCTTTGGATTCTAGGGTTTCGCTGCTCCAAACAGGTCATCGTGGAATTTTTGCTATAAATTTTTTTCTGCAACGTTTCAGAATCTAAAAAAAAATTTCCATTTGAGACTAAATCTTATTGAACCTTGGGTCTGAGTTTCAGATTTTGTCTCACTACATTTTCGGAGATATGATCTGAGGAAGTTAGGATTTTTGCAAGCTCCAAAATTTCATCTAAAACAAGTCGTTGTGGAATTTTCACTATAAATATTTCACTACGAAGTTTCAGAAGCTAGAAAAAAACCCATTTGAGAAGAAATCAGTCTGAACCTCGGCTCCGAATTTCAAATCCTCTCTCACTATATTTCAGAGATATAATATGAGGAAGTTAGGGTTTTTGCAGACTCCTAAATCGAATTCCAAACAGGCCACCTTGGGAAAAGCACCATAACTTTTTATTTGAGCATCAGATTGAATTTTCATAAGAAGTTACAGAAAGAGGACGGAATGTAGTTGTTTTGGGTAGAATTTTCAGAACCTAAGGTTGAAACAGTGACCTGCGGCACGTCGTACAATTTCGCTCTACTGAACTAGTCTATACTCAGGTCATTGTGGGAGATTTGGCATAACTCTTCATTGGAGAATCCAATATTGATCAGAATTGTGGGGTTAGAAAGATTACTCAGAGGGTTACCACAGGAAGAAAGTTTAGACCCGGGAGATCCAAAGTTACAGAGATACATCAAATTCAATATCAAGCTCCTACAAAGTGAAAAAAGGTGTGTAGTTTTTTTAGATTTTTGCATAAGCTTGGTTTGAAAAATTAGTTTGAAGGAATTCAAAGGGAATAGTGAAGCATTATCATCGGTAATTGATTCCCTGAAGAAAGAAAATGGAAACACCTAGTAAGCAACCTAAAAGCTCTAGCATGACTCATGAAGAAGAGGAAGAAATGCAACATGATATATGAAAATTACGAGACCAAGTGCAATAAATATAACTTGCACAAAAAGTAACAGAAAATAAGATGGATGGTTTAAAGAAAGACGTAGAAGCTAAGATGGATGGTTTAAAGAATGGCGTGGAAGCTAAGATGGATGGTTTAAAGAAATGTTTAGAAGCTAATATGAATGACATGGAAGTTACGATGGATGGCGTGGAAGCTAAGATGGACGGCATGGAAGCTAAGATGGATGGCATGGAAGCTAAGATGGATGATTTAAAGAAAGGCATGGAATATTTGAAGGCAGATTTGACAAAGTTTCTACATGAAATGCTTACTAATGGCAAAAGGGTAGTAAAGGAAACTCATGGTGAGAACAAAATAAATGTTAGCCATGATTTCATAGACTCTAACGTTGGATCGAAGAACCACCATGTTCCAAAGATCGATATGAGCAAGTTTGATGGTAAGGATCCCGGAACATGGATACTACAGATGGAGCAATTTTTCGATCTCCATAATGTGCAAAATACACAAAAGGTACGCATTGCAACTTTATATTTGAAACCAAATCAGTTTGTATGGTATCGATGGCTTTTATCTTGTAAACAAATTGTCACCTAGGCTATTTTTACGGATGAAATGATAGCACATTATGAGGATAAAAAAACAACACTTTTTTTAGCCAATTGATAAATATCAAAAAAAAGGGTTCAATGATGGAGCACAATGAGGACTTCCAAAATTAAATATAAGGGTAAAAGATATTCCAGAGGAGCATAGGATTGATGTGTTCATAGGGAATTTAAAATATAACATCCAACATGAGGTTCGCCTTTGGGAACCAGATTCATTGGAGAAGGCATTCAGGTTAGCAAGAAAAATTGAAAGCAAAATTATGGCAACAAGGAAGCCTACCACTCACAATCATAAAGATGGAAGTGTTTCTACCCCTAACCATCCACAACCTACAAGGTTGACACCACAACAATTGGAAGAAAAAAGAGCAAAAGGGCTTTGTTACAGTTGTGATAGAAAATACACTAAAGGTCATAAGTGTGCCGAGAAGAAATTATCTTACATAGATTGTGAATAGGAGGAAGAAAAGGAACAAGAAATGTCAAAAGAAGAGGATATACACTAGGAAAAAACCCTATAAAAAGAAGAAATGAATTCGACCATATCTTGTAATGCATTGGCTGAAATTACATCTCCTCAAACTATCAAGATAGAAGGGCATATCAAGAAGAAAAAGGTAATAGTGCTGATTGATTCGGGAAGTACCCATAATTTTATTCATTGTAAGATAGCCAAGGAATTGAATCGCTTCCTATATCTAGCACCGGAGTGTCAAGTGATGGTTGTAAGTGGAGGAACCATAGATTGCTCAGGAGAGTGCCATAATATCAAGCTATCCATGGGAGAATATGTATTGAATATCCCAGTGCTTTCCATTCCAATGGGTGGTGCTGATGTTGTACTAGTAGTCCAATGGCTACAATCCTTGGGTACAATAGCTTTTAATTTTCAAGAACTTTTCATGAAATTCTATTTAGAAGGAAAGGAAGTTGAATTAAGGGGTATCGTAGGGAAACCAGGAAAGATAATCAACTCTCATAGAATGACAAAGCTTCTAAAGAAAGAACAATGAGGCATAATTGCACAATTATGTTCACTAGAGGTTCCCACATCGAAATCATCCATTTCTCAAGATCTCTAAAAATTCTTGGACAATTATTCCAAGGTAGTTGAGCCTCCCAAAGGCCTCCCACCTATTCATGATCATGATCATGCTATTAATTTGATTCCATGAAGTGTTCCTTCAAACATCAGGCCTTACAGATATCCCTCTGTCCAAAAGAGTGAAATTGAACGTATGGTTGCAGAAATGCTAGAGGTTGGTATAATTCAACCTAGTTAAAGTTCTTTCTCTGCTCCAGTAGTATTGGTTCACAAGAAGGATGGATCATGGTGCATGTGTCCAGATTATAGGGAGCTCAACAAGCTCACTATTAAAGATAAATTTCCCATTCCTATCATTGATGAATTATTGGATGAATTGCATGGATCAATTTAATTCACCGAATTGGATCTTCGTTCAGGATATCATCAAATCAAAATGAAGACTGAAGACATTCCAAAAACAACATTTAGAACTCATGAGGGTCATTATGAATTTTTGGTCATGCCTTTTGGCCTTACTGATGCACCTTGTACATTTTAAGGTTTGATGAATTCCATTTTCAAACCCTTCCTTAGAAAATTTGTGTTAGTATTTTTTGATGATATACTAATCTATAGCAAGTCTTGGAAGGATCATGTCCAGCATGTTGACATGGTGCTCAAACTATTGGATGACAAACAATTATATGCAAAAATCTCCAAACGTTTCTTTGGAGTACAAGAGGTGGAATATCTTGGTCATATTGTATCTCATGAAGGTGTTAAGGTAGATCCTAGCAAAATTAAAACCATTAAGGAATGGAAAATCCCCACATCCATAAAGCATCTACGAGGATTTCTTGGGTTGACAGGGTATTATCACAAGTTTGTTAATAATTATGGGAGAATAGCAGCACCTCTAACAACATTATGAAGAAATATGCATTTTCATGGACTCCAGAAGTAGCGAAGGCCTTTGAACATCTTAAAGAGGCAATGTGCCAAGCACCAGTCTTAGCTACACTGGACTTCACAAAAACCTTTATTGTGGAATGTGATGCCTCAGGAAATGGAATTGATGTTGTTTTAATGCAAGAAGAAAGACCCATTGCTTCCGAAAGTCATCCAATCAAAGGAAAGTATTTACACAGAGTTATTTATGAGAAGGAAATGTTGGAAATACTACATGCACTTAAGAAATGGTGACCCTACTTAATGGGAAGACACTTCAAGGTAAAAACAAATCCTGATAGTCTTAAATACTTTTTAGAACAAATATTATCTTCAAAAGAGCAACAAAAATGGGTCACAAAGATGTTGGGTTATGACTTTGAAATCATCTACAAAAAAGGGAAGCAAAATGTTGTGGTAGATGCACTCTCAAGAAAGGATGAGGATGTGGAAGCATTTCTTTGCACCATTTTTATTATCCAACCAGATTGGATAAACGAAGCAAGCGATGAATGGAAGAATGAGTAGGAAGTGTGGGCACTCATTCAAAATATACAACAAGATCCTAGTACATCTGATACATTTAGCTGGAAAAATGATTCATTGTGGTACAAGGATCGGTTATACCTATGTAAGAATTCCCAACTCAAACAAAATATTCTTAGGGAATTGCGCACCTCTCCCTTAGGAGGGCACTTGGGATTTCTAAAAATCTACCATAGGGTTAAGAAGGACTTTTTTTGGGATGGCCTTTAATCGGATATTCAAAAGTTTGTGGCAGAATGTTTTGTTTGCCAAAAAAATAAAGTTGAAGCAATTAAGACCCCAGGACTATTGCAACCTTTATCCATTCCAAGTCAACGTTGGGAGGAGGTTTCAATGGATTTTATCATAGGTTTACACAAGTTCGAAGGAAAGAATGTTATCATGGTGTTAATTGACAGACTTACCAAGTATGCACACATTTGTGCATTATCTCATCCATTTAAAGTGAGTACAATTTCTATTGCATTTATGGAAACAATTCAAAAGCTACATGGAAACCCAAAGATTATTGTAAGTGATAGAGATCCCATTTTCACTGGAAATTTTTGGACATAATTATTTTCTTGTCTTGGTACTTAGTTAGCTCATAGCTCATCTTATCATCCTCAATCTCATGGGAAAACTGAGATAGTAAACAAATGTTTGGAAGGATATCTTCATTGCTTTGTATCTGATAACTAGACACAATGGGTCAAATGGTTTCCTCTAGCTAAATGGTGATATAACACTTCCTTCCATACTGCAACAAAAATGACCCCATTTATGGCACTTTATGGATATCATCCACCATCCATCACATCATATTTAAGAGAAAATTCTAAGGTTCAAGCAGTGGAAGATCACTTTGAGCATCAACAACAAATTCTCCAACTCTTAAAGGATAACCTCACCTTGGTGCAAAATAGAATGAAAGAGAAGGCAGGTCAACATCACAATGAAAGAATTTTTGATGTAGGTGATTGGGTATTCCTATGGATACAACCATATAAAAGAATGTTCCTCAAGCAAGCTAAGAAGGATAATAAATTATCACCAAAGTATCATGGTCCATACAAGGTGTTGCAAAAGATAGGTACTATGGCATACAAATTGGAGCTTCTTGCAGCTTCCCTTTTGCACCTAGTTTTCCATGTTTCATGCTTAAAGAAGGTTATAGGTGCAAGCTTCTAGTTCAAAAAATATTGCCAAAACTTGATGAGGAAGGAAAAATCATATTGGAACCTGAAGGAGTCAAAGAAACGAATTCGATAGCTACAAAATCGACCAATTTCAAAGTATCTCATCAAGTGGAAGAACTTACCCGTTGAACATTGCACATGGGAGGATGAGAATTTTATACAGAAGCATCCAAAATTGCTCATCGTTGAGGACAATGCTTTTTTGAAGGAGAGGGGCATGTTAGGTCCCTATAATACTAGTGATTCCCCCATTACTATTATTGTTGTATCCCTTATTGTTATTGTTATACCCCTATTGTCCCCATATTGTTATTATTGTGCCCCATAGAATCCCTCTATTGTTATTTTTGTGCCTTTATATTATTATTGTTAGGTCAGCTTGGTTATATTGTGACCACTTAGACTCCTATATATAGAAATGAGGTTTTGTCATTTGAATCATCCAAGAATGATTCATTTGTGTAATGTAAAGGAGGTTGCCTCCTCGAAGAGGTTGAATTCTAAGGCATTGATCTATCTTTTCTATCTTTTTGTGAGCTGGTTTCATAACAATGTTGATGATCATACTTTCTTAAAGGATACACAACAAATATTTCAGTCTGATCCTATGATTTATTATCAAGAACTTCTTAATTGTGTTGAGTGTCATATCACATGCAATGAAAGATCTTGCTTCCAAAAGAAATCAGGAAGATTGGTATGTCAATATGAGGCACCTTGGATCTATGTGATGAGTCAAAACTCTATGTTGATGAGAATGGAGAAAATAAATATGAACCAAGATGAAATGATGATATATTGAATATGAAGAATCATGAAACATTGATGGTGTAGAGGGCTAATATAGATTGGAAACTACATAACAAAATATGCTGCAAAATCTCAAAAAGTATCAGAAACATTCCATTATATGTTGATCGTGTATCTTCTATTCAAAATCCAAATGAACTCACAACATGTGTATACAAGAGTTTGTTGTGTGAAACTATTGTTGACATAGATATCGGCGCACAAGAGACATGTAATTTTCTTCTAGAGCTCCCTCTTTCTGAATGTAGTCATCAATTCCTGGTTCTAAATATTGGTATGAAGGTTTTCAAACAAGTACACGTTGATAAATATGATGATGACAGTGATAATTCCCTTATTGATGCATATAACAAGAGACTCATTGATATTTGATCACCTTCCATTGATAGATGTCGCAAAATCATGGTCATATGATAAACGTAGATGTGGGAAAAAATGATTACAACAGAATAATGTAGCCATTGTACGTGTGTTCCCTCAATTTACCTCAATTCATAATCGAGAAGATGACAAGTTTGTTGATTTTTTTTTGTTTTGAGTTATTACTATAGAAGACCTTTCGTGATTTTCATAAAGATATAGGCCATACAAATGATGAGATAATGCATAATTAGGAAAAATTTCGATACCAACCATGGCATGTTGATCACAAACCATTGTCTCCAATTGATCCAATTAAATCTAATAAAGAAGAAGTTCGAAATCCACTTGCAGATTTTAGAGAGAATGAGTGGGAGATTCTTTGTGGGTTGTATAAGAATAAATACATAAATTACAATGAGTTTGAGATGTCGGGACATAGATATCGCGAACATGCGTATAATTGGAATATTTCTTTTTTATGAAAGTCATGTCTAATTGTGTTATTCATTTCATATCTGAAAAGTGAAAGTTGAATTCCCTTTGCACTAACCAGATCAGAAACTCTTACTCCTTTGAAAGTATTAGTGCTAAGCAGAGAAAATCATTTGATATTATCTTTGACCATAATAGATTAGGGGTTGTCCAAGCCGATAGAACAAGCGGAGGAGCTCTGAGAAGCGGATTAGGGTTCCTGTACTCACCTGCAACGGAAGGCCTGCAGAACAGAGGACTCCAGAATCAGAACGCGATAGAGTATATAACAAACAACTGGGGGTTTTGACCGGCGGTCACAATGAACCCCCATCCGGGGGAAGGAGGGAAGCCTCCCCCAAACGGCAACCAGCAAGGAAATCCTGCGGATTCAGAAAGAGAACAGGAACATAATGATGGAAGCACAGGCAAAAGTCAGCAGCAACAGAATGAACAGACACAACAAGGCAAACCAAAAGTTAGCTCGTCCACATGCAAGCCAGTAGCCGCATACAGACCGAAAGTGGAGCTACCCAGTCACCGTATCAATGCCAGAATTCAATACATGAGAGATCATGCTCTCATAGGCAAATTTATCGGAATATGGCCAAACGAGAAAGCGCTGAGAGCTGGATAAATGTCAAATGGCATCCAAAGGGACACATATCCCTGCATCTAGGGCCGAAGGGTTTCTTCACCGCAGTTTTTAACTGTTTGGAGGATAGGAACAGAGTTTTTGAAGGCGGACCTTATTTCTTTAACTCTGCTGGGCTATTTCTCAGAGAATGGATTGAAAGGTTCAACCCGGATAAAGAGGATCTAAGCTGGGCGCCGGTATGGATCAGGCTGTACTCTCTACCATGGGAATACTGGGAGGAGGAGTCCCTCAAAGCCATTGGTAAGGTTCTGGGTGACTTTGTCAGAATAGCTGACGACACAAAGACACAGAGATATACCTCGTATGCACGGATCTGCGTATACATGGACCTGAAACAACCTCTGCTCGATACGGTAAGTCTCTTTCATGAAGATGTGGAATATATTCAGTTAATCGATTATGAACATGTCCCCTTCAGATGTAGAAAATGTCATGACCTAGGTCACCTCTTCAGAGACTGCCCATTGAATAGCAAACCTACGATTCAAACTGAACAAGAAGGCCCATTGGTAGACGGTTCCACCAAAGTGACAAACCGCAGAAGAGGAAATAAAAAACCAACAGTTTCTACAAAGACACCTCCAGGTAATCAATCAAAGCCTTCTACTAGTAATAGCTTTGCAGTATTAGATAATGAGAATTTGCAAGATCCAGACAGCTCAACCTATAATAAAAGAGAACCTACTCAGGAAAAGGAAAAAATGGATAAACCCCAATCGAAAGAAAAAGGAAAGGAGATAGATCCAGAAAGTAATCAGCCTAAGAAAACCTCCAAAGACTGGAGCCTTCCTGAAATGGATATAGATGGCACAAATCCCAACATAGAAAATGAAAAGGAAGGCGATGGTCACTCTCAGGAACCACAAAGCATGGAGGAAGATACGAAATCAATAGACATTGGTGAGCTGGATATCTTGGGACTAGAACATGCATGCAAAACAGGGAACTTCGACAAAATACCTGACTGTCAAGTGGACAACCTGGTGGCAGTACTCAATAAAGCCCAGAAAAAATACTCTCTAGGGGTTCAAATTGGCAGCCAGTGGGAGGGTGAATTCATCACCAAAGACAGCAAAAAAAGGGGTAGGAAAACTACCTTAGAAAGAACCATCAAGATTGGAGAAGTGTTGGTAGACTCTGGGAGATATGCCAAGCTAACCAAGTATTTCAACATCAACCCCAAGCCTTCCCAATGAAGTTAATCTCATGGAATATCAGAGGGCTTAACTGCCCAAGGAAAGGAAAACTCTTAAAAAACATGTTAATGGAAGAAAAACCAACAGTTCTTTTTCTACAGGAAACAAAATGCAATTCGATAGTTTTGGAAAAAATAGCAGCTAAGGCCTGGCCAGGGGGGATAGTAGCAGCTGTTGATGTTCAGGGTGCTTCTGGAGGACTTGCATTGCTTTGGGATGCAAGAAATATTCAAATGACCAACATACATGCAAATAAAAATTTCATTCAAGCAATATTCCATATAATAGGAACCAACATCTATGGGCACATTTCTAATGTGTACCTTCCTCAAGAAACCCAACTTAAGAATGACATATTGGAGGCTCTAACAAATCTTAGCACCGATAGGCAATACCCGCTATGGATCGCTGGAGGAGACTATAATATGATTGCTTCGGTGGAGGAAAAAAAGGGAGGCAGATGCAGAAAAAACAGGGACGGATCTCTATTAAAGGATTTCATACAGAATAACTGGTTTATAGATGTTCCTACTAACAATGGCCTCTACACGTGGAACAACAAAAGGACAGGTCCAATGCAAATAGCATCGCGTCTGGATCCTTTTTTAATCTCTGACAACGCTGTTCATGTAGGGGGAGAATTCACAGCTTCTATTCTCCCTTACTCCAGTTCCGATCATTGGCCGATAGCCCTCCAATGGAACCGTCCTGGCTGCCATATTAGACGTCCCTTTAGATTTGAGGCTTTTTGGTTATCTCACCCGGACTTCAACGAATTTGTTAGAGCAACCTGGGTAAAATGCAATTTGACGGATGATACAAAAATGGCCTCATTCCAAAGGAAGCTGAAATATCTCAAAGGGGAAATTAAAAAATGGAATCATTCTGTCTTTGGCAACATTTTTAAGGCTAAGGAAATCCTCAATCAAGAAATGAAAGTGGTTCAGCAAAGAATGATAACTGAAGGACGCACAGAAGAACTTAGCAAGAAAGAGTAGTCCTTAGGGAATCAGCTTCTCGAGCGAGAAACACAGGAGGAAACTCTCTGGAGACAAAAATTGAGAGTTAGATGGCTAAAGGAGGGTGAGAAGAACACGAAATTCTTCCACAAATCTACAGTGCAAAGGAGAATGATTAATCAAATTTCCCAGGTGACCAATGAACAAGGAATCAAAATCGAAACACATGAAGAGATAAAACAGGTGTTCCTCAACTACTTCAAGAAGATGAATCAAGAACCAGATATAAACAGAACAGAAGCTATCCGGAAAATCACCAGCAATATTCCCAAATTAATCATGGATGAGCATAACACGCTTCTTCTTAAACCCATAAGCCTACAGGAAGTTGATGATGCCGTTCATCAACTCAAAGCAGGAAAAGCTCAGGGACCAGATGGCTTTACCTCAAATTTCTTTCACTACTTTTGGGATCTGGTCAAATGGGAGGTATGGCAAGTGGTGGAAGAATCGCGTACCCTCAGGTGGATGTATCCCGGATTGAACGCAACATTTATAGCTTTAATCCCCAAAGAAGAGGAATCATCCACTCCAGATAAATTCCATCCGAATTCCTTATGCAACATCATATACAAGATTGTCTCCAAAGTGATAGCTTCCAGATTGAAGCGCCTGCTTCCACTTCTCATCTCTCCAGAGCAAACTGGTTACATTGAAGGAAGGCAAATTACGGATGGTATAATTCTAACCCATGAGATAATCCACTCACTCAAGCACACAAAAAAACCAGGTATGTTGCTCAAACTTGACTTATCTAAGGCCTTTGATAGTATCAATTGGGAATATCTGCAACAAATCCTTCAAGCCTTTGGTTTTGCCCCCTCTTGGATTAGATGGATCAGTAGTCTCATTTCCTCTTCGTTTTTCTCTATTCTCATCAATGGAATCCCCTCCCCAAATTTTCGTCCTTCCAGAGGCATCCGCCAAGGGGATCCTATATCTCCCTTCTTGTTTGTCATTTTGGCTGAAGGTTTAGGCCATAGCCTTAAAGAAGCCCTCCGCTCTCATCATCTCAAAGGTCTAGCCTTCCACCAAGTCCCTGCTTTTTCACACCAGTAATTCGCTGATGACAATCTGCTTTTTGGTCACCCGTCTATTCAAGAAGCACGAGCCATTAAATCTATTCTTGCAGATTTTTCGGAGGCCTCTGGTGCCCTCATCAACAAAGTCAAATCTCAGATCTTCTTCTTCAACACTTCGCCATCTATTCAAAGATCTATTGCCCATATCTTTGGTTACTCCATTGCTTCCCTTCCATCTAAGTATTTGGGGGCTCCTTTATTTGCCACGGCTCTTAAGCATGCCTCATGGAACAATCTGTTAGAGAAACTGGAAGCCAGGTTATCCCTGTGGATGCACAGAGCGCTTAATATGGCAAGTAGGCTGGTTCTAATTAAAGCAGTGCTTCAAACCATGCCTCTTTACCTGTTCTCCATATTGGCAGCACCCAAATGGGTCCTTAAAGCTATCAAACAGCTGCAGAGGAACTTTCTTTGGGGTAGTTCAGGACTCAATTGAAAATGGGCATTAGTAAAATGGGAGAAAGCATGTCTTCCCAAAAAGGCAGGGGGAATTGGACTGAGGGACCCAGAACACAGTAATATGATTATGGGAGCCAAAATTTGGTGGAAATGGCTAACCAATCCCACAACTCCTTGGGCTTACCTTTGGACAGTGAAATACGCAAGCAACAAATCCATGGAGGAGAGACTTAGAATGTCAGAAACTAGTAAAGGATCCGTGATTTGGAACTCAGCCATTCAACACAGGGATATAATTCAGAAACACAGTTTCTGGGAGGTGAAGGATGGTCACACGGCTAGATTTTGGGAAGACTCATGGCAGCAGCTCCCTAATCTCAGAGATACAATTCCAGGTATTGCTGATCAAGATATACAACATCATGAGAAGGTGAGTCGATTTTGGGATTCACACAACACTCAAGATCACAGAAAATGGAAAGAGGCCAGGCACATAATACCACATAGCCCGGAGCAGACTCAACTCTCCCTCTCCATTGAGCTTCAAAAAAGGAAAATACTCACTTCGGCAGGCCGGGACACCCTTAGATGGGGTTATGAGGAAAAAGGTACCTTCACCACTAGGGAAGCTTATAAAATACTCATCAAAGACAAGATAGTAAAAGACCAATTATGGGATCGGATATGGAACCCATCCATATGGCCGAAGGTCTCAACCTTTTTATGGCTTATCTCTCATAACAAAATTCTCACATGGGACAATCTCAGGAAAAGGAACTTTGCTGGACCTTCCATCTGCCCAAACTACAAAAAGGAAGAAGAATCAGCATTACATCTTATGCAATCCTGTTCAATGGGAAGGAAACTCTGGGAAAAAATTGCCTTCCGATGTCAGAAGGATGGAAGAGTGAATGGAGACATCAAAGGAAATCTCCGCACCTGGCCCCAAGAGCCGTATAAAAGTAAACTCTTAAACACACTATGGCAGCTCATTCCAAGATTACTTATGTGGAATATTTGGAAGGAAATAAATAGAAGGATATTTAAAGATCAAGCTCAACCAATTGAACAAATTTGGCAGGGACTGCACCAGAACATTAAAGAAACTCTTTCTGTTAAAGGATGGTCTAAAGAGGATTTCCCATCTCTCTCACAGGAAGAAGCCATATGGGATAACTGGCAGATTCAATTACAACATTCGTTAATATCAAAGGATAACTCTTCAAAGTATCCTGAAGCTCCATCAAGTTGGACACCCCCCCCAAATAACGCATACCAGCTTAACTTCGATGGAGCCTCGAAAGGGAATCCAGGGAAAACAGGATACAGAGGAAGCATCAGAAACTACCAAGGAACCCCCCTAATAACCTATGTTGGCTCAATTGGTTGGAATACCAACAATGCGGCAGAATTGGAGGGCCTATGGAGAGGACTAAATTTGGCTCATGAACGGAGACTCTTGCCTCTTATAGTGGAAGGGGATTCCCAAATCATCATCAACATGGCCTCAAAGCTTATGTAGGGATCTCAGGTATATAAAGTCAGTAGCAGCTGGAGATTGGCCACTAGACTAGAGCGGCTCAAGCAATGGCTTACCAATCACCAAGCAATTTCCTTTAAACACATCAGAAGGGAAGGGAATAAATTGGCAGACTTTCTTGCAAACATAGGGGTGGAAAGTGGAAGGGAATTCTTTGAAGGCTCAATCTCCAGCATAGTTTCAGAGAATCAACTCTCCATCTTCAAGACCATAGTTACTACTGATATGCAGCAGCAGGAGCACTCGCACCCGGATGCGGGTGATATTATGAGTAGTTAATGCCCATACGAGCGACGCCGGATTTGGGCACCATCGTAGAGCAAGTAGGCGATCTTCTGGCAGTGCATTAAGTCCCATTAATGAGGAATTGGACGTATAGCATGCAGAGTAAATACTTCAGAATGATGTGCATACGGTATATCTTAATTACCCAGAGTTTGCCACTCTCTCTGGCTCATTCTTGCGTAGATATTCCAGGTTGTTTTGGTTCACAGGAGTTAGGCGCAGTGCTTAGCATTTGGAAGCCATTAGGGCTCCATCGAAGACCGCATCAGGCCAGCCTCAAGCATCCAATCACGGTTCCTCTGGCTCGCATCTGGGCTGAGGGTGGGAATCATTCAGACAATTCTGGCATTTATTTAAAGGTTCTGTTTTTTATCTGTGGGGGGCTTTCTCTGGGCACTTTCTACTCTGGGTACCGTTCTTCAAGGCTTACTTCACATTGTGGTGGGGCGTTCTTCTTCCTCCTCCAAACCTTTTTTCCTCTCAGTTTATCAATTATTGCTGGTATGGCTCGACCTCGAGGAAATCCCCGGAGGGGCAGGAACTCAGGCACAAGGGGGGGTGTTAGAGGAAGGAGAGGTCCTGGTCCTCGACGCATCTCCCCGCTTGTTTCTGTCTCGCCAACCTCTCCATCGTCTGACCACTCTGGCCCGTCCCTCTCCAGTTCTTTCCATTCCTCCCGTTTCACTTTTAAAAGCAAGCTAAACAAACCCTCCATCTCTGCTATAATCACGGTCATCTTCTCAGAGGAAGAAGATGACCTCCCTAGCTCTGATGAACATTCCATGGATAGGACTCTCTCATAGAATTCTAAGGACTCTCAAGAAGATAGGGTAGAGGATATCCCCATCCTTCCAGAGGGGCAACAGGATAAAAGTCATGAAGAGGATGCGCGTCTTCAACAATCTTCTCCACACGAGGAGGTCATTTTCTGTGCACCGGCGCAGTGCTTTGGCACTGTTCTGTATCCGGTAATGCCTCCTGGTCGCAGTATCACGGATGTTGAAGACAATGTGATGATAGAATGGGTCAGCTCTCCTGGCAAAGCCAACAGCGAGGATGCAGAGTTACAACCTCAGGCAGAATCGATCAATGGTGGAGATTGATGGAGCAGATCGGACGGCGGTGGAAGATTTCGGAAGGCTCTTTTTGGCGGAACTTTACGCCCCGAAAAGTCAGGAAGGATGATGTCAGGCGAGAGCCACGCATCAATAGCAGACTTCATCGGGGTCGCTCATACGGAAACCGCTCGCGGGTCGATAGCGGTCCGATAACCTGGCGGTTTTTGTTAAGCGGTTTCATGCTGTCACGTCAATTTTGCAGTACGATTCTCCATCATCGTCGTGTTTTTGCTTTTTGGTAGAGAGGTCTAGTTCCATAGCGTCCAAGGCTCTCGTTTCTTACCTATGTAAACAATCAGTTGAGAGCTGAAAGAAAAAGTTTTCTTGATAGAGGGTCGGCTTTAGCCCCCTCAGAGGTTTCAACCTATTTGTAAATATGTTTCCCTTTTATTTATAATTAATAGAATATTCTTTACACAGAAAAAAAAATAGATTAGGGGTTGTCCTATTACTCATGCTAATCCAAGGAATTGTAGGTACAGGAAAGTATTATTTTATTAGAACCATTAAAAAAACACTTGAAACTAAGTCATTTCCTGGGAAAAGCCCATTACTAATTTTAGCTCCTACAAGGGTTACAACTTTCAATATATATGCCAAAATAGTTCATTCAACACTTCAAATTCCAATCAAAGACATAAAACCTCTGGAAAAACAAAGTTTACTTACATTCCAATAAGTGATGAATCATGTGAAATATATTTTGATAGATGAAATGAATTTTATTGGACGACATCTATTAACAAACATTGATTCAAGACTTCGACAAGCTTTCCCAGAAAATGAAAAATTCATTTTTGGTGGGAGATAAGTTATATTGGTTGCTGATTTGGGACAATTGCACTTTTTATGGATAAACATGTATATGCATGTATTCATCTTGAAAAATAATTATGGAACTCATTCACGATAGTTGTGACTCTTGATACTGTGTTTCGACAAGATGGATAGAGAAATCAACAAAGAAATTTTTGCAATTTGTTGATGAATGTAAGGGATGCAACACCAACTATGGAAGACTAGAAATTACTCATGACTTATACAAATACGCACTTAGATACTTCCACAATATAGACATTTGATAAGGAAATACATTTGTTTGTGACAAATGATGATGTACAAAATCATAATAAGCTTCGTTTAAGAAACCTAAATTGTCCCATTGCAGCCAGCATGGCTATAAAAGGAAAAAGAAAATACATGGAAATAGATGAGGAAGAAATGGAACTTGATATACTTATTGTATTTGGAGCTCATGTGATGCTTACATCAAACATTTGGACTAATATAGGACTCATAAATGGTACTCTTGGAATTGTAGAAAAAATCGTGTATAACCTTAAAGTTTCACCCACAGAACTGCGCACATATGTTTTACTGATATTTGATAAATACATGGGAGTGCCATGGGATGAACCATCCCCTAAAACAGTTCCAACACCCATTGGTGTTGGCATTATGAGATAAGTGTTGTCCTTGATGGCAAACCTCACTGATGACAAATCATAGTACAGAAGGTCAGCAGCAAGGAATTGATGATCAGACTATAAGAAGAAGAGAAAGTTCATACACGCAGGTTCGTTAAGCCCAAGTCGCGTGTACACGCAGGTTGGCTTCAGCAAAAGCGCGTGTATGTGGAAAAGTACCTTTGGTCCATGGCGGTTATTCCTTGGAAGTTGTGCCTATGGTTTTGGACCTTGGCGTCTCGGCGGACGTGTTGATCCCTAGTTTTGAAGTTGATGGTATTGGATTTCTATGGTTTTGGCTCTTGGTATTGAACAAGGCCTAAGGCTATATAAAGGGAAGGAAATCATTAGGCAAGTGTATCTGAAATGTCTTAAATATCTGATGAAGCATTAGATCCAGTATGCAGGTTATGGGTTGATGATGCATTGCTTGATCTGAGCTAAGGAGAGATCTCATCGGTTGATGGAGAACAAGATCTAAGGAGAGAACGGGATCAAATGGTTTGAAATGAACTATCTTTATGATGCTTATTCTAGATCTACATACTGACGCATGTATTGTTCTATAAGTATTATGAGTATGATTGATGTCTGGTACAACTGCAAGTTATGAGAAATTATTTTTAGATCTGTACGCGGGTTGTCTTTGGCAAAAGCGCGTATACACGCGGGTTTGATTCATCGAAGTAGCGTATACATTGTAAAGCTTGATATTTGAAGTTGCAGATGGGTCAGATGGTTATTACAGAGTTCTGTGTCTGCTCTGTGTTCTGGTGACAGTGTTGTTAACAGGGTTTCAGTGATTCAGAGTTTGATGATTGTTTTTATCTTCAATGATAGTTATGGGTCCAGTATGAAAATTGGATGAAATGTGGCCTTTCAGATTATGTGTTGTGCTTCAGTGTATCCAGTCTGAAAATTGATGAAACGTGGTACCTGGAGGAGAGAAGATTGTAGGTAAGCACCTACGTACTAGTATCTAAGCTAGTACAAAAGCTAAGGGAGATCTTTGGAGCATTGTAGCAGGTAGCAGCCTGTGTACTAGTAAATGGATCGGCTAGTACAAAAGCAAAGGGGGTTGTAGCTCCCGTACTGGTATAAGACTGCACCAGTACAAATATTGTAAAAGTATTTTCTTATTAAGAAGAAGATTGAGATGACTTGCAGCAGGTGGTTTTCACCCACATTGGGTTTCCACCTTATATCTTTGTGTTCATGTGTGTGGCTCTTGTGTGATGTTCTGTTCGGTTATTCTGCACCTGGTTACTGTTAATATGCTTAATAATGATCTGATGTATTTACTGAAGACTAAGCTAACTGAATCATAAGATTTCTGGATATACGCAAGTTTCTTTAGACACAGTAGCGTGTACACGCGGGTTCACTTAACTGAAGTAGCGTATATCTTTCTGAGCATTGAAAAAGTTTTATAGTTCTGATAATACTGATTCACCCCCCCTCTCAGTATTATTTCCAACAATTGGTATCAGAGCAGGTCCTTTGATAGAAGCTTGATCGCTTGAAGGAGATCCATGGAACAATGGGAAAGAAGCTTAAGAAGAAAGCTCATAAGAAGAAGAAGACATCTCAGAAGGACTATGACAGTGGGAGAATCGATTGGGGATTAGGTATAAGAGGCCCTTCAGATTCAGAATCAGATTCAGAATCATTATCAGGTATGAATGTGTTATCCTCTGAAGTTCCTGCTATATTTCCTTGTGAAAGTGATGGAAGTGATAGTGAAACTACTGAACATGCTTTTATGGGTGAGCAAGAAAAGTATCAAATAGAGGCAGTATTTAGAAGGCTTACAGACAAAGTTAAAGATCAACAAGATCTATTGAACAAAAGGGAATGTGCTTTCAAAGAAGAAGTTACCAAACTAAAGGCCCAACTAGAAGAAGGAAACAAGGTAAGAAAGCTACTCAAGGACAAGGAAGACCAATGTCAAAAATTGCAGCATGAAGTGACATCATTAAGAAAAGAAGTCAACGAAAGAAGCACAACCATCAAGAAACTCAAAGATAGATCCAGCTACTATGAAAATCTTGAAGCTACGATCCTCTCACTAAAGGAAGATCTTGAACAATCCAAGAAGCAGAATGAAGATCTACACCAAGCAATTGAAAAACAAGACAACGAAGTCATCAGCTTAAAATCACAGTTGGAATGTGCCTTCAGAGTTCGTCAAATTCAGCAGGATCTGTATGAAAAGCAAGAAAAGGAGATACTCAATCTAAGGCAACAAATGGAAGAAGGAAGAAAAGATGGAGAAGACATGAAGAAGCAATGTCTAGAAAAGGAGGAACAACTTCAAGTTGAGGTAAATATCTTGAAAGGTAAATTAGAAGAAAAGGATAAAATTTTGAGATTTCAAGATAGTACTAAAGCCTTGGATGATATTCTTAGTAGTCAAAGGTCTCCTGCAATCAAGAATGGTCTTGGTTTTCATGAATCTGTTGAAGGTGAATCTAGCTCACAAGGTGAGGCAAGGAATTCTAAAGAGAAAACTAAAATGATCAAAAGGGAGATGAAAGGTCAACCCCATCAACAATCAAGGAAAGAGACTCCTCAAAGAAAATCGTTTACTCCTCCTATGAATAATGTTGAATGTTGTGTATGTCATAATCTTGGACATATTGCAGCTAGATGTGGAAGAAGAAGGGTTCAAGACCATCATGTAGAAAGATCATCACATTCAATGTACTTTAATGGATATTGCTTTGCTTGCAATATGTTTGGTCAGAAAGCCGCTGATTGCTACAGGAGGAATATGAAATATGTAAGATGTTATGCATGTAACATGCTTGGACATATAGCAAAGGAATGCAGGAACAAAGGATGGACATCACACCAAAAGGAGAAAACCTCATCACACTTGAAGATATGGAGGAAGAAGGAAGTACAGTCAGCACAATGTACTGAGACACAGCACAGCACAGACATATCAGACTCAGGGGGAGCTGAAAGTGTAAAACTTCAGTGTCCTGAATCTCATACGCAAGTTCCTTAAAGGGAAGTCGCGTATATACGCGAGTTAGACACTGCAAAGTCGCGTATATGTCAGTCTGAGGAAAAGCAGTGGGAACAGGATCAGAAAAAGGATCTGATATGATTCAGTCTATTATTTGCTCTATTGGTTACAGTCTGCTGAGGATGTGTGGAAATGTTTTGTTACTTGTATGATGTCTAGAAGTGTTTTGATCCTAACTTGAGGATGATGATGTTTTGATGCTTATGCATGATCAGATCTAACAGATGGCACTGGTTGAGGGGGAGCATATGCCTTTAGTAATTCATTGTTGGCATTATGGTTAATAATCCTTGGTGATGATTCTTATATGGCTAAATGATATATCTTGCTATGATGTGGTTGTGAGTTGTCTATGATAAAATCTCATATGATTCTTGGGGTTACATAGTTGATGTTCAGATCAGATTTATGGATGATTCTTTGATGATGCATATATGGTGCTTACATGGTGATCTTCATAAGGACAAGGAGAAGTACAAAGCTTGAATATACATCTTCCTCACTTGATGATGGGTCACTCATATACTGCTGTTGTCATATGCATAAAAATCATACAGTTATGATGCAGGCACTCTTGTGGATAAGGATTGCTGCTGTTGATGATATCAAGAAGTTTTGTCAAATGAGCTTGAGCTCAAGATACATAATGCTGATACATGGATGACTACTCAAAGTTGCTTTATTGGAGACATGGTGATGAGTTCTTATCTATATGATGATAGGTTTATACTTACATATGTTAATTGATGCAGATGTTCCCAAGTAATGATACTTGGATCATGTAGAGCTTGATGAAATGGCTATGGTGGTTTCACACATGATAAAATGTGAATGACTCTGAATTCTGTTCAAAGGGATGAATTGATGCAGACATACCTTGTTATAGGTTGATGACCTATTCTCTACAGGACATTTACAGGTTGCTGATATGGAAATTTGTGTACGCGTGTTGTTTAAAGGATATCCGCGTGCATACGCCGTTTTACAAGGGGATAGTCGCGTATATGGTGTACGCGTGTTGCGTAAGGATATCTGCGTATATACGCTTGTTTATGTGCATACAGACGTGTATATGGAGATTTGAAGGAAATCAGCAGGGACAGATGTTGGTTGCAGAAAGTCTGATATGGGTCTGACAGAGATCATCTGGCACAGGTTCAGGGGGAGCAGATAATCTTCCAATGATGCATTGTTGGCATTATCTCAAAGCTTTTGGTTCTAGTTCACATTTGGTGTTGATTTCAGGAGGAACAAAGGCGAAAGGAAAACAGAAGGATCTCTTGGTTGCTGATCTGAATGGTGATTATCAAATGCTGCTGGTGACTTTCATAAGTCTTGATCTAGTTCTTTCGTCTCTATGTCATATATCTCTTTTGTGGTATCTCTTTCATGGTGTCAAGGTCATGTAACGACCTATTTTGGTTTCCCCACTATGCCTGGGATGATTGATGCAATGTGATTGGTTGTCATATGTAAACTTTTGATGTATTCCCACTTGGTTGGGTGGATGAGTCAATTTTTGTATATCCTCACTTAGTTGAGAGATGGATGTATGTATGAGTCTTTGGTGATAGGAAGGTCTTTTATGATGTATAGAGTCATGTTCTTCTTGAAGAACATCTTTTGCAGATCTTGCCTACAGTCAGGAAGAGCATGTACAACACACTTCAGCGGTACAGAGATTCAGCATGTACTCAGAGGGAGCATGGACAGATTGGTACACCTTGGCATATACAAAGGGGGAGACTATTCAGAGATTTCAACAGGTACTCAGGGGGAGTATGGACAGTGGAATGATTCAGCAAAGGAAGAGAATATCTTGGTCCACCCTTTGCCCTTGATGTCAAAGGGGGAGAGTGATTTGGTGTTGTTGCCATCAAGTCCAAAGGGGGAGATTGTTGGCATTATGATGCATGTGTTGTACTTGATGGCAACCCTCTCATAGAAGAATATCTCACTTATGTATAACAAGGTGAATCTTCAGAAGAGATATCAGATGTGACTGATGGAGGACAGCTCAAAGGAATCAAATGATGAATCTTCAGAAGAGATATCAGATGTGACTGATGGAGGACAGCTCAAAGGAATCAGATGATAGTTCTAAGTGTGACAAGTTAGCTTTGCCATCAAGTCCAAAGGGGGAGATTGTTGGCATTATGAGATAAGTGTTGTCCTTGATGGCAAACCTCACTGATGACAAATCATAGTACAGAAGGTCAGCAGCAAGGAATTGATGATCAGACTATAAGAAGAAGAGAAAGTTCATACACAGGTTCGTTAAGCCCAAGTCGCGTGTACACGCAGGTTGGCTTCAGCAAAAGCGCGTGTATGTGGAAAAGTACCTTTGGTCTATGGCGGTTATTCCTTGGAAGTTGTGCCTATGGTTTTGGACCTTGGCGTCTCGGCGGACGTGTTGATCCCTAGTTTTGAAGTTGATGGTATTGGATTTCTATGGTTTTGGCTCTTGGTATTGAACAAGGCCTATGGCTATATAAAGGGAAGGAAATCATTAGGCAAGTGTATCTGAAATGTCTTGAATATCTGATGAAGCATTAGATCCAGTATGCAGGTTATGGGTTGATGATGCATTGCTTGATCTGAGCTAAGGAGAGATCTCATCGGTTGATGGAGAACAAGATCTAAGGAGAGAACGGGATCAAATGGTTTGAAATGAACTATCTTTATGATGCTTATTCTAGATCTACATACTGACGCATGTATTGTTCTATAAGTATTATGAGTATGATTGATGTCTGGTACAGCTGCAAGTTATGAGAAATTATTTTTAGATCTGTACGCGGGTTGTCTTTGGCAAAAGCGCGTATACACGCGGGTTTGATTCATCGAAGTAGCGTATACATTGTAAAGCTTGATATTTGAAGTTGCAGATGGGTCAGATGGTTATTACAGAGTTCTGTGTCTGCTCTGTGTTCTGGTGACAGTGTTGTTAATAGGGTTTCAGTGATTCAGAGTTTGATGATTGTTTTTATCTTCAATGATAGTTATGGGTCCAGTATGAAAATTGGATGAAATGTGGCCTTTCAGATTATGTGTTGTGCTTCAGTGTATCCAGTCTGAAAATTGATGAAACGTGGTACCTGGAGGAGAGAAGATTGTAGGTAAGCACCTACGTACTAGTATCTAAGCTAGTACAAAAGCTAAGGGAGATCTTTGGAGCATTGTAGCAGGTAGCAGCCTGTGTACTAGTAAATGGATCGGCTAGTACAAAAGCAAAGGGGGTTGTAGCTCCCGTACTGGTATAAGACTGCACCAGTACAAATATTGTAAAAGTATTTTCTTATTAAGAAGAAGATTGAGATGACTTGCAGCAGGTGGTTTTCACCCACATTGGGTTTCCACCTTATATCTTTGTGTTCATGTGTGTGGCTCTTGTGTGATGTTCTGTTCGGTTATTCTGCACCTGGTTACTGTTAATATGCTTAATAATGATTTGATGTATTTACTGAAGACTAAGCTAACTGAATCATAAGATTTCTGGATATACGCAAGTTTCTTTAGACACAGTAGCGTGTACACGCGGGTTCACTTAACTGAAGTAGCGTATATCTTTCTGAGCATTGAAAAAGTTTTATAGTTCTGATAATACTGATTCACCCCCCCTCTCAGTATTATTTCCAACAATTGGAAGAGGTAATAGAAAACAACTTCTTTTGAAACTTGCTTGGGGCTTAACAATCCATAAGTCACAAGGATTAAATTTGGAGAAAGATACTAATAATACTGGGAAGCAAGAGAGAGGGTATGATGTTTACAATGATATATTGAGTTAAACATTTAAATGGTCTACGATTTCAACCTCCCTTTTCATATGAACGATATGAAAAGATGGAAAAAGTAGCAGGCGTGAAAATAAGAAAAACACAAGAAGAGGTATTGAGAGTAACCACATTGTAAATTATTTATATTTGACTAAAATATTTTATTTATACTTTTTCATCATTAAGTGTTATATCATTCAATTAAAAACTTGTATTGGATGCATGTATTAAAAATTATTATATTAATATTATGTGTATTTATCATATTTAAAATGACTATACTAATATTAAATGAATTTACATATTATTGATAAAATTAAGCATATGTTTGTTAGATTTTCTTTGGCCGCACATGACTGAAACCAACCTATATCCATCTTAACTATGGATCTATCAAGCTATGAGAGGGATTAAATCTCTCGAGATGCAAACCTTTCCTCAAATTTTTCACTCAAAAAAGAGGTTTACACCTTGAAAGATTTGATCCCTCTCGGCGCTTGATGGATCGGGAGTTAAGATGGATATAGGCTCATAGATGCCAATGGCCGTAGGAAAGCCCCTCTCTCTAGAAGATATCTGGATCATGCAAGTGAATATATTGTTGAATTAATTAATTTAATTTAAATTCGTTGTTACCATAAACATGGATCTAATGATGATTGTTGTCGAAACAGTTGGAATTGAGGAGTTAGTAAAAGAGATTATTGATCTTTTGTAATCGGTAAGTGAGAAAAATCTTATTGCAATTATGGTGAATGGATTCAAAGTAATAGGTAAGACCACCCTTGCAGAATACATATTTTCTCTCGTTGACATCCAAGGATGTGATTATTCTGCGATTCAACTATTCTAAAATATAGATTCAACTCTAAAAATAATAGAGTTGCATAGATTGATTTTACAAGATTTGATGGCACCTGGGGAGACTTTTCCAGATATTAGAAAGAAAGAATATGGACAACGAGAGATGGCTCTGATATTAGAGAAAGTGACTGCTTTTATTTACATTGACAATGTTTTGGGGGAACATGAGCTTGGGAAACTTTTACCCAAAAACATGAAGACGACAAAGAAAGTGAGGATGCTTCTCACTGCACGAGACATGAGGGTGAGAGAAGCATGTAGAATGGAAACCAAAGTTTATGCTATGAACGACCTTCCTGAAAAAGAAGACATGAATCTTTTAGAGGGAAATGTCTATGATGAAAAAAATGACAAGGAGAACCAACTAAATTCTACCCAATTGAATAAGATTGTATAGCTATATGGTGGAATTCCAAAAATTTTGGAACTAGTAGGAGGATTCATACATGAAGAAGAGGACAAGAAAAAATATTATAGAATATTGATGAAAGAGAAACAAAAATGGGACACTGAAATTGGGAAAATAGAATCCTACCTTTTTTCATACGACTATCTCCTTGAGGTAGTGAAAGATCCAATTTTGAACATTTGTTCCTTTCTTAAAGGATGGTATTGGGACACAGTGGAAGATATTATGGGAGAGATTGAACTGCATATGTTGGAAAGTAGAGAACTTGTCACTAGAGGCATAAATGGGTTTGTTATTGTACACGATGTCATTTTGTCAATAGGTCTCGAAAAGACAAAGGGAATGAGATTCACATTCACTAGTGGAAAGCAACTTAAGGAGATTCTAAATGAGAAGGTATCAAATTGTGAAATTAATTTTATTCCATATGTTTGTATTTTCTGTCTATATTCCAGAGGGGAAAGGAGTAGATCTAGATCAAAATGCTTATTTTGAGATGAGAATGAAGATAGTAGGAGACGAGAAGGGGGCTTTTTGACGAGTTGTTACATTGAGGAATTTTTGTTGGGTAATTGTAGAAGTTACAATGAGTAGAAGAAACTTGAAGAAAGAAGTGGAGAAAGTAATATAGAGTTGTTAAGAGAATTGTTTCCAACTGGAAAGGGGGAAACCACTCACATATTTAGAAATAATTATGCATCACATAAGGTATTAAGTGCTGACTTTTTTATATTTCTTTCTTAAAACAAAATTTACCATATCTAGATATATAACACATTTTGCGTCACATTATTGACTCTAATTTATTTTGTTTACATTGATAATTGTAGGCTTCAAATGAAAACTCCAAACCTTGTACCTGCGGAGTAGAAGAATTGAAAGGAAAAAGGATTTTGTTAGACATCAAGGCTCTTGACATCTATTATGATATTATTCTGAGGTCTTTTATCCAATTGTATAAGACAATTAAAGATGCATTTAATTTAGAAGTTATATCAATTGCACTTGTGCAGCCAAATACATATATAATATTGGAGGTGTTTGAACAGTTTTCATGAGACATTTCGTGGCTAGTCCTTCAAAGTCGATGGATTTTAAGTAGAGTAGTGAAGTACTTTCTCATTAAAGGGTGTCTACCAAACCAACGATATGAATTATGGGGAGAGGAGGTTACAATAGTGTATATGAGTATAATCACTATAATAGAAGCAATTGGGAAGGTGTTTACAACTGATAAACGTGTCTTGTCATGAAAGAGATCACAATACTAAAATGAAAAGACTCTTAGACTCTATTGGTTATCACATTCCATGGATGGTATTAATAGATAAATATGGGGAAGTAATTATAGAAAATGGCCACGATATTGTTTCCCTATATGCAAGGAGTATGGAAGAGAAAGAAAAGAGATTGATGCAAATATTGATCAAAGGTTCCAACAAGGACAAACAACAAGCATTGTTTGACTTAGAACAAAAATGATGCATTTAATACCAAGTATTAAAAAGGAATTACTTTTTATTTGTTATTTTCAATATGTTTTTTCATTTTTATTTCATTATGATAATGTTCTTTCTTACTATTATTTTTTCTTGTTAAATAAAGCATGTGTTGTCTTGAATTGTGGTGAGTTTAAAAGTATAAAAGATTCATAATCAAACAAAATATTTCTTTGAAATAACAGGTAATTCCATTTCAACAAAATCAAATATCCATTACTTCCAAACTAGTTTTGATCATGCATTAAGATTTGAATAAATTATATAATATGATTATTGCACCAATTAGATATTTTATGTGGGTCAATAATCTAGTTATGTTTAGGAAATGGAAAATTTAGAGTACATATTGATTTCCGTATTTTTAACTAGTTGTATCTAAAAGGAAATTAACATTTTCCCAATTTGGATGACCTAAAGAGTTACAGGTTCTAAGATGTTATCTATTTGGATTTATTATCCAACTAAAAGTAACTATTGGTTTGTCATTAAAGATGTACAAATTAGCTTCACTATGCTATAGGTTTCTCATGAAATATGTACAAGTTGACCTTCACTAGTGCTTGGGGAGCCTTTTCTTATACCAAATTCCTACACCAACATATGTTTTATGTATTTCTACTTTTGACTACCACCATAAGTTAATATGAGGGTATCCCCACTTCACCCAACCAATGATTCTCCTTTTACTAATATGGATGAAGATTGAATGGACTAAACCATATTATACAACTATTTAAACACTAAAGTGAGAAACTATGAAGTTAGAAACTATGAAAGAACCAATTTTAGTCTATCCTATGTGGAACATGATCATTCATCTCTATTGCTATTCTAATATACTAAAACAATTGTATGCTAACAACATTGATAATATTATGTTAGTAGGAAACTAAATGCAGTTTTAAGGAAATATAAAACAATTCATAAGGATGTATATGTCATTTAGAAATTTCTCCATTTTCTTTTGGAACACAAATTTTCAATTTTGTGTTGATCACTAGGAATCAAACTATATTTCCATCCAAGCCTTCTTATTAGGGCACTTAGAAATTGAAAAAATATTTTATCAGAAAATGAATTCAATATTATTATCAAATTAAGAAAGATACATGTCTTTATGAATCACAACTCTGTCATCACCTTCGGCTAGACAAAAGAGGTTCTAGATGTTTTTGTTGATACATAATTGTTCAAAATTTACACGCAAAATGACTTGAATTTTAGCAAAGGTATCTATTAGTTCGCAACTAATGGAACTTGAATAGAAGAGTATTCTATAAAGGTTTAGAAATTATCAAAATATTTTATTCTCTAATAAATTAACATTAGAAAAGTAATATATATGTTTGATAATTGAATGTGAATAAGATTGATTTTCCTAGTCAATTCATTGAAATTTTGAAAAAGGCACATAAGAGTGGTAGCCAATGTGCCTTTCAAAAAACTACATATGGTGATATATTCTATTCAATTATATTAATACTTGGGTACATAAATCTTGCATACATTAGCACATGGGATAACTCCACCAACATGACCACATGCCACTAAATGTTTCTTCCTCTCACATGCCATTTAAGAGATGGGGCATTAATTTTCTAGGACCTAATCTAATAACTTATAAGGGACACATAAACCCCACTTTTTTAATATGAACCTCATCAAATATATGATACAAAATTTTATTATTAGTCACAACCTCAGGTTACAGGGATTATAGGAATTAGCTTGTTGAATTTTCCTAGTCCCTATAAACCAATGTTTTTTACAATATTTTATCTTAGCTTTGATGTGAAGATATATAAGATACTTTTTATTGATGAATTAAAACATGATTGTTTCTATTTTCACTAATCAACAAAATATTCACCATATTTTCCCTCATTTCGAGGCAAGTTCATAATCCATGGCCTTGATTTCCATGATATCGTAAGTTCTTTATAAGGCTAAGTTCATGATTGATTCAGGTTGTACAAGGAATGAAATGGAAGGTAGGAAAGTAAAGGAAATGAAACACATATAGAGAAATATAACATAAATTATAATAATATGACTAAAAACCAACTTCAAATGGTAGAATATTGTAGAACACAAACTAGTTATAATGGTGGTAACTATCTTTGAATAAAGAGATATAGCAGCTATGCACATTTGCAAAATCCATTACAAGAGGCCAAAAGAATGGTATTTTAAACTAAAGAAGGGACCATAGAGGTCCAAAAGCCTAATCATAGAAGATGAAATTCCAAAAGGTTAGTGGGCCCCAAGGTGGTTAGGTACATTAACTTTTGGGGGGCGCATTGTAATGTACCTTTTATAGAATGGGCCAATTATAGTGGTGAATTAATTCACACACTTGCTAATATCTATAATTTTTTGTTTTAAGAACAAACACTTTACAAGCAACAATTTTGTATTTGGTATGAAAACAAAGAGCAACTTCATCCAATAAATCAAGATATCATTATATAGAATAGAATTTACCAATTGAACACCAATTAACCCAACCAAATTTTTATTCAACTAAATTATGAAATTTCATACATAATGTATTAATGGAGCCTAGGAAATGTTATAATATTTCACATATTTTTCTGCCAGGATGAATGCAACTTAATTATCACAAAAATTACTTTAGATGTCTTCAATAAGCTGGTCCTACTTAATGAAATTCAACTTTCCTCTAGAAATAACCCAAGAATTTGACCACCAAATAAAATGAGCATTGTTATAGTAATGAGGCATGTCTCCTTCAGCACCCACAATCAACTATAAATAAAATTTCCCAATTGTGTGTCTGTGAGGAATATAGATTATCCCTCCTTAGTGACTGGCTAGATTGGATAGTTTCACCACCAAAAAAATTATTGATTAGCTAGGGTGGATGGTCTCACCACCAAAATTGATCTCCACTAGGGTTTCACTCCCTTATGCATAGCTCCAAGGGCCCTCCAAATATCCAATGCATACATAAAAGTGCATTATGATTCTCATTTTATAACTTTTATCATTAGAATACCATGGGCCAATACCATGGGTCATCATAGTACCATGGGTCATCAAAATGACATGGATATCCCCTTTTTACCCTTTTCCTACTCCTATATCCTACAGGAATCAAATAGGCTATGAAATGGACCTACATAAGTGAATATTCTGAGGAAGGGACATTATATTCCTCCCTCCCTGATATTTTTTAGCCTCAAGAAATATAGAACCTACATATCAATACCAGGATCCCAAATCTACCAATAGAATGCTCTGAAATATTGCTAATGTACCATACTAACACAAATGAACTCATTATCACCATCACACTCTACCATATTATGAAACAATCAACCATAATGTAAACCATTCCTCATAAAAATCCCTTGATGATTTTAAATCTTAACTAAAGAATGATATGCATTGAAGAAGCATTTCTTATGTGGACCTTTGAAATATGAGTTCTTATCATTCTTCATAAACCCATGTACTTCTAAGAATCTACTTTATGACTACCACTGTAATGGAGACATTTTCACATCATTTGTAGTTGAAATGGGATTTTTGAAATGACTTCTGAACTCTGGTTATTTTCCTAAGAATCCTTTTACAAAGTCCACCAACAATAATATTCCATCAAATTATTTTATAAAGGATAACTTGTCAATGCAATGTTGTGTTGGGTCTTCACTTGTTTTACTACCTATGTTATATCATCCTTTTATTTCACATATTTTTCCATAGTTATGTTTTGAAATGTTGCATATCCTAACAGTAGAAATCCACCTTTTTTCCTCCATTTTTTTAATATACTTTCTCTCTCTATATTCTCACTGGAAGCATCCTCAAGAATGGAAACTAGAAGGTGGTATAAATAAAATGGTTTCCACTTGGAAAATTCTTGCCTCCAATTATATAGTAAAATCACTAGTGTTACAATAAGGCCAGTCTTCAAACCGAGATCCATGGACTACATAAAAGTGCACAATTTTTTTATAACTTGCAATGTTTTCCGAAGTCCCATACTATGGGTCAAAATGCATCCAAGAACATTGTATTTAGACGTAATCTTGTTTACTGATTGGATACAATTCTCCCACATGAAGTGTATGGTACAATCTTGTGAGGTTTTAAGATACATAAGATGATGGATATACCCTAACTTTTGATTAATTTTTTCTTTAGTAGCATTAACGATAAAACCTCCAACAACATGTACTTGCCTTGAATCAACTTCCTTCAAAATAGATGCAATTTTACTCAAAGTTAGAGTAGTTTCTATTCCAAAACCCATAAGAGCACCTATAACTACAACTTCCTATCTAAATTGGATGAGGAATCAATATGTTAGCACCCTATAATTGAACCTCTAGGCTGAGAAAAGGTTTACAAGGGTAACCACAAACCTCTTTTCCAACCGGAGGGGGCTCCCTCACTTGAAATAAAGTCACATTTTGTTAACAAGAATGCTTAAGAACATTCGAAAGAGGCCAGATCTATAAAGGTAAAATAGGACTTAATGGTGATGGTTGATAGACTTGGGAGGGAGTACCATTGGGCACGGGACCATGATTAAAATTTTTACACAAAATTATGAGAGCTTACATGAGACACTTATGAAAACAGAGGCAAGGAAGATATTATTTCAAGTCATAACATCTGTCATAGCATAGTGGGTGAGTTTTGAAAGTAACTTGAAAATACACAAATATATCCAATCACATGTAACAGAGCATGAAATGAATTCTGCAACATATATCTTATAATCAAATATCGATAATAATACCATAAAGGAGCACCTAACTAAGGGTGAATTCCATCATAGTTTAGAAAGGAAAATAATCATTCAGAGCATCAACATAGATGAATTTTGAAAACTATTTTAGAGCCAATTTAAAAGTGAAAATTTAACAAAGACATAGAGACTAACATGCACATAAGAAGAGTCATAGAACTTGAAATCCATACCACAAGAATCTTTGGTCAAGTGGAAAATTCTTTGCACTGATAATTTTATTTAAGCAAAACAAAACACATACATAAGCCTTGTCCCCATATCTAAACCCTCTTTTGATGTCTTGTTCAGTTTAAATACATTTAGGCAAAATGAAAAATAATAAAATAGATACAATGTATCTTTCATCCACTGAGAGGATTGAAACAACTCAACTTATAAACATCAAGTCTTAAAGCTGAAACTAGGATAAGGCTAAGATAAAAACTGCAACATTAGTTTTACGAAAAAAACTTATCTTATCTTTCTATTTCATCCCTGTCCATCCATCCCTATCTTGATCACTAGTATAACAATAGAAATGTCCAAAAATAACTGAAAAACAAAACAACTAAGTGATGAGTTGCGCAATAGAATTTAGCTCAACATAGTCATAGGTCGTACTGACTGAAACTAAGATGATGAGTATGATGGTGATGCTACAGTGTTGGATTAGGACCCACCAGATGTTCCTTCCCATACGTGCAAAACTCAAAAATTGTCCAGTTACCACTTGCGCAATAATTGCGCAATAAAATTTCAAATTTTTAGGTTTCACTGTCATTTCTCGCTCTGAAACAATGCAATGTCCAACAATTCATCACAAACACCTTATAACTCCTAGAATTCATCAAAACTTTAAAAACTTTCATAGTTTAAAAAAAATGACCTCTTGTGATTGCAAAATGAGCCCTCAACTACACAGATGTTGACCTTCAGCAAAATGTAACAGAGTATATGATCAAAAATGAGAAATTTCAGTCAAGGAACCTGGTCACCTCCTCCTCTTCCCATTGGATGATGGTTTGGACTTGTTGGAGGTTTTTTTTACTTCCTCATCTCATTTTACTACTATAGGAAGGTCACTAGGTCATTGTTTTGACTATTTGACCTTCTTGATTTGTCTCCTAGCCTTTTCCAGTTTCTGCTTCATCACCCTCAATCTTTTCCTCAAAATCAGATTTATCATGTAATAATCCTTTAGTTTTCTACGTAGGGAAAGAGCCCATTTCATGAATACTTTGGCTCCATCAACTGCATCCAAAGCTTCTACGACCCAAACATTATCCTCCAAGATGGTATCATTGATGGCCCTCTTGTAAATTGTAGTATTCTTTGTTATATGATCAACTTTTTTTTGACAGACCTCAATCTCCTCAAATAGCCTCTGATACTCCTTCCATTCAACAAACTTTGGCTTCTATGTTGTTTGAAAGGTTTCTTTCATCTGATCTTTCCATTTAGCTGTTGACCTTGTCATAGGCTTTCTTTGTTGCACACTAGGTTCTCTTTCCTCCTCCACATGAATTAATTGTTTTCATTTTTCTTTAGCTGTAGGTCTAGGAGGCCTTTTAGACAAGTAACTTTCCTTTTGTTGGGTTGTTGTTCCTATTGTGTGCTTGAGCTCTTAGTTTTCCTTTAGGAAATAGGAAATATGAAGATGGAATTTAGCAAGGGTGTCCTACAACTTTTTTATTTCAAGATCTTTGTCCTGCATTTGAACATCTTGTTCATCCCCTACACCTTGTTCTGGCATATTGTCTGAGATATCAACTTGAGGAGTTGGCTCCTTAATCAACTGCTTCATAGAAAATCTAGTCCTTAATCTAGTCCTCAGCCTATGTATAAATTGTGCTTCTTCCACTGGTATCTTGCTTTTTGCTTTGTTTGCTTCTCTCTTATCCCTCCTTTTTTCCTTAAATATCTCAGCAACTTTAGTTACCTATGTCTCTTTAGCTTTAGGTTCTTCTTCATGTGATTCCATTGGAGAAATGTTTGCATGAGCCAGCAGACCTGCAGTTGAAAAGAAACTATCCCAATACATCTTTCTTTTCTCTAACTCATGCAAAACCAATCTTTTGATCAAACAAAATGAAATAGACTAGGCAAGTGTTTATCTCCTTTTGATTGAACCCTTTCTGCCATCTTGCCTAGGATTTTAAATAGACCAACATAGATCTATCTGAAGTCCGGATCTAACATGAGCTGAGAGGGATCAAATTTCTTTAAGTGCAAACTTTTTTAGAGTGCAAAATATAATGTGTCATTTTTCATTATTTAAATTGTATTTTTTAATGCTAAATAAAGTATATATAGTACCAAATAAAAATTTTAACCATAAAAACTTTAATTTTTTTTCTTCAATATATAGATATATATGAAGTTGATATCGACATAAATTAGTTAAAATATATCTGTTGTTGAAATATTTTTGGAAAGAATAAGATTTAAACGTCTCATTCACACATTTTTTTTACTTCTAATTACTTTACAACATATTCATATTTTTAATTATAGTCGACATTATTTTTCTATTTAGAACATAATTTTTATTTTAAAGGGGCACAGATGGACGGACAAACTTACACATCCCCTCATACTGGGGCCATAGAATGAGCCTCTCATCTCAATAATAGGGTAAATTTAAGCTCTTTTTACCAGTGAAATGCATAAACAATCTAATGTGGTATTGATACACCTTGCTAAAGCGACCTTCACATGTAAAATATCTTTGTATAACCTTCAACAATTAACTATAGTGGTCCAATAGGTAGCTCCTTGGAAATGTAGTGTCATATCTATTTTTGAATTGAGGCCTTACAAAATATTTAAAGTGTAAGGAATCTAATTCCCTCCCTTTGAACCAACTCTCACCTTGTAAAGGAATTTATGTGGCTTGAGAAATGGTTTCCTCAGACACTGTAAACTCCAGATCACCAATTTTGACCTTATCACCTTTGAAGTTCAGGGAAAACATGCTTGCAAGTTGAAAATGACGTCCATGTGTCTAGACTTTTTCAAAAAAAAGATATGCACCCTATTCTTTCGAATGCTACTCTAATTGCAGGGCCAGAGTTCGACATGTTTATACTTCTAGGCTCAATACGAACCACTTCTCCTCCTTTTGTTTTACCTCTTCTTCTTGGGATTTCCATCTAGATTTTTGAAACCTACAATGCAGAGTTCAACTACGTTTCATAGCACACCAATTCTATGGAGGAAAGGTCAACTGATAGCACAATGGACAAACTGATATCACAATGCAAAGAGGTGTTTGATAGTTTTTTCACAAGAGTTAAATGGATTTACAGTTGGTGCTTTGAAAACCCTTTTTACCATGCAGTGTATACGATGTGTATGGAAGAAAATCATAAAATTCAACTACCAAGCTTATGGATCAACATACCTTGACTCATATAAATGACATGCAAACCCTAAGAATTTAAAACTATCCCAAACTCAGACCAAACTATAAGCAGGGTTTGCACAACGATTGTGTAGCAATGCATACAAACTTTATCAATTGATGTCTAACTATTTTTTAAAGGAAAACTATGGTTGGAAAGGGATATCTCCTACCTCAGACAATAAGAGAACCCGATTTGAAGCGGTGGGAGACCTATGCAAAGAGATGGAGGTGGTTGCACAACGATGGTGTAGCTCCAGAACTTGTGTAGTTGTTGTGTAGAAATTTCCCCACAGTTGGAAAAAAAATTATCTTCGAACCCCTATCGGACTGTTCTCAGCCTTGTGCTGTGTAACTACCAATTTTTTCAAAGAAGGGTGTGAACTGTAGGGTGGAGAAAGAATGCGTGCAGTATGAAAAGAAATTTAAAAATGTGCACCTTATGCTTTGTTTGGTCATGGGTATGAACTTAGGATAAAGGGTTATTATGATCATGAAATATAAATGATGGTAATGAGTTGTGGAGGGGTGTAGTAACAATAATGAGGAGAGGCATGTTAAGGTGGGGGGCAGGGGGGTGCATATGATGTTAAATGTAAATGTAAGGGTTGTATGGAAGCAAGTTATACATGTAGTGGGGTATATGAAAGGAGTATACGAATGGAAAAAGTATATGGTAGGGGTAAATAAAAGGGATCATGAGTTGTAAATTGTGGAATAGGGCATGATGAACAATACTAACAACATACTCAACAAAACATTAAGAAATGAACTAGACTTGTTTTACTCATGGTTATAACCAATGATACATAACCCTTGAACCCTAAATGACTTTATATGAGAAAATGACATGATGACCTTCTCATATGCTCAGACTCTATCAAATTTTGTCTTGTGTTTAAGGACCCTCTATAACATGGAATTATAACAGTGACCTTAGATAATGAGTGACATTAGATAATGATGTTTTAGACTATGACAACAATGGTTCATAGGCTAAACTTGATCCCCAAAATGAGTATAAAAAAGGCAAAGACAATTGATCCGTAGGCCCTAGGACCCTAACATTGGCTCCAATGGGGATGGAAGCCTCCTAGTGAGGTGCCAAGAACACCGCAACTTAGTAGCCTAACCATTGGGAAAATGGACTCAAAAACTAAAGACTAAAAAGTAATTGACTAACTCAAAATTAAGTAACTCACTGACTGACTTACATAATGCAACAAATCGCCCGAACCTTATGGTCTTCTCCTCGGGCTTCAAGTTCCAATCATAACCACACACACTTGAAGTACTAAAATTAAAATGGTATGTACAATGGAGTGTTGGATCAGATGAGTTTCAAGTGAGAAAATGTTTCAACATCTTGCCATTGATATGCCCTCCTCCAAGTATTTCATCTATCAGATCTTTGAGCAAGTTAGCATTGTTTTCGTGGAAAGCAACAATTTTGAAGGGCCCCTTCTACAAATTCTCAAACTTCCTGTGATTTCCTTTCTCCTCATTCCTAACATCCCATTTTAACCCTAAGTATTAAATCTGGAAATCAGCTACCTTAGTCCTCCTTTCATAAATCTTCTTAATCGGGTCTTGTATCACCTAAGTATTTCTGAAAAATTCTTCCCTTCTTTGTTGCAATTGGATCATTTGATTGATCCTCCTTTGTACATTGTTGGGTTCCACTTCATCCTCCCACAACAATTTCATCACTAGAACTCCTAATGAAGAAGGAAAGACAACATATATTTTCCATAAACTAACTGGAAAGGGGACATGCCTATTGATTTCTTAGTGCTTACCCAGTCAACCCACAATGCATTCACTAACTTCTTATGCCAATTCATTTTGTTTTCTTGCAGCAAATTTTTGATGATGTTAACCAAACTTTTGTTGGGAGACTTGGCCAAACCATTACCCTGGGCATAATAGGGTATTGAGTGACCAAGGGTAATGTTATACTTATGATAGAAATCAACCATATTCCTTGATTTGAAAGTAGCAACACTGTCTATAATGATTTTTCAAGGGCAGCCAAATCTAGACAAGATATTTATTTCCAAAAATTGAATGATAACCGCTTTTGTAGCCTACCTAGTTGGGACGGGTTCAATCCACTTGGTGAAATAATTGGTTGCTGTCAAGATACACTTATGTTGTCCAGATAAGACTAGGTGGATTTCACTTATAAAATCAAGTCCCCACTGCTGAAAAGGTGACTCAACTACAATAGCTTTTAGGGGCAGTGGTAGCAAGTTCTTCCCTTCAAAAAATTGACATTCATGATAGATGGAAACCCCTTTATATGCATTAGCGAGCAAGTTTTCCCAGTAAAAACCATCCCTTAAGATCTCGTTACAGTGGTCTTCCAAAACAAGTGTCTTCCACATTCACCTTTGTGAAACTCCTCTATATTTTTTTGGTGCTTGATCTTCAAGTAAACAATTTAGCAACATACCACCGGGATATTTCCAATACAAAAAGTGATCCATGACATAAAAATTGACAGATTTCAATTTAAGGAATTGAGCTTTAGTATTAGCAAAACCTGGAGGGGTTTGCAAATGTTGCAACACATACAAAATGTTTGGATACCATGGAGGAAAAACATTTTTTTTCTGGTACTTGTTGAAATGACCTTAAATCATCCTCTTCCGACAGATCAACCAAGAAATTAATCTCAAGTGCATGCAAATTTGATTCTGCCATCATCTTCGCTAGTCCTTGCCCTTTAATTAACTTCATGGGTTTAATTTCCACATCATATTCAAGTATCGAAGCAATCCACTTGCCTCTCCTACCTTCCAGATCATTTTGAGTGAGTATGTTCTTTACAACAGAGCTTGGTACATAGGCAATGATATGTGAATGAAAAATGTACACCCAGAAATCCTTTCAGTCTTTCACCAAGGAAAAGGCCTGCTTTTCCATAATTTTATATTTAAGGGAAACATCTCTAAGACTCCTACTGAAGAATGCAATTGGCTACTCTATACCTTGTTGGTTCTTTTGCATTAGGACAATTGTTATACTATACTTTGAAGCAAATGAAAAAATAATGAAATCTTGAGTGTAATATGGACTAATAAGAACAGGAGCACCTGACAAGGAAGATTTTACCTCATTGAAAGATTTTCTTTCTTCTTCAATCCACTTTACCTCATTGTTGTTTTTCAACATGTTTGTAATTTCTCTTAAAATCTATGCTAAGTTGGGGATGAACCTCCTTAAGAAGTTTATTCTCCCAATAAAAGACTGAATTTCCTTCTTGTTTCTTGGAATGTCCATTTTCTGAATTGCTTCGATTCTGCTAGGATCTATTCTAATGCCATCTTTAGAAATGATATGTCCTAACAGCTTGCCTTCTTCCAACCCAAACAAAGACTTCTTAGGATTTAGGGAGATGCCATATTTTTTGCATTTTTCAAAAACAACCCTTAGGTGCTGCAAATGATCCTCATCAGACTGTGAATACACAATGATGTCATCAAGATATATTACCAAAAATCTGTCCTTCTCATCTGTAAAATCTATATCCATAGCTCGCTGAAATGTGGCTCCCGCATTCATCAAACCGAAAGGAATTTTGGCATACTTGAAGGTACCCCACAGTGTGGTAAATGTAATATTGTCCTGATCTTTCGAATGAACAAGAATCTAGTTGTATCCTAAAAAACCATCCAATAGTGACATCCTCCTTGAACCCACCACTTTTTGAAGAATATGATCCATCTTGGGCAATGGATAATTATCCTTGAGAGATACCTTGTTCAAATTTCTAAAATCTACTGATTTCTCCTGTTTTCTTTCTAACTGGAACTAAGTTAGACAACCACTTAGAAAATATGAGAGGTAATATAATTCCAACATCAAATAACTTTCTTACCTCTTTTTCGATCAAAGGCAACAAAATAGGATTTGTCCTCCACAACTTCTGCTTAAATGGCTTTTGATCCTCTTTGATTGTAATTGTATGTTGGATTATAATTTTATCATAAACCTTCAAATATTTGTACCCCCATGCAAAAACATCGAAGAATTTTGTCAAAAGATCCACATATTTCTGCTTCATTTTTGGGCTTAAAGTTTTGGACAAATTGACCATTTTGGGCTTGTCTTTTGTACCTATGTTACATTCCTCTACTCCTGTCTTAGTAGGCATAAACTTTGGCCTTTTATCTACATCATTTTGATAAAAAAGTTCTTCAAGTGGTACCAGCCCTCTCAGAATGACATTATCCTTCAACTGTGACACCTTCAAATCTACCCCATGTCTATCCAAGTCTTCTTTGATCTAATTTATAAAATTTTCCTTCTCATCTTCTTCCCACCAGCAGTCTATAGATCCGCCTCCTTATGACGGGTCCTTCTTAACCTTTTTCTTCAACAATGTGCTTCTCCCTCTCAATATGTGGTATGCAATGGACAAGAAAGATGTTTGAACTCAAATGCTATGAGACAATAATGGGGACGATACAAATGGTCAGGGTGAAGAACAAAGAGAAAACCCTCAATTTATAAAAAAAAATATTGGAATAGATTGAGAATTAGAAATAATAAAAATATTATCTACTAAATCAAAATCTAGCCCTTGTGGATATTTTATTATATTTTTTGAGAGGGAAAAGATATCCAAAATGGACAAATATCTGTATTTAGAAAGTGGTTGAAATAATTAACAAATAAAAATAATTTATTAATCACTTTGTGAGAATTAAGAAAAATATGAATTTGAAATAACTATTAAATAATGATTTAACAATTATCTCAAAAGGGAAATAGGGAATAAATACAGATAATAAATAAGTAATGATTTATTTAATTATTCCAAGGTGATTAAGTCAAAATTGATAAGAAATAATTATCAAATAATTATTTCTAGAGAACATTAAATAAATAATGATTTATTTAATTATTATCATGGGGTTTTTGGATTTTAATGAGAAATAATTTAAGAAAAATGGTTTACTAAATTATTTCTTATGGTGAAAGTGGGTTTTACCATGGTAAATTCATCCTATGTGGTGTATTTCAATCAACTTGTTAGTGTCCTATGTGTAGGAATCTTAGTCTTGTTAGTCTTGCTATGTATCGAAGGCCAAAATTGTAAATATTAGTCATGAATCAACTAATTATTATTGTTTAAAAGGTATAGGTCTAGATTGGGTATCATGCAAGGCTTTTCTTGATTAAGAGGCCCATGTCTAAAGTGATATTTTTGCTTACAAAGGGAAATCATGAAAGGTTTTTGGTCACTTGTAAAAAGGTACAAAAATCATGTCACAAGTCTGTAGTTAGTGTGAGTGTTTTAGTCCCATCTTAAATCAGAGTTAGTATGCCATCTTAATTTTGTAATAGTGTTTTCATCAAAGAAATCATGTAATTATTGTGGCCAAAGTTTTGGAGGCATCCTTACATTGGTTAGGATGTCATTTCAAAAGGATAGCATGTGAGATCGACAAAGGATAATGGTCAGAGGATAATTGTTTAAATTCCCAATGTGATGTGAATCCAGGAAAAATGTTGTGCATTCATGATGTTTCTCCCTAAATCATAAATAACATGAACACTCTCACTCCAAGCCATTCAGATTGTTCATTTGAAATTTCATTATTATATCTCAACGCTCAAATTTTCCTTATTGGCATCAGAAAGCTCAAGAGGACCGTTCTTTCACTGTGAAAGGGAGACAGGGGCACTGCAAATCCACACAGGGTTAACTTTCTTGCAACTCGACCTTCCAAATCCTCTCACGGGTGAAAATTTGGTTTTCCTTTTGACTTTTAGTCATGATAAAAATCAAAGATCACATTTAAAATCCAACACAAATAGTCTAGAGCTTGTAAAAGGAACAAAATTGTTGTCGTTGCTTTTTTGCATTTCGCTGCATTTTTTCTTTCTCAGCACTGCGCTTTCATCCCAACTTGCTGCGAATCCACACAGTGAGGCATTTTCCTTATTTCTCGTTTCCAATTTGCCTTTTCACTATGAGAGCCTCTGCGTGAAAATAGTTTCCTTAGTTTAAAGACTTTAACAAAGTTTTTTTCCATTAAAAAATTTATGCTCAAAGGTGTTTAGAGGTCGAATGTTCTAGTGTTGAGTTTCTGGTTGTGCGTTGTGGCTGTCCCTAGTTTTCTCTTTTTTCAACAACTACGAAATTCTAGGTCATAGAGGGTTTGCCTGAGGAAGTCTGGGGTTGTGTTTCTTGGTAAAATTGTTGGATTGTGTTTTAAAGATATTGTCATAAGATTTAAAATCCATAACACCCCTATTATTTCTCATGTAATTTGTTCATAAACTCAAACTATCCATTGCTGCAAAGGTGAAATGATGACAACACCAGAGAAAAAAAACCACAAAGGGGGATACATTGTGCATTTTGAACCACATGACATCACAACCACTAATTCAGATCCAACCATTAAGATTGATTTTTAACGAAAAGGGTGCATGAGATTCTGTGAGAGAATTCAAGGATATCATTTGCAAATTGACAAAAGAATTTGCTAGGGGTTTTGATGGTGTACAAGCAAAAGTGCAAAGCATGAATTTTCTTGTCTCAGCTCAATCAATATCTGACGCTACTGTGATACCTTTGAGTGGAGAGGAATGGTTCAAGGGATGAAGTTTGATTTGGTTTCTTTCAAGGGCTTCTTCAAGCCAAAACATAGGAAAGGGTAATGTTCATATGTTCCCAAGAGCTATTTACAAGATCATCATGACAAAGTGTTGGAGGTCATCCAAAGGTACTTCACATGTGGGGGGGATTCAAAAGGGTGTATCACTATTATTTTAGGCTCCTATTGCATTTTACTAGCAAGAATCCTTTGATTCTTCCCTATTATCTATTTAGGATTTTCTATAAATTGGTTGACAGGGTTCAAACTAAAAGATGTCAAGTTGAGGCAAGTTTGTTCCATATCTCATTAACTAAATTGTTGGTAATGAAGGAGCTTGAGAAGAAAGAGAATTCATGGTAGGAGTTCTTGGTTTCTTCAGGATGCGCAACTCAATCTTCAAACAATCAAAGGACCAAGAAAGACACTCCCTGAGTTGTGATTAAAGAAGCTTCACCTACAGCAGCAAGCTCATTCATGAAACCTCTAACTAAGAGACAACTGGTTGGTAAGAAAAGTGCTAAGAAGCTACAATTTTCCCCTGAGGTAGAGAAGGTGACATCCCTTGAGGTAGAAAGGGCGATAAGGGTGTCGAGAACTAGAGTTTCACCCAACAGAGTACCTATGGCTCCTCCATCATCACTAATTCAAGTCATGGAATCAGAGAGCACACAAAGAGAAGTGGAAATTGATGAGAAGGACCAAAAAATTGGGGAGTTACAAAATCAGTTGGATAGGCCCATGTGACAATAGATTACTTGCAGAAGGAGAATAGGGAGCTTAGGCATAAAGTGTCTGACAAGACTATCTAGCCCATAAGAATAGATTCATCAAAGGAGACATTGGCACATGATTCCAAAGGAAAAGTTCAAATGGTCATTGATGTCAAGCAGCTAAAGGAGCTAGTTAAGAATTCTAGATGACCTAGGACTAGATCTGCTACTAATATACATATCTAGGAAAAGTCGATAGCTCAGCCTGTGGTTTGTGATGAACAAAATAAATTTGAGAAGCTACTAGAACAACTTGAAGGGATACAATATCAATTAGATCAACTTGTAGACAAATATCATAGGGACAAGTGGGCCTTTTTTAGATAAGTAGAGATTGTTTTACTAATACTTGATAAAACTAAGTATAAACTAAAGTCGAGCTTGCCTCTGCATAGCCAAGTAAAGAATTTATATGTACAAAAATTAGTCCTCAAAAGAAGACTCAAGTTGGTGAAAAGAAGTCTTAATGAAGTCAAAGAAGCTTGAAGGAAGAGGAAGAGAGGTAAGTAGGACTTACGTACAGAGGCTAGTACTAAGGTGGATCTACAGTAGGGAACCTCTGCCCACCTCTGAAACCTTGTTTTTGGCTTAGGAGATCAAAAAAGTAAAATTTTGATAACAGTAACAAAACCATAGCGAAGGGCTTATTGTGCTTTCCATATAAAATTTTTGACAAGTATGGGATAGTAAAGTTGAAAGGTTTTGGCTGTCATAAGGGAGTTTTATAAATATTCCAACACTCATTTTGGTGTTTCCAACATTTCATATTAAGGGAAAGTCACCATGTGTTTCAGTTTTGGAGGTGCTGCAAAAACAGATCACGGCGCTGCAAAAATGGAGTATAGGTCAAAGGGGTGTCTACAGGAATTTTGAATATGGTTTAGGAGGACCATCACCATTACAGAGATATTTGGAGCATACCCATTTCTTATTTTTGATAGATAGGGGCCGCAACCATACAAAGAATGGAAGCCACCTCAATGCACTGTGAGTCTACCTAATACATTGCGAATCTGGACAGTCAACTCTTCTCAGTTCAAATTTCGAATTTTTGATCTCTAGTAGTGGTTTAGATTATGTAAATAAGTGGAAAAATTATCTTAGGGGGTGTGTTTAATGATTATTGGACAATATTTCAAGTTAATGATGTTTTAGGCTTGTATTGGTTATTAGGAAAATTGTTCCTATTTTTCAGTATATGCACTAGTTTTTTATGTATTTAGTTGAAAGTTGGTTTTGGTCAATGAATTCGACCACCTAGGATAGGAGATTGAATCTTTGATGATGTATAAATATATAAAAAATAATTGTAAGCAAGTTGTTGTTTAGGATTATAGGATAATACTTTGTGCAATGTATGTTTGAAGGTTGTTTTTAGTGAATGAATGAAATACAGAGGAGAAAATTGCAGCGATTCATGAGTCAGAAATTTGGTGGTTTTGTGCTCTTTTAGCCTTGTAAGTTATTTATGTTTCTACATCTTTTTTATGTACATATTATTGCTTGGAATACCAAATGATTAATTCAAAATTTATCTTTAATGAATGCTCTGTTTTAGTTTTCTAAGTTATCAATGTTTTCAGCTAAAGAAACACTTTAGAATTCCCCCATGATTTGATGCTCTAATGTGTTAGTTTTTCACCTTTTCTAAATTCACCTCCTTCAAAAATTTGATATAAACCCATCACCAAAGCTATCTACCTTACCCCTGTGAAGGAACCATGTCTTTGACATCATCTCACTCGACAAATTTAGATTTGTGATGACTCCATGGCCAATGGATTTGCCACTTTTCCCATCAACAAAAAATTAAAAAATCAAACTTTGTTGAGCTTATTACCTAGCCTAAAACCATATTTGTTGTATAACCTAAGTAAGAGAGCCCTCTCCAGGTCAAAAGGGCTAGATTCTGACCTAGAAGTGGTTTGTGGTTACCTCCATAATTCCTTCTTCAGCCTAGGGAATTTACAGAGTGATAACACAACCTAGTAAGGAAAGGCTAGGTGAACATTTTTGGAGTGATAAAAAGGTATAAGATATAAAAAAGGTCTCTAAGAAAATCTTACAAGATATGTGAACAAGAACAAAGAAAATTGGCATCACATGCTTTTCCCAACCCTGTGGGAATACCGTACCTCATTTAAGGCATCCACGTGATTCACTTCTTTTCACCTAGTTTAATAGTCGAAGGCATACTCCCTATCGAGTGTGTAATCCATACCATATACATGGCCATCAATTTTTTCCTAGACATTTCACCGTTAGATCAAAGGATCGTCTAGTTGGAACATGTTGATGAAAGTCGACATGAATCCCTTTAGTACAACAAAGCCCATAAAATTTTTACCGAATCCTCCTTTAATCACCATGTCACCCCTTTCTCATTTAACGAGAGGGATCTAGTACTTCAGTATGACATCACCAAGGAAGTGTTGGGACCTAGAAAATTTGAAACCTTATGGAAAGGACCATACAATGTTAAACATTTCCTTTTGTAAGTCACCTAAATGTTAGCAGAGACTGATGGGACTTGTCTCAAAGACCCCGTCAATGAACTCTATCTCAAAAAATTCTATCCATAACCATATGTTTAGCCTTATGATGTAGATATGTACCATGATTTATTGTTACATGATCACCACATCATCCGTTTAATCTAAACTATATGTTATCAATTAGGTTGTCCCTTGGCTCCTTAAGGGATACGACCGAGGTAACCACAGACCAATCTTTGGACTGCAGGTTCTAGCCCACCTGCAATCAGAGAGGGCTCTCTCTTTGTGATTTAGCTTTGTTGATGATGATTTTAGGCTAGTTATTGGGTTCAAAGGGGTTTTGTTTGTGTTTGGTGGGAAGGTGGAAGGAGGATGCTTTCAAGCAGAGAGGCAATGCATAGTGTGGTAAGTTTCAGACCATTGGGCATGGAGTCGCGGAGTAGGATTGCTGGTGCATTTTCTTGGTCACAAGAGGAATGGGGAGCAAGATAGCTGCTCAGGAAACAACATTCAAACTAAATGGAGATGGATTTAATGCTAAGGAATGAGAGGCAACAGATAATCTCTCAATCAGGTTAGCAGAGGGAAGATGAACGAACCCTATCTAGGAGCAGCTAAGAATTCCTAGATAACAGTTAGTCATATGTGAAATAGAGCAAATATGAGCCATAAGAAATCCATATTTATGCCTAAATCAAGAGGAAAACATTAAGAAGCCACAGAAATTGAGCATAGAGTGCAATTAGGCAAATTCTAAACCAATCTTTCATTCTGTGACTTGAGCATATATGAAATTGAAATAACAGAGATAAGAAGCACTTATTGATTCATATGGCAGCACAAGAATTCCATCATTCACTCATCAGAACCAATAACAACACATTAACAATCCATTCTCCAAGCTTTCAGCAATCTTTGATTAAGAAAAACAATATCAATTACAGAGCAAGTCTCTTCTCAAGTAAGTTTCATCCACCAACCAACAGCCAACCCTTGAACAATGAATTAGGGTCGTTTATATAGAGACAGATATCAAAAAATATCTATTACAGCTGACCTAAACAGGTCTGTGGGAAAAAGTTCTTTTAACCTAAACTTGTACTGAAATTAAATGCGAGGAAGTGACTTGAGCTGCGCCGGAAGTAGCCGAATCAAAATGAATTAATATGGTATCCTTTGGTGGCTCGATGCAGTGCTTCTGCAATAATTGTGCTTTGGGACTTGATCCACTAATCGCGTGTGGCTTTGATGTGCATTAACTGTGATTTGAGGGCCTTTAAATGACTTTACTGTTTGTTGACTTTGTTGGGGGGCTCTTTAATGTTTAATCTGCTTCGAGCCGCTGAAAAAAATCTTCACTAATACTCTTTGCCGCATCCTGATACTCTTTGACATGAAATCTGGATTTATTTGCTCCTCTGGTACTCAAAAATGCTAAATAGCTCCTTTTTGGTTCTTTTCGGGCAAAAACAGCTACTGCGAACCTGCACTGGACAGAGGCTTTCCATTTTAGCCCTTTTTTCTTAGCGATGTGCAATTAACGCTAAAAACTGCCTCAGAATTTGATTTCGGGCTTCCTAAGTGGCGATTTCGCCCTTTTGCACCTTTCGACGGTGACGTCAGGATGACACAGCATGTGGGACCTAGTATGGCGGATGACGTGGCGGGGTGACGTGGCAGGGTGACGTCCCACAAGGGGGCGGTTTCTGGTTTCATGGCGCACCGCTTTTGTATGCAGGCAGTTTTGGAGGAGGGGGCTCCGCCACAATCGAGAGGGTGACGCATGGCGGGAGTGCGACGAGAAAACCGCCCATCTCCCGGATGCTAACCATCGACATGTTCGGAGGGGAAAAGATCCGCCCACCGTAGATCTGGGGCGCGGACAATCGGACGGCTGGCGGAACAACTAAAGCAGCGGAGGGATAAAGGACGGGGCCCGTGGCGCACTTCAATGATTTATTCTTACGTCGGGGGTCTTAGACTTTAGAAAAGTGGGTTTTATGGGATTATAAGCGAGCGGGGCGAATATTTATAGGTAAAACTTTAGGACAAGGGCGGAATATGGGTGTTGTAAGGTTGGGGTTAAGGGGGAATGGTTATTAGTCTAACCAGATGTCAGACTAACTCCAGTTAAGACACGGATAGGTTAGTAGGAGCCCCAGATGGACTACTGCTTCCCAGACTTGATAAATATGGCTATAGTGCCAAAGGGAGGGGATACTTAATATTTTTGGGATTTTATATAGTTTTTTGCATAATAGGGGATAAGGAGATGATTTAGGGAGTTAGATAATAGAGTTAGGAGTCAATATGAATTTGTGAGATGAAGTGAAGGGGAGAAGTTAAGCTTATGAACTAAAATTTTGACACAGAAAGTGAATGGACTGTGGAAAGATGACTTTTACACAAGAAATGTTGTTTATTTTGACTAAAAAAAGTCAAAACCTGACTTAGCATTTTTACAACAAGTGAAGTGATAAGCAGGACTGGTTGGGCAGATCCCAAGGTCCTCCAGGGGATGTTAGTGAGTGATTTGGGGAACAAGAAGAAGGGGGAATTAGACATGCCTTGCTTGATCTGATCTAGCTGAAAAAGTACCTCATAACTATGATCTGAATAAATATAACACTTGAAAACATGAAATGGATCACATAGCTTGATTCTCCAACCACAAAACTACCTACCCAACCTACTTACCTAGCATTTTTTCTTCTTTTTGGTTTGGGTGCACTTGGACTAGCAAACCCAACTTTTCAACTTTTTCTTTTTACTGTTCTCCTATCTACATCTACACTTATTTCATCCAGGGGCTCAGATTAGGCTGTTGAGCACCCTTGCTTCTCTACCTATCTACAAATCTGCCAAGATTAAGCTATTTGGACAGATAATGATTCTTTATATTCTACAACAAGAAATTGAAACCTAGGGAGGCCAAGATTAAGCTGTTTGGCCTTCCTCTAATTGAAAATTATTCAAAAATGGATAACTCATCAAAAATGGGGATACAGTAGTGGCATTTAGACTAGCACACTTTCATGGCCTCTTCTTTGGCCTTTTCTGCAAATATGGAGCATTGCAACATGTAGAGAATGACATATTTGGCATGTAAAAATGTCAATCATGAAATATGAACACCTGTTGCAACAGGAGGCCAACAGTGGCTCCACTTGGGGATGGCTTTTCCTGGAAAGCCAAGAATAGCAGGTCAGACTGCCTTGATCTTCTATTGTTGCTGTGGACTAGAAACACCTCTTTGTGTTGACTATTAGATAATTGAAACTTTGGAATAAGAACAACACTTCCCTCAACTGAATTGCCTGCTAAAAATAGTGCAATGACAGAGATCTGATATGGTGGACCTGGCTTGCTTCTGTCTTCATAAACTTTAATGTTGCTCCTCCAACAAGTGGACTGTTTATACAAAAATAAAACAAAGTGATGATATATACAAACATTTATGTACAAAAATAACCCGGCTGGGCTGTTTTCAACAAAAGGGATCATGATAATGCATCAACATTCAGCCATTTACAGGGCCTTCTTCAGCTGTGCTGCCATCTGTAGACTTGAGAAAATATGTGTTATTGCCTTGAACAACACTGATAACAAATGGGCCTCTCCATAGAAAATCAAATTTTGCATGCTTGCCCTTGTCTTCTCTTCTTGAGTCCCACCTTAGAACTTTATTGCCAATATAGAAATCTTCAGCCTTAGCTCTCTTATCAAACATATTTTTGAGCTTCTCTTGTAAAATTTGAGCTCTGTCATACACTTGCTCTCTGGTTTGCTGAAGATGAATGGTTTGGTTGATTCTTCTTTGAATGTTATTTGGTTCAGCCTGAATCTCCTGTAACAGCTTGATAGTAGGAATGCCCAAGGATGAAGGAAATTTGGCCTCCATGCCATATACTAGCTCATAAGGGCTCATCCCAATGGATCTCTTGGTTGAAAGTCTATCTGCCCACAGGGCATTTGTAAGTCTTTTATGCCAGTTCTTTTTGTTTTCTTCTAGCACTTTCTTTATTATGTTGATGAGGCTTTTGTTAGATGATTCGGCGAAACCATTACCTTGTGGGTAATAGGATGTGGAGTGGCCTAGGGTAATGTGAATTTTATGGCAAAAATTGATCATCTTTTTGGATTTGAAGGCCCCGGAATTGTCAGTGATGATTTTCTCAGGGCAGCCGAATCTAGAAAGGATATTGCATTCAAGGAATTGGATAATGGTGGTGTCATTGGCTTGCCTACATGGGATGGCCTCAATCCACTTGGTGAAATAGTCGGTGGCTGTTAAAATCCACCTGTGTTGGCCTGAAGAAGAGGGATGGATTTCTCCAATGAAGTCAAGACCCCATTGTTGAAAAGGCTTTTCGGTTGAGATGGGCTTAAGGGGCAAAGGCAACAACTTTCTTTTTCCTTCAAAGGTTTGGCATTTCGTTCATAGTCAAGCAATTAAGTAATATGCCTTCATGATTTTTCCAAAATAAGGCATCATCTAAGACACAAAACTTTAAAGCTTTCATTTTCAAAAATCTTTTCTTGGTTCTGGACAATCCTGGGGGAGCACACAGGTTTAAAAATACAAAGCAAATATTAGCATACCATGGGGATTGTAAAAAGGTTTCACTGATATGTGGAGTCGCCAGCTCCAATTCATTGTCCAGTTGGTTAATGTCTAAGGCCTGAAAATTTGTTTCGGACATCAGTTTGGCTAAACCTTGTCCCTTTATCAGCTTGGTGGGTTTTATTTCAATGTCATATTCAAGAATGTTGGCAATCCATTTTCCTCTTTTGCCTTCAAGTCCCTCTTGAGTTAATATGTCTTTTACAACAGAGTTTGGGACATAGGCAATCACATGGGAATATATAATATAAACTCTGAAGTCTTTAATGGCCTTAACAAGGGCATATGCCTGCTTCTCCATGATTTGGTACTTCAATGGTGCATCTCTTAAGGCTCGGCTGAAAAATGCAATTGGCTTTTCATTTCCTTGATCATCCTTTTGCAAAAGGACAACAGCTATGGTGTGCTCAGATGCAAAAGAAAAAATGATAAAATCTTTGTCAAATTGTGGACTTGTGAGGACAGGCGTTTGAGTCAAGGCAGTTTTGATACTCTCAAAAGCCTGCTTGGTTTCAAGAGACCATTTTACCTTGGCATCCTTTTTTAACATGTTACTTAACAGTCTTATCAGTTCAGCTAGATTTGGGATAAATCTCCTTAGGAAATTGATCTTTCCAAGGAATGCTTGCAACTCTTTTATGTTTCTTGGATAGGGTATTTGGAGAATGGCTTGGATCCTTTCCGGATCAATTCTGATACCATCTTTTGAAATGATGTGGCCTAGTAATTTACCTTCCTCAAGGCCAAACAGAGACTTCTTAGGATTTAAGGAAATGCCATATTTCCTACATGTCATGAATATTTGCCTTAAGTGTTTGAGGTGCTCTTGATCAGATTTGGAGAAAGGGGTGAGGTCATCGAGGTAGACAACTAGGAAATCATGTATTTCTTTGGCAAATGCAATATCCATTGCCCTTTGAAAGGTAGCCCCTGCATTCTTTAGTCCGAAAGGCATTTTAACATACTTAAATGTTCCCCACGGTGTGGTAAAGGCTGTCTTGTCTTGGTCATCCGGGTGAACAAGTATTTGATTGAAACCTGAAAATCCATCTAGCAAAGAGATTCTAGATGACCCCACTACTCTTTGTAGGATGTGATCCATCTTGGGCAATGGGTAGTGGTCTTTAAGGGAGACTTGGTTTAAATTTCTTAGGTCCACACACAATCTGATCTCACCTGATTTTTTCCTTGTAGGAACCAGATTGGATACCCATTCAGAAAATCTGATGGGTGCTATGATACCTGCTTCAAACATTTTCTTTACTTCCTTCTCAATCAGGGGAAGAAGCATAGGGTTAATTCTTCTAAGTTTCTGTTTGAATGGTTTTTGATTTGGTTTTAAGGGAATGGTATGTTGAATCACTGAAGTGTCATAGGACTTTAGGTCCTCATAACTCCATGCAAATACATCTTGAAACTCTTTGAACAGATCGATATACTTTGGTTTTTGATCAGGTGGCAGATTTTTGGACAGTTTAATCATTTTGGGCTTCTCTGCTGTCCCTATGTTGTGTTCTTCTATAGCAGCGTTTAAAGGCTCCATTTTAGGCTTTTTAGGGACATCATTGGCATCAAACATATCCTCTAATGGAGTTAGGCCAGCAGGGAGAAAGTTATCCTTCAGATCAATGATCTCGGCCTCTGTTTTGGCTGTTTCCTCCAAATGCATTTGTTTCAGCTCTTCTATGTTTTCATTGTCAAAAATAGTTGGGTTTAGCATTTGTTTGGCTGTTATAGCTGTTACAGCCTGCTGATTTTCACTTATTTGTTGTTGGGTATCGTTCATGGCATCCATGTCAATGTTTATATTTGAAAACTCATGCTCAAGAGTTAGGAAATTGTTAATCTGGGCATCATCTTCGAACACTTGCCAATCTTTAACATTATTTGGGACAGCAGGCCTGTGTTTGATCTGGATTTAAACAGGAATGCAATAGATTACAGAGGTAACCAAAAATACAGAGATGAGATAACCATAAAAATAGAGATGTAGCGGAAATAATATTTCATTTCATTAATGGAGAATACTAAAATATGCTTACAAATAGAAATAACCCAGCTAGGGCGATGGTAGCTTATCTCTTAGAAGAGATGTGTCGGCTACATGCCTCTGAACTGTTTCGAACTGTGTTTACAATGAGGCTCGAAGGCCTATTTATTATTGAGAAACAATGGAAAACCCTTCACATTCCAAAACCTAACCCTAGAAGATGAAATGCCAAATTGTGGGCCCCGTTTTGGGGTGAGTTGGACAACCAACTTCCCGGGGTCGCGAATTGGTCGTATTATCTCCGTTTGATGCGCATGATATCCCGTTGGAAAGATCTCTCCGAGGACTACGACGGAAAAGATGATTTTTATCAAAAAAAACCGCTGGCGGTGGATTTCCCAAAAAACATCGTTTAGGGCCTCAAAACGGCTCTGGAAGTTTAGGACCCGAAAAACTGCTAAAAATAGTAAACTGTGCTATAATTAAGGAAACTGAAAAACTGAAAGAGACAGTTGTGGGGGTCCAAATGGGATAGGTGGGTGGCTAGAAATGTCCACCTGGATCAGTGTTTTATCTCAGCAGTGAAATGGTGATTTGGCTCAAAGGGAAGCTTGCATGTACTAGCGAAAGTGGCTAGGCTGTGTGCATGAATGTTATGATCTCTTGAAATCTTATCAAGATTGGATTCAGTGAATGCATTGAGTATGTTAGTGGTAGCAGTCCTATAGGCCCTCATTGTATTGTCACTAGTAACAAAGTTACCTTTCATTTGTTGTATGACTAAATCAGAGTCACCTAGGATGGACACTTTTGTAGCTCCTAGAACTTTGAGCAATTTGAGGCCTAGAAGGAGAGCCTCATACTCTGCCATGTTGTTGATGCATCTAAAATTTAGTCTATAGGCATGGCTTTCTGCATGATTGTTATGTGTATTGTGAATCCATATCCCTACCCCTGCTCCTAACTTGTTAACAAAACCATCAAACTCTAAATACCATGTGATTTCTTGCTTGTGGTTGGTATTAAGAGTTTCAGTCATTTTAGGATAGGGCAGATTTGAATTTTCTATTAGGGGAAATGTTTCTTGTATGCTAGTTGCATTGGTTATTTTGACAGTTTCATGGGTATGGGTAACTGATTCTTCATTTATGCATGTTTCTTGTTCTAAATCCAAAGGCTTCTCATTAGTTGGGTAACAACTATCATCATTAAACAGAATGAACGAATCCATATCAGAATGGATTGAGTAGATAGGGAAGTTTTGGGGCTTTTCCTCACTACTTACCACGTATTTCATCAGTGTTTCTCTGTACAGTCTCTTTGGTTGCCCAAAGACAGATATAGTGGCATAAGAGAGGTCTAATTGGAGAGATCCTTGGAGCTTTGCTCCCCATGATCTTGATAGGAGCATGCCATACTTTGTTGGAATGTCAACAACTACTACGTCCATTAGGATTGTCTTGTTGGGATATTGGACTAAAGACACACAAAGGTCTTTGATTAAGCCTAAACACTTGACCTGACTTGAGTCGAAGGAGAATAGATCTTTATAGGGTCTTGTTATATCAAGGTTTAGCTTTTCCATTACAACTTTGGGCATAAGGTTGTGGGAGGCACCTGAGTCAAACATAGCATTATGCAAGATTTTGTCATGTATGTGCAGACTGATATAAAAGGGTAGAACAGATCCATATGTTGATTTTCCATTAACTTCTGGACCAAACAGCAGCTCAGGGGTATCATCTAAAACATTTACACTGTCTTTGACCTCTGGCATTTGAAGTGATTTTTGAATTTGCTGCCTATAAACATCATGCTTTGCAAGTTCTGAGAGGGGGATGGATATCTTAAGTTTTGCAATCTCTGCCTCTAAGTTAAATGGTTTCTCCAATGGAATCTTTGCGTTAGCAGTAGCAGATTTCTCCTTTTCAAGTGTATTTTCTGTGTTTTCCTTTTGATTATCAGCATTATGGTGAATAACAGTTTGTGGTATTTCTATTTTGGGAAGGTTTTTAGGAGTACTGTTCAGATTTTCTTCTGAGGAAGAAGGAGGCAGTGGCTGATCAGTAGAAGGCTGCATGTCTGTTATGTCCTCTACAGTCACTTGATGTGGGTTTGGGACAGTTATATCAGCTGGTTCTGTTATAATAGCCTTGGCTTCAATCTTTTTGGGTTGTTTGCTCTCTTTTGATTTGCTAGGTACAGGGATATCAATGGTTCTGGTTCTCAGTTTATATTGTTTTTGGACCTCATACACAGCAGAATCATAACTTTGCTTAAAATCAAAAGACTCTCCAGACTTAGTCTAAAATTGATTTATCTCAAGGTCATCTTGGTCTTCTTGAGTTAGAAAAATTTGTTGCTCGTCCTTCAACTCTAACAAGTTCATGTGAGTCTCCTATGTTGGCTTACTAGATGTGGATGATTCTGTGTAGTTTTCTTGGAAAGGAGGCCTAATATCATGGTCAGGGCTAGCCCTTCCAACATTTGGGTTCTGATTCTTTCTTAAATTTGGGTTCCTTATGGTATTTGGCTACTTTCCTTCCCATGATGATTTCCTCTCAACACTCTCTACTCTATCTCCCAGCCTATGCATGCCATTGATAATAGCATCTAGCTTTTGCTCTAAGGCTAAGGGTTCTTCCTTGAAGGTGGTTCTTCTCTCATTTCTAGCTCTCTTTCTTTTGGCAATTAAATTTGCCTCCACAGTGACAGCCAAATTTTGCATCTCAGCAAGGCTGTTAGGGGCTCTTTCCTTTAACTGGTAGGCCATATCTGGGTCAAATCCATCAGGGAATTTATACAAAGAAAGGTCAGGTGGAGGCCTTAAGTTTTGTGGTATTGTATTATAGACATTATTGAATCTTGCACAATAGTCCAAAACAGTCTCTTGAGGACCTCTTTTAATTGTGTCATATTCAGCTAGTATATGCAAGGGGTCTTTCTTTTTCTCCCATCTGTTGATAAATGACTGGTATAAAGCTTCTGGGTTTGCTATGGAATTGGCCGGGAGTGCTCTAAACCAAGTCCTGACATCACCTGTCAAAATTTGGACAAAAATTTGCTTTCTGACACTATCATCATCAATCTCATATCTTTCAAAGTAATCTTGCATTTTATTTTTGTGTTGAAGGGTTGTGCAGGCATTTGTGCCATCAAAATAGGTTATCTTAGTTTGGTAATCCGAAGGCATAACCCCGGGATTAGTAGGCAACTGTAAAGGCGCATATCTGTTAGCCATATTCACAGGTATAAATGGAACAACAAGGATAAATGGAACAACTGGAACAACTAGGATAATAGGAGTAGTAGTGGTGGTAATGAATGAAGGTGTGGAAACGGTACTTGGAGAGGTAGGTGATGAACAAGGGGAAGTAGGGGTTGAACGAAACAGAACTTTAACAGGGGTTGGAAAAGAGCTAGGGTGAACTGTTTCAGGACTAGAAGCAGTACAATCTTCTTGTTTTTGCTTGCCAAGGTTTCTAGGGATTAAATTTGGATTTTCGAAAACAGCTAGAGGATGTGGGTCCGGATTTGATCTTGTATAACGTGAATGCTTCTTGGGAGCTAGCTTCAGCTTGTTTTTTAGGGATTTTTCATGAATATAAGGGTTAGAAAGAAACTTCCTCAGAGGATGTCCCCAGTTGAGTCGCCATTATGTTATCACTCAGGTTGTCCCTTGGCTCCTTAAGGGATACGGCCGAGGTAACCACAGACCAATCTTTGGACTGCAGGTTCTAGCCCACCTGCAATCAGAGAGGGCTTTCTCTGTGTAATTTAGCTTTGTTGATGATGATTTTTAGGCTAGTTATTGGGTTCAAAGGGGTTTTGTTTGTGTTTGGTGGGAATGTGGAAGGAGGATGCTTTCAAGCAGAGAGGCAATGCATAGTGTGGTAAGTTTCAAACCATTGGGCATGGAGTCACGGAGTAGGATTGCTGGTGCATTTTCTTGGTCACAAGAGGAATGAGGAGCAAGATAGCTGCTCAGGAAACAACATTCAAACTAAATGGAGATGGATTTAATGCTAAGGAATGAGAGGCAACAGAGAATCTCTCAATCAGGTTAGCAGAGGGAAGATGAACGAACCCTATCTAGGAGCAGCTAAGAATTCCTAGATAACAGTTAGTCATATGTGAAATAGAGAAAATATGAGCCATAAGGAATCCATATTTATGCCTAAATCAAGAGGAAAACATTAAGAAGCCACAGAAACTGAGCATAGAGTGCAATTAGGCAAATTCTAAACCAATCTTTCGTTCTGTGACTTGAGCATATATGAAATTGAAATAACAGAGATAAGAAACACTTATTGATTCATATGGCAGCACAAGAATTCCATCATTCACTCATCAGAACCAGTAACAACACATTAACAATCCATTCTCCAAGCTTTCAGCAATCTTTGATTAAGTAAAACAATATCAATTACAGAGCGAGTCTCTTCTCAAGTAAGTTTCATCCACCAACCAACAACCAACCCTTGAACAATGAATTAGGGTCATTTATATAGAGACAGATATCAAAAAATATCTATTACAGCTGACCTAAACAGGTCTGCGGGAAAAAGTTCTTTTAACCTAAACTTGTACTGAAATTAAATGTGAGGAAGTGACTTGAGCTGCGCCGGAAGCAGCCGAATCAAAATGAATTAATATGGTATCCTTTGCTGGCTCGATGCAGTGCTTCTGCAATAATTGTGCTTTGGGACTTGATCCACTGATCTCGTGTGGCTTTGATGTGCATTAACTGTGATTTGAGGGCCTTTAAATGAGTTTACTGTTTGTTGACTTTGTTGGGGGGCTCTTTAATGTTTAATCTGCTTCGAGCCGCTGAAAAAAATCTCCACTAATACTCTTTGCCGCATCCTGATACTCTTTGACATGAAATATGGCTTTATTTGCTCCTTTGGTACTCAAAACTGCTAAATAGTTCATTTTCGGCTCTTTTCGGGCAAAAACAGTTGCTTCGAACCTGCACTGGACAGAGGCTTTCCATTTTAGCCCTTTTTTCTTAGCGAGGCGCTAATCGCGCATCAAAAACTGCCTCAGAATTTGATTCCGGGCTTCCTAAGTCGCGATTTCGCCCTTTCGCGCCTTTCAACGGTGACGTCAGCATGACGCAGGATGACGCAGCATGCGGGACCCAATACGACGGATGATGTGGCGGGGTGACGTGGCAAGGTGACGTCCCACAAGGGGGCGGTTTCTGGTTTCATGGTGCACCGCTTTTGTGTGCAGGGTGTTTGGGAGGAGGGGGCTCCGCCACAATCGAGAGGGTGACACGTGGCGGGAGTACGATGGGAAAACCACCCATCTCCCGGACGCTAACCATCGACATGTTCAGAGGGAAAAATATCCACTCACCGTAGATCTAGGGCGCGGACAATCGGACGGCTGGCGGAACAGCTGAAGCAGCGGAGGGATAAAGGACGGGGCCCGCGGCGCACTTCAATGATTTATTCATACGTCGGGGGTGTTAGACTTTAGAAAAGTGGGTTTTATGGGCTTATAAGTGAGTGGGGCGAATATTTACAGGTAAAAATTTAGGACAAGGGTGGAAAATGGGTGTTGTAAGGTTGGGGTTAAGGGGGAATGGTTATTAGTCTGACCAGATGTCAGATTAACTCCAGTTAAGACACGGATAGGTTAGTAGGAGCCCCAGATGGACTACTGCTTCCCGAACTTGATAAATATGGCTATATTGCCAGAGGGAGGGGATACTTAATATTTTTGGGATTTTATATAGTTTTTTGCATAATAGGGGATAAGGAGATGATTTAGGGAGTTAGATAATAGAGTTAGGAATCAATATGAATTTGTGAGGTGAAGTGAAGGGGAGAAGTTAAGCTTCGTGAACTGAAATTTTGACACAGAAAGTGAATGGACTGTGGAAAGATGACTTTTACACAAGAAATGTGGCTTTCTCTTGACTGAAGAAAGTCAAAACCTGACTTAGCATTTTTACAACAAGTGAAGTGATAAGCAGGATTGGTTGGGCAGATCCCAAGGTCCTCCATGGGATGTTAGTGAGTGATTTGGGGAACAAGAAGAAGGGGGAATTAGACATGCCTTGCTTGATCTGATCCAGCTGAAAAAGTACCTCATAACTGTGATCAGAATAAATATAACACTTGAAAACATGAAATGGATCACATAGCTTGATTCTGCAACCACAAAACTACCTACCCAGCATACTTACCTAGCATTTTTTCTTCTTTTTGGTTTGGGTGCACTTGGACTAGCAAACCCAGCTTTTCAACTTTTTCTTTTTACTCTTCTCCTATCTACATCTACACTTATTTCATCCAGGGGCTTAGATTAGGCTGTTGAGCACCCTTGCTTCTCTACCTATCTACAAATCTGCCAAGATTAAGCTGTTTGGACAGATAATGATTCTCTATATTCTACAACAAGAAATTGAAACCTAGGGAGGCCAAGATTAAGCTGTTTGGCCTTCCTCTAATTGAAAATTCTTCAAAAATGGATAACTCATCAAAATGGGGATACAGCAGTGGCATTTATACTAGCACACTTTCATGGCCTCTTCTTTGGCCTTTTCTGCAAATATGGAGCATTGCAGCATGCAGAGAATGACATATTTGGCATGTAAAAATGTCAATCATGAAATATGAACACTTGTTGTAACAGGAGGCCAACACTATACTCTCATCTTATGTTGCAAATGGATCATTTGATAGCTTACTACCAGAGATTTGTTGACGGTGCTTCTCGATGGTCACAAAATATTGCCACGGTAGCCTAGGTGATATAATCTCTTTATTATGTGATTCTCCATATGAATATAATTTGTATTGGGTTAGCCACTAACAATAAAGTAGAATATGATGTCTTCATAAGGCTTTTGGATAATTCTTCCGGGTAAGGCTCAATCATCTACATGTCTTCCTTGATTCCCATCTTGTCATATCGCAGTTGAGCATAACCTTCAACATTCGTGACCCTTTCCTTTTTCGGAAATACTTACATGCATAAAAATTAGGATGTGTCTTTGATCATATCATATTTTCACATATACCAAGAAGTCAAAATCATGTTGTTGACCACATCACTAATCAAATCCTAAATTGGGAAGTATTACATACAAGTCATCATCAAGACATATGAAGCACATAAAAATGAACCATCACATCAATAAAATGCAAATGCATCACATGTATACACACATCATACATAAAGACACATCATAAGAGCCACAAAAAAGGGTATATATTGTATATATCATAAAAAAAATATAGTTTTATTTACATCAACTAGAAATCGCCAAAAAGATGAATCATATACCAAAAATGAGGGGATCATAATCATAATAGGTGCTTCCCCTAGTACATCAAGTAAATATCTAAGCCCGAGGCTCATCCCTCCCAATAGAATCTACTGGAGTCCCTCCTATCACCCCTTGCCCTGTCCCCAAAATGGGTGGTGCCATGGCTTCCACAACTGTCACCCACAGGAGAATAGGGCACCATAGCCTCTTAGGTGTCATCTTCCTCTCGATGACATCCTCTCTTAGCATCACACATCTTGCCTTGGGAAACCTGTTGATGGGATCACTGTGTGCCTTAGTCAAAAAGGGAGGAATAGCTTAGACCAAGGCTCTACAATAGCCCAAGCTATTTGGTGTAGCCATCCTTGATGGGTTTATAGGCTCCATTGGCCTTGGATCCTTTCTTTTTATAAAAAAGTGAATCTGAGGAAAAATAATCCTAATCTAAACTATAGTTATCTTATACTAATATAAAACTAATCTATAATAACTTATGGTTAAAATAAAACTTCAACCTAATGATCAGTTTAACTATGAAAGGAAATGGTGAAAATCAAATAGCCTAAACTTGATATGACTATTAAAGTAAAAGGGTTGTAATTTTCACCTTAAATAAACTATGACATGATATGTAATTCTAATTTATATATTTAATTTAGAAATTAGAATTAAAGCTATAAATATAATACAAACATTTTGTTATAGAATCAGAAAATTTGTATTATAATACATGAATCAAGCTATAATAGATAATGTATAGAAAAATAAAAGAGATCGGAACATAATGTAACTGGCTCAAAAATAAATATGAACTGTTGATAAAATTTACAAAAGATATTCGTAAATGAAATCAAATTCTATTTCTACAAGCAATTACAAATTAAATTAAAACTAATTCCTAATGTAAGTAATGAAAGATCAGGTAATTGTAAAATACAAATTCCTTATTCTCATATACAAATGTAAATTAATTATGTTTACTTCAAGATTTTACATCGTGAACAAATGCAGAGGCTAACTAATATATTATAGTTACTATTTCTTGGCCAATACAAAATAGAAAGGGATAACTATAAATGATCTCTTCAAAATTTATATACTTTAGTCATTGGCTTACAAAAACAATCAATAAACCATAAGCTAAAGTAATGATATAAATGAGGCAATCATTTCAGTTACGACATCAACTCAAGTTGTGAACTTAAAGTGACATTTGTGTCAAATTGAACATTTGGAATACACTCATGCCAAAAGTTCAGATCAAACTAATGTCTTGATCAACACCACTCTCAAGACACAATTCATTGGAGAATGATATTGATCACATCAAACAATCACAAATCGAAGTAATGCCTATCAACAAAGAAATGCAATATAGATAGTCATTTTCTTTAGAAATCTAACCATAAAACAAGTGGCATTTATCCTCTAATTCTCAAAAGATAAATAATAGGAGATAGACAAGATATTAAACATGAACATGGAATATGAAAAATAACGAGAGAACCAGACTCAAAACAACCAAGTTAATAAACCTATATTAATAATATTCTACAGTAACAATGTAACAAATATTTCTTTGTTCAAAGCTTCTCCCATTTTTTCATCAAAATCATGATATATATGTACAGGCCATCGACATATAGATGTCAAAATAATACTAAATTTGTTTTTAACAGCCAATTACAAAAATTAATGAAAATTGTTGCTTTTCAGGCCTCTCGGTCGAATGAAAAAGTTGAAATAAAATAGGTGGCAAATCAAGTTTTCATATGTAGCTAAGAATAGGCACATTCTTGTCGAGAGTATCCCAGGTCATGAAGTAGAGATCACTATCTCACATACGTGGAAGACCTGTCATAACACAAACTAAAATTACATGATTTGAACATAATACTAAAATGAGGTTACTACAATATCTTTGATTCTGTAGTGGACTTTTATTCAAAAATAGAAGAAAAAACTAAAACGAAAGCATACCCGAGGAGCTTCACACTTATAAATAAATAAAATTCATTATTATTTACATCTAATCCTTCTAATTCTGAAGAAATTGTTTCTTTGAGTCTTGAAGATTTAATAACAATGTGGGTGTCCTTTGACTAGGTTTTACCCTCAACACTTGGTGACTTTTGATATTTGGATTTTTTCTTTGCCTGGAATGAGGCTCTTATTTGATTGCTTTCATAGATTAATCAGTTGATCTGATATTCCAAATGAGGAATAGTAACCATTTATTGTTGTTTCCAATAAATATTGGGAATGAGAAGTATCCAAGGAAGAGTTATTATAGTATGCAGCCTTGTTGTGATAACAAGGAGCTCCATGGGATTTGGGCTTATTAATTTTTGGTGACGACTCAAGATTGAATTCCAAATCAACAAAGGAGTATTCTACATGGGGAATTTTGTGCCTATTTCTTCTAGCTCGATAAATTCTCCTTTGGAGTTGCTTTGTATTTATCATGGTCTATCCATTTTTGTTTTATCGACCAATTTTACATTCTTATACAGATTGGGTAGACTTTGTTTTGGGCTGAGGAGACCATGTGGATGGTTTAAAATCCATACTTCTAGTAACACAAAGGGAGGTTAATATTTTTGAGGCTTTAACCTAGCTATCTTCAAAAAGAGGTGAATCTGATGCTTGGATGGATCCATCGCATTCATCCTATCAGAAGTCATCACTGGGTGATGGAAATAAACTAATAAGAGAGGGTTTAGGGGTTTTCATAGAAGAGGACTAAACAAATAAATGGCAAGGGATTATCATAACCATTACGAGCTAGAAAGTAGTCCCAATTTTCACCAAATTGAACTAATTAATGGTTCACTAGTATGAATATCAAACCGTGGTGAACCAGGGACCTTTTAGGGTTCTGTTGAAGCCTCGAAAATCATTGCTACAACATGGGGGAAAACCACCTGGTCCGACCTTGGTTGGAAACTCCTTTTCCATTTGGTGTAGTGGCTCCGACTGGGGATAATGGGACCAGTTTCCCAAAATATATTTTGATAGTGTTGATGGGGTGATGTATGATATAATGGGGGAATGTTTAAGCTAAGTGTAATCTAATCTAAACTATTAATCACATGCATATATCCTAGTTTTAAACACTATCTATCTATAACTATACCAATGAATAAAAGTAAAGTACGCGATCTACAATAATGTCCTATAGAAATTGGTAATAAAGATCATTCAACTGCAATAAGAATTGAAATCATTTAACAAAAATCGTTTTGGATAAACAGTTAGCCAAAACGATTATGAAAGATATATTGCATATATAGAATCATTCATGTATTCAACATAAAGTTTAGGCCAACACCATATATAAGTGCAATAATGCTAACCGAGATTCAAGCTTTCATACATAATTTTTTTTTGAAGAAAATCTATTGTCTGATACATAAATAAAACAAAATCACAAGATAAAAGTACCATTTGTAATAAGTTCTGCTCGTGTGTTTCAGCAATATCGACCTACTTCCAATCAATCCAACACCGTCTAAGAGTACAAAAGTGCAATTTCAGTAGAACACACTAGATAAAAATAAAATAGATCTTGTTCCATTCATTCCATTAGAACCTCCTCAATGGTACAAAAGTGCATGTTTTGAAGATTGTTTCTGATAAAATTTCTGGACCCCTATCTTAATGCAAGAGAGGGGTTTAAATACTAAACTATAGGTCCTAAAGTAGATTATTACAAATATATAGCTGAGGAGGTTTAAACCACCTTTCTCAGATTACACGAAATCAAAATGAAATAGAGATAAAACAAGGTGACTAACTCCTTTTCTTTTGATCCTTAAGATCGCAGATATCTGTCATTAGTTTGAGCTATGTCGTTTGGTCGATTACAAATTTCAACTGTCTAGTAAATACGTCATCCATCAGTATTGGCACCATTTTTTGTGTGGAGGTGGCTAGGCATCGTAGGGTCATCCACTGGCTGTATGTTTTGACTAAGTATTGCCAGTACGCTTCCCAGTTCAGCTTGCCCATTTTCCTAATTGCTTCCTCCCTTTCATTTGTCATCTATCTCCATTACTTCTCTAATTGTTTGCCATTTGGAAGAAATCCCGATATGGATTCTACAACCAGGTTGGTGTTATACAAAAAATTGACCCCTTCATCAACTCAGAGGCAAAAGACATGATAGCTGAGGCAAAGACTAAGATCACACGCCTTGTTTCCACACTAACGCTGACTATACACTGACAACCTGCTTTATAAAGCTTCTTTGTAAGCCTAAGGGAGTGTTAGTGACCCTACTAACTCTAGTTGTTAGTTCAGGAACAACGTTAGTGGATCCTAACGAGAGTATATAGGTCAAAGGAGTGAATTGACTCATAAATATCTCTATATTCCCTCCTAAATCTACTCATAAAAGCAAGGAAACATCTCAAGTTCGACCTATTTGTGGGATTTCTAAATCCTAATGAAGGAGGAAAATGGGAAAGAGCTGAAAAGCATGGCAACATCATTGCTTTTACCTTAAGAGACTCATGGAGGAACTTGGCAACCCTAACTCAATTGCTACATAAGCAAAGCTAGGGCTATGGTGATGGAGGTCAGATCATTTGAAAGGATAGCTTACTTGATTGTTGAGCATAGTCTCAAATCTAAGCATAAGAAGTTGGTAAGAAGGGAGAGAGAGAGAGAAGCTGGAGGGGTAAGGGAAGGTTGATGCAACAAATGGTTGTAATCACTCTTCTGACATTAATATAGAACTGCAGTTGTACTGTCTACTCTATGGTGTTGGTACTATCATTCATTTATTTGTTTGTCCAATACCTTTTAGCATGAGTAGCTTAGTTATGTGTAACTAGATGTCTTTTATGTATTCATGTATTAGTTATCAAGGTTGTATGTTGTGATTATGCTTGTCTCTTGTATGTGCAGGACTTGATCTGGAGCCGACTCAGGGGACTTCCACCTAGTTGCATTGCGCTCTCCAACAAATCTGCACGGAGGCTTAAGGTAATCCATTTGTTTTTCTTTGATAGTCAGTTAATGTTTATGGACATGCATGTAACTTTGTGACGACTGTAAATAAGCTTACAGTCTACCAAGGGTCCCAGGAAGACCCTTGAGGGTATCTCCATTCTCCATACATCATGCATTTTATCCTATAGCAGAAATGGCGACTCTCCTTGGGACTATACATCCAGTTCCCGGTTCACCCGGACAATTCTCAATTTCCTCCTCCTTCTAATACCTCCCTATACTTCTGCATTCCCTTTCTGACCCACCAAAACCTTGTTGAATTCTGCCTTCATATATTTAGCCTTGAATCTGATCCTAAAAGCCTTGTTTTGAGCTCTTTTCCCACACTAACGCAGGTTAGCAGACTCCACAGTGCTTTATAAAGCTCTGTGTTTGCACAAAAATAGCATTAGTGGACCCAGTAACTCTTTGTGGCCACTGCTACAGAGTGTTAGTCCCCCAAATCTTGACATACAACTGCGTCTGCAAACTCAAAGGGATGGGAAGCTTGCTTATGCAATGAATGGGATCTGCAGCTGCATTTTGTTAGCAAGATCTGTGTCCTAAAAGAATTTTTTTTAGAAAATAAGTTTGTTTCTTTCTTAAAACATATTTATAAAAGAAAAATCCACATTTTTTATTCATTCTTCTGCTTATCTAGTTAAAATCTACTTTATTTTGGTTTCAATATAGTTTTTAGAAAGCATTGGAAAGATTTATGTTGGTTATGCATGTGTTATAATGACTAGGATGCATGGAATGAATATGAATATGTGAAAGACTCTCACCTGTAGAATACAACTTGTTTCATCTAATTGAATATATTTTTTAAGCATTGTCTTTTGCATGATTTTCGAGTCAGAGTCCCATCAAATTTCATACGTCAACTCCCCTACTGAAGACACTAAAAAAGTACATGTAAAATTTACCTAAATTCAATTAGTAACTCTTTATTAAGCAAACAAACATTACTTTAGGCTAGGATCTTGGAATAGGAAGTGTGAGTAAATTTCCCAAGATAAGAAACAAAAACTAGTGTCATTAAAAGGGAGAAAATTACTTCTGCACTCATATTACCGGTACCGCTCCAATCAAAGCGGAGCTAAATATGAGACAACATCAGACTGTGAGTGAAGGTATCCCACCTTCAATTGCAACTCCTTTGGGCATTCTGTGTCTTGGGGATCCCTTCGGGGATTTCGAAGCTGAGTTGGGGACTCAGGTATCCTGCCCACACAACATACTATCTGCGACTATGTCCCCCCTAGTAGTGTCTGTGATCTGAGGTATCCTTAGTGGTCAAACTCTTAGGGACTTACATAAGGTGACTAGGGCGGGCTGCCCTAGTACCTAACACAGATGGACCTACTCTGTCTTCAGTTTTTGGGAGGGTGCTCGTCTTCACGAGAGTACTTGGCCCCTCAATCTAAGGTTCAGGTGAAGCTCTAGAGTAACCATAACTGAACATTTGGCCAGCCCTCTCTGTTATTCTTTGTAATACTGGGTTTCATCTCCAGTGATTAGTGCTTATTAGACAAGGTCATTTCCCTCTGTTTGATGATTGATCAACTTAGTGTATTTTTTATATTTTTTAGGTACCCGAGTGTTATCATTGAGACTTTAACAAAATCATGATAAAATTTATTTGATAAAAATTAATGGTCACCGTGGCTACATTTGGCCCTTGTCATCAATCTAGATGATTGTTAGGACTTCCTCTACTCATTGTGAGAGATCCATCGAGCTACAGTGAACAGGATTCCTCATCTTTGGGAAATCAGTCTCCTAGATCTCGACAGAATATGTTTGGACAACCGACGATTCAAGTTTGCCTGAGGATTTCTTTACTGTAGGATTTCTTCCTCCCTTTAACCCTATGTTCACGAATCCGTTGGACCCACTCTTGGTTCCCGTGGCACCTGTACTCCCAGTTTCTTTAGTTGGAACATCTTCATCCATCCCATCGACAACTAATAGATCGTGGAAATTTGTGGACACTTTTGGTCTCCCACCACTTCCCCAGTCGACAGTCACCACCACACCATTGATGGCAAACCTTGCTATCCCGTTTGTCCCAGGTACAAGCCCTCACATGACACCCTCCATGAGTGGAACCCAGCTTATGCTAGGTTCCACCCCTTTAGTGTCAAACTATATACCTTCAATAAGTGCTACATACAACACTCCTTATAACGCTCAATATAGCATGGTTAGCGTGGGTCCCATCAACCAACGATATGATTGGAATCCATTGTATAGTTCAAACCCCTAGATTCAAGTATTTGGGGGCACTCCCAATATGCATATACTAGTCACGAACATAACAGTCCCCCCTCCATTTTTAGGCATGCATGGTCAGTCATTGATCGACATGAGCGCTCCTTATGTCAATCAGGGAAATATGGTTAGTTCTATGGTGGGCGGGAATCCTCAAGGAGGTCCCAACCAATCCGTGGGGGCACCCTACTAAAAAAATAAAATGAGTCAAGGGGGCACTGCTTATCCTAGAGGCGATTTTATACCCCAACATCACAATCCCCATGGAAATTCACACTACAACGCCATACCCCAAGGCAACTACTATACCACACAACCTATGTATAATATTGGGACTCAAACAATGGGAGGACCACAAGGATCCTCAAGTCATATTTCATCACCTTGGTCCAAGTTGGGGGTGTTAGAGCCTAGATTGACCTCACGCTGAAAGAAGCCAATCCTAGGATAACCACAAACCAAGCTTAACCTGGTAGCTAGCCCTACCAGGTCGAGAGAGGGCTCTCTCCTTGTGAATCTCAGTCAAGATGACTGAATCAGATATGGATTTTAGGCTAGGTATAGTAGCTCTAGGGTTTTTTATTTATTTTGTTGGTTTTGTTGCTGGATCAAATGGAGCCAGGCAGCTTTGGGTCCGGGAAATCAAGTTAAGATGCAGGGTGTTCTATGGGGTGAGGTAGGTAGGTGCTTTGACACTTGAAATTGAGTGAGATGAAAGGTCTAGGATGGGTGAGGAGCTGAGGAGGGAATGTAAAGATCATGTATCCTTCTCAAACTATAGAAAACATCAAAAACTTAATGGTTTCCCAAGGCAGAGCACTATAAACAATGAATTCTACCTATCTATCTTGATATCATTCAGCTAGAAGCAATCAATTAGATTGTGGCACACATAAAACACGAGAAAAACTGATAATAGAAGAACAAACTATGCAAAAACACCATACCACAAGTATCCCATAAAAATAGCTGCAAATCATGGTTTATTTCCTTTCCAAACTGCTGACAAAGTTGTACAATGTAGCTCAGAGCTTCCAAGAGATTCCAACCTTTGCTAATGACAGAAAAAATAAATAATATAGACATCAAGCCACCTATGCTAGCCATCAGGGGTCGAATCCAAGAGAAAAGGAGCTGTTACAACCATTTCCAAACATGGAACAAGAATATAGGTAGTGCAACAACTTGCCTCTATAAGCATGGAAATTGATTCATTAACCCCCAAACCACCTCAAACTAATGAATCTACCCTCTAAGATAATTTCATTATTACATTTACATACCAAGGCATTAATTACAATCATAAAATCATCCATGAAGAGAGAGAAAGTCATCTTGCAGCGAAAATAGGTGAAAATTGGATTTTTCTGGCAAACTAGCCAAAAGCACAGTGCCATGAGCCACAGGCATAGTGCCGCTTCACACCCAATTTTGGAGGCCTTCCCCTTAGCACAATTTAGCCCACGATAGTTCATTATAAAGGTATTCTTGTCTAGTTTCTGGAACATCTTGAATTTTTTCATTTGGAGGTCATTTCCCCCCTCAAAGGTGAAATCTCCTAAGGCTTCTTCTGTGTGTCCAAAAGAGGTAGAGAGGTCATTTTGTGGTAGTTTTTTGACCTTTTGGTGACCTAGTTTTGCTCCAAAATTTCTAAAATTTTCTGGGCTTGATGCTCTCATCATGTTGAATCCAAATATATAAGATTTTCCTCCAAAACGTGCTCCAGGGAAAAGTGAAACGCCACCACCAATTTCTTGTTTTCACAATTTCAAAATTTGAAAAAGACAAAAAATCATCAAAACTTGCCCAGATTTGGCATGGGACACCACCATTAGTTGCTTTGATGGGCTAGAGAGGCTTTAGCCAAGATTTTCAACTTATCTTGCTCCTTTTTTCTCTTTAACTCCTTCCTCAACCTAGCCTTAAGCTTCCTCATCCTTATGTTGCAGATTTTGTTGTGGGTCATGTAGTGGTAGGCCATGTGATGAAGCATCTTCTTGTCCCTGTTGGCCTTCTCAATCAGCCCCTCAAGGTGCAAGTTGACCCTATCAAGCCAAGTTTCCTTATCATTCTCAATATCTTGTTCAATTGAAGTCAACTTGACATTAGCCTACTGGGCCTTTTGCCTATTTTCTTTGATCATTTGCAGCTCCATGAGGACTTGTTTGTCACCTAGTTGTTTGTTTTCCTTTTCCAAGTACCTGATGATGAACTTAGCTCTCTCTAAATTATCTGAAAAGGATTGTATTTCAGCCTCTTGTTCCTTTATGATCATGTTTTTGACAGTCTTTGGATCCTGAGCTTCCAAATCAATAATGTCAACTCCATGATGAGTGAAATGTTGTTGTGGCTCTTCATGATCAACAAGGTTAAAATCTCTTTCCTTCTCATCACTAAGATCCATCTCTTACACCTTTTTCTTGCCCTTACTTTTGCCCTTGCTTTGATGCTCAACCTGTACCTATTTTGTTGAAGAAGAAGAGAAATCCCCTTCCACACCTTGTGGAGATAGCATTTCCTTGTGGCTTGTTGACGAAGGCGAGACCCCTTCCACACTTGGTGGAGATAATACTCAGCTAGCAACTACAATTTTTTTTCTAGTACGCCTTTTATATGTCACAAACACTAGCACTCCAATAGTTTCAACCTCCTTGAATTTTTCATGGCTTGAAGGTCCACCTTCTTCATGATGTACTGATGAAAAGATTTGTGGGCCTTTGAACATCTCATGAGAAATGAAAGTCTCCCATGGCATGTTAAGAAGGTTCAACTGATGTAGAACAATGATTTTAATCAAAGAGTAATGGAAAATGCTATTCAACTGCTGGGGGTATGGCTTCCTATTTACAATTTGTGCCATCTTCTCAATGTTTTTGAACATGAAGTAAGGGATATTCATCATTCTTACTCTAGTGAAATGCATCAACAGTCTAATGTGGTAGGCATATAACTGGGAGAACCTACCTTCACAAGTGAAGTACTTGATAATGATTTTCATCAATGGAGCAAACCTGTCTTCCAAAAACTTGAAGGGGAATACTCTCTTCATTTTGTCTTTGTATCTAGCCTTGATGTAAGGCTCGTAGTACTCACTATGAATATCTTGACCTTTGTTCCATTTTTCACCCACATCTGGAATACCTGTAGCCTCTGAGATGACAACTGGTGATATGGTGAATGTTATTCCGACAAGGGTTACTTCATTATTGTACAAATGTGTCACAAACAACCCTACCAACTCATGATGAAATTTGACTCTTTTTATCATTTCACAAAAATCAAAGCATGACTGGTGTTTAAAGCAAGAAATGGCAAGTGGACAGGCTTGCAACTCCCTCAAACTAGTGGGCTCTTCTCTAATAATTCTTCCTCCTTTATGAGGCTTCCTTTGCTGTATGTTTCTCTCCCTGGAACTGTCACTAAGGGTGTCTTTTTCAAACTCATACTTACTGTCTCCTTCCATTGCTTTTTTGTGGCTATGAACACTTGTGGACAATGATGAAATGGGGTGGATGAATGAAATGAAGATGAGTATGAAGACATTTTAAAGGATGAGTAGGTGAGAGTATGATGTGTGAATGGGGTTTAGGAAGTGTGAATGGGATTTTAGGAGAATGGGTAGGGTTTAGGAAAGTGTAAGTGGGAATGTGGAAAATGTATCAGGGGAATGGGATTTAGGAAATATGTAAATGGGAATGGGGTTTAGTTTAGGGAATAATGGAAAGGATAAGGTAAATAAAACAATGGAGAGATGGGGAAAACTAGGGTTTCACCCTAGAGACTAGGGTTTTAATTTAAAAAATGCTAAATACCAAGCCTAGCAATCAAAACCGTAGATCATAAGATATGATTGATTTTACTTACTTGCAAGAGAGTGAATTGGTGACTTTGAGATAAACTTGGCAAGTGTAGAGCGTTTTGGGCGATCTGGAGCTTGGCTGGGCAGATGCACAGCGCCTCACACAGGTGCACAACGCCTCCCAGATATGTAGCGCCTATGCAATTTACACTGGAAAACCCTGCTAGGTGTGCAGCGCCGATCAGAATTTCTCCAAAAATGCAGCAATTGCACTCTTTTGCTCAATGACACTTAAAAATTGCCTCTTAGCTCTCCTTTTAGGGCTTTGACTTCAACATTAGCATAATGAAATGATCAATAGAGATACAGCTTTATATGGCTTTCACTTTTTGATTTTTGATGGTGAAAACCCACTTTTATAATGTCTATGTGCTTTTTCAAATACTCTGTTTTTTGATGCTTGGTCTTCTTGCTTTCATAGGTGGACTGATGCTCAAATTCTTTGACTTTTGCAGTGGCATCACTTTGGCAACATCACTAGATTTCCAGGAGCAGCATGGAACTGTTTATTTCATATGAGAAAAATAAAATTACATCAAATTTAAATATGAAATTCAAATGCTCTATTTTCACCTCAAAACTATTTTTGAGGTGAGAAATTCATTAATCTTACAAATTAACAAATTATGACCTTTTGATCATTATTATCATCCTCATCTGTCTGCTGACCATTATTAACAATAATCACTGAAATTTGACCATGGTTAAAACCCTAAGACCTAATGAGACTGAAACCTTATGTAATTGATGAAATGAACTGAAAATGAGCATGAATCATGAAAAAAAGGTATAAAAGGATGTTAGCAAGTACATATCATGCGGGAAAAGCTGAAATGAACCCTACCATCAGTAGATCCATGACCTAATGGAATGCAAGTCATTAGAATGGGACTCCTAGTATGAAATGAAAAAGTGTAAATTTTGATCACTGATGGCAGTGTGAAGACACTGACACTAACATTAGCTCCAATGGGGATGGTAGCTCCTTGGAGGTGCCAAGAACCATAGATCTCTAGGAACATATAGACTAGTGCCTCATCCATTGGGCAATATGATCAAGACACTTCAAAACTGAAACTGACACCATGAAAACTGACTCAAGGCTCAAAGACTAAATTAAACACACAAACTGATACAAATCACTCAACTTTATAGCCTTCACCTCGGGCCCCAAGCTGAAATGACTGTGTACCTTTGAAAACATGCAATGAAAAGGAAAATGGTATATACAATGATCACTTCATGATTTCATAAATCAACTTAGAAGAAGTAGTGCTTCAGGAGCCTACCATTGACTGGTCCTCCTGAACAATCTTGTCCATCCATCTCTTTGAGCAGAAATGCATTTTGTCATTTGTATGTAACAATCATATAGGGTCCCTTCCATAAGTTTTCAAACTTTCCATGCTTGCCCTTATCTTCATTCCTAGTATCCCACCGCTATACTACATCCTCAAGCTGGAATTTATCTTCTTTTGTTTTTCGGTCATAGATCTTTTGAATCTTCTCTTGCAATCTAAAAGTGTTTTGGAAAACTTCCTCCCTTGTCTACTGTAAATGGATCATTTGATTTATTCTTCTCTGAAAATCATTCTCCTCACTCCTAGCCTCCGGTAAAAGTTTCACAATCGGAACTACAAGAGATGTAGGAAAAAATGTGTCAATGCCATAAACTAGTTCAAATGGAGACATACCTATGGACTTCTTTTGGCTCACCCTGTCAGCCCACAAGGAATTAACTAACTTTTTGTGCCAACCTTTCTTATTTGTTTCCAGCAGCTTCTTGATGATGTTCACCAATGACTTATTGGATGATTTAGGTAGACAATTTCCCTATGGCTAATATACTGTAGAATGACTTAAAGTAATCTTATACTTGCTGCAAAAATCAATCATCTTCTTGGATTTGAATGCATCTGCATTATCTGTGATGATTTTACTAGGACAACCGAAATGAGATAAAATATTTGATTCCAAGAATTGAATGATTATCGTATCTGTGGCTTGTCTAGTTGGAATTGCTTCAATCCACTTGGTAAAATAGTCGGTTGCTGTTAGGATCCATTTGTGCTGTGCCGATGATGTTGGATGGATTTCCTCGATAAAATCAAGTCCCCACTGTTGAAATGGTGCATTGACTTCAACCGGTTTCAAAGGAAGAGGCAACAATTTTCTTTTACCTTGAAAGACTTGACATTCATGACAGCTCATGACTATTTTGTACACATCTGAAAATAAGGTTTGCCAATAATAGCCTGCTCTCAATACTTTGTTTGTTGTTGTCTTCTAGAACAAGTGACCACCACAATCACCCTTGTGAAAGTCACTCATCACCTGTTGGGCTTCATCTTCAATTAAACAGTTCAGCAAAACACCTTCTGGATCTTTCCAATAAAGGACATTATTCAAAATGTAGAATTTAGCAGCTTTAGGTTTGAAAGATCTACCTTTGTTCTTTGTCATCCCTGGAGGTGGCGAGAGGTGCTGAAGTACATACACAATATCTGAATACCACGGTGACTAAAGGAACATTTCAAACACTTGAATCAGGGAGCTTTCTTCTTCATCTTATGACATGGTTGCAATAAGATTTATATCTAAAGCATGCAGATTTGATTCTGCCATTAACCTTGCCAGGCCTTGTCCTTTGATCAGCTTTGTAGGCTTGATCTCCATATCGTATTCTAACATTGCTGCAATCCATTTTCCTCGCCTTCCTTTCGGATTGGTTTGTACCAACACATCCTTAAACATTGCGTTAGGAACGTATGCTATGATGTGGGAGTGCAGAATATACACTCTAAAGTCCTTCAAAGCTTTGACAAGAGCAAGAGCCTGTTTCTCAATTATGTTGTACCGCAAAGCAACATCTCTAATGGTCCTGCTGAAAAATGCAATGGGATTTTCTAGTTGATCTCTCTTTTGCATTAAAACTGTTGCCATGGTATGCTCAGATGCAAATGAGAATAAAATGAAATCTTGTGTATAATCGGGACTAATCAAAACCGGGGCTATAGATAAAGCATACTTTACCAGATTAAATGATTTCATAGCATCCTCCATCCATTTTACCATGTTGTCCTTCTTTAACATATTAGTAATTTCTCTCAAATGCTCAGCTAGATTGGGTACAAATCTTCGTAGGAAATTCATCTTACTGTTAAAAGCTTGTATCTCTTTCTTGTTCCTGGGAAAATCTATCTACTGAATTGCTTCTACCCTTGAAGGATCAATGCGAATTCCTTCCTTTGAGATAATATGGCCAAGCAGCTTCCCTTCATCCATGGCAAAGAGACTTTTCTTCGGATTGAGTGATATCCCAAATTTCCTACATCGTTGAAACACAATCCTTAAATGGTGAAGATGCTCATCATCTGAACCTGAAAACACTGTCAAATCATCTAAATATACAACCAAAAATACATCCTTTTCATTGGCAAAAGCGATGTCCATTGCACGCTGAAATGTGGCTCTAGAATTTTTCAAACCAAATGGAATTTTAGCATAATGAAAAGTTCCCCAAGGGGTGGTAAATGCAGTCTTATCTCGGTCATCTTCATGCACTAGAATTTGATTATACCATGAATATCCATTGAGTAGTGACATGCGCGATGCTCCAACCACTCTCTGGAGGATATGATCCATCTTCGGCAGTGGGTAATTTTCCTTCAATGATACTTTATTTAGATTCTGGAAATCGATACACAATCTGATCTCCCTGGTTTTCTTTCTCATAGGAACAAGATTCGAAATCCAATTAGAAAATCTGATTGGGACAATTATACCAGCTTGTATAATCTGTTTACCTCTTTTTCAATGGAAGGCAGCAACTTGGGATTGATTCTTCTCAGCTTCTATTGGAACAGCTTCTGATTTGGCTTGATGGGAATAGTGTGTTGAATTATGTCCTTGTTATACACCTTTAGATCTGAATAATCCCAAGCAAACACATCAACAAATTCAGATAACAATCTAACATATTTAGACATTACCTCGAGTGACAATGTTTTGGACAATTTCATAAAGTTGGGCTTATCTGCTATTCCAAGATTCACATCCTCAACACCTTTTTCTGTAGGAACCAAGCTTGGATTTCTAGCCACATCATCCTGATCGAAAAGTTCTTCTAAAGGTATGATACCTTTAGGAATAATATTGTCTTTCAGCTGCAATATTTCCATCTGATTCACCTCAATTTCTGGTTCATCGGTATCATAGTCAACATCTCTAGAAGCATCCTTGTAGTTTCCTTCATTCTGCAAAAAGGTATTGATCTCCTTATCATCCCAAAACACCTGCCAATACCTTAAATTATCTAGAACAGTGGGGCGATGTTTGACATGGATATCAAACTGGTTGTTGGAATTCATCGAAATCTTCAAATTACTTGCAGCAGTGGCAAGTGAATCTACAATAACATTTTGAGCATGAGGTACTACTGTCAAGGTATAATCTGGAAACATTCTTAAGATATATAAAACTGCATTTCGGTAGGATCTCATCCTTGGATGTTTAGTTTGATATTCACCCTTGACTTGCTTGATTATCAGCTCCAAATCCCCATAGACTGATATCCTTTTTGCATTCAGCTTTTTGAGAATTTTCAAACTTGCAATCAACGCTTCATATTCGGCTTCATTGTTAGAATAGTCAAAGGCTAATTTATATGAACAAATTCTAACATTACTAGGGACTTTATTTGGCTGGAAAACAGGGTTGTGAATCCAAATCCCTATGCCGACACCATCCTTACCCACAACTCCATCAAAATCCATGCTCCATAGGCTTGCCTCTTCTTCTAGATGTTGAAATTTTGTTTCCTTCTATTTCTCACTTTGACTGACCTCTTCATTTTTCTGTTGTTCATTACCTTTTTGTTGCTGTTGGTGTGTGGACTACTCATAGGTACTTGTAATTTTGTGTCTCTCTTGATCAAGGACTGCTCTAAAATTTTCTGAAATCTCTGACACATCTTCTACTTCAACTAACTGACTATCAACATCATTCAAACCACTATCTGAATATAATACACATGACTCTAAATCTGTATGTACAACATTAATTGGATGATTAAGCGGTTTCTCCTTGCTTGTAATTGTGTATTTCATTTTCTTCTCCCTGTATAGTTTTCTAAATTGGCCAAACACAGGAATATTAGCATAGGAGAAATCTAGTTGTAAAGTCCCTTTAAGCTTTGCACCCCATGATCTGGACAAAGCATTCCAAATTGTGGTGGAATGTCTGCAACAACCACATCCATCAAAACATTCTTCGCCAGGATTTGGTCTAAATATACCACCAAGTCTTTGATAAGGCCAATACAACGGACTCTACTAGAATCAAAAGAATACAGGTCATGATATTTTTGAGTAATGTCAAGGCCCAGTTTCTCCATAATGGCTTTTGGCATCAGATTATGGGAAGCTCCGAAATCAAACATGGCATTGTGGAGGACATACTTGTGTAGTCTAAGGCTTATATAGAATGGAGGAACTTCACTATCCTCAGACTGACCTTCTAAGGCAGGGCCAAAAATGAGCTCAGGGTGATCATCTTCTACATTAACCATATCAGATAAAGGATCTATGTGAAAAATTTTGGACACTTGGTGTTTATAGCTGCTGTTCTTCATCAATTCAGTCAAAGGAATTGAAACTTTTAATTTAGCAATCTCATTTTCTAAACTAAAAGCTGAAACTTTATCTACCTCTTTGACTGGAGGGTCCTTCTTTTCGACTTTTTCTTTTGCTGCACTTTGCTGATTATTCTTCTCATTTGCAATGCTATTTGCAGATGGTCCTTTGCTGGAAGTCAGATTAGTAGGCTCTTTCCCTTTCTTCTAAATGTTTGAGGAGTCATTTTTGGATTGTGCTTCTTTTCTTTTTTGAACCAGGTTGACTGGTACATCTCTGCTTCTCAATGAGTATTCTTTCCGATGTGCTGTCAATGAATTCATATATCCTCACTGATAATCATCTGACTCATCCTCCAAAACTGCCTCATTTGCTAGTATGTAATCTTCATCCTATGAGCATCAGGGACCACCGAATATTCTTCATCTTCCGTGAGAATGATGGGAAAACCATCAGCAATAAAGAAATGATTTGCCTCCACCACTAGATCATCATCATCTTCATCCTCTATTCCATGCACATAGTTTTGTTGCAAAGGAGTTTTCACCTTCTGCTGTGATGACGACTGATCTTGTGCCTTTTGCTCCCTTTGTTTAATCCTGAACTAGGGCTGCTGCTGTCCTCTAAAGTTGGAATTTCTGATCGTTGTTTCAGGCTTATCTATAATTGTCAACTGATCAAACATCTTCTCAATTTTCCAGAGAATATTATCTACCTTAACATCTGAGGAAGATGCTTCTTCCTTTATAGTCACCTTCTTTTAAGTTTTCATTCTTGCTCTTTTGGCCAGCTGATGTTCCTCTACACTCACTTCGTTCTTCTGCATATCCTCAAGCGTGGAAGGATCTCTTTCCTGCAATTGATATGCCATATCAGCATCAAAGCCGTCTAGAAATTTGATCAATGCTAACCCCATCGGTGGTTTAATGTCAGCTGGAATAGCATTATAAATTGCATTGAACCTTATACAGTAATCTTGGACACTTTCACCCACATTCCTTTTGATATTTTCATACTCAGATAGAATTTGGAGCAGGTTCTTCTTCACCTCCCATCGGTCCAAGAATTGTCTATGTAGAATTGGTAAAGTATTGATAGATGCCGCTGGTAATGCTCTAAACCACTTTCAAACCTCGCCTCCAAAACTCTGTCGAAATAATCTCATGGACACATTTTTGGCATCTACCTCATGAAGGTCGAAGAAGTCATTCATCTTGTCAACATGTTGCTGTGATGTAATACTTTGAGTGGCATCAAAAAGAGGTATCTTACTTTGGTAATCAGTGGGAATATCATCCAGATGCTAGGGCAGAATGAGAGGTGCATATCTGGCAGCCATGACTCGAGGTGGATTTGAAAATAGTCTTAGGGAAATAGGGGGATTTATGACAACAAGGGTAGTTGATGTAACAGAGGTGATGGGTTTTTGAGGGGTTATGACAGGCTGATGAGGGAGTGAAGCTATAAATGGAGATGACGGATGATTCTCTAAAATATGGGGAAATGATGATGAGGAAAAAGATGTTGAAGCCGAATCAGAGAGTTCAGGAATTCTATCAGTAGTGAGGGATGACTGAGGAGAGTTTTGAAGATTTCGGTTACTTAGCAATTTGGCCTGTTGGATTTCAAGCTCTTTGGTGAATTCTGGATCTGAGACTATGTCTAGCAATTCACTATCAGATGTGGTTCTAAACAGGGAGAGACCAAAATATTCGTGAAAAGGGAGATCTTCAAGGAACAGCCACTCCACAGGGCATGAATGAGATCTGAAAACCGGTCTTGGACTTGGTGAATTTTCTTGTTTGAGTATCCGCGGAATGAGATTAGGATTTTCAAATACAGGAGGAGGATCAGGATCGGGATTGGACCTGGTGTATCTTCTTGAAGCTAGTGTGTTCAAAGTTCTCAAGATTTTTTATATTACTTTACAACTTTCCACTTTTCAGCCTAATGAATTCTAAACTTATCATCCAAAAGTTCAGAACTTCTTAATAGTACTGGGGTGATTTGTCTTTCTTCCCCAATATGGTCGCCACTATGTTAGAGCCTAGATTGACCTCAGGCGGAAAGAAGGCAATCCTAGGATAACCATAAACCAAGCTTAACCTGGTAGGTAGCCCTACTAAGTCGGGAGGGGGCTCTCTCCTTGTGAATCTCAATCAAGATGATTGAATCAGATATAGATTTTAGGCTAGGTATAGTAGCTCTAGGTTTTTTGATTGATTTTTTTGGTTTTTTTGCTGGATCAAATGGGGCCAGGCAGCTTTGGGTCCGGGAAATCAAGTCAGGATGCAGGGTGTTCTATGGGGCGAGGTAGGTAGGTGCTTTGACACTTGAAATTGAGTGAGATGAGAGGTCTAAGACTGGTGAAGAGCTGAGGAGGGCATTCAAAGATCATGTATCCTTCTCAAACCATAGAAAACATAAAAAACTTAATGGTTTCCCAAGGCAGAGCACTATAAACAATGAATTCTACCTATCTATCTTGATATCATTTAGCTAGAAGCAATGAATTAGATTGTGGCACACATAAAACACAAGAAAGACTAATAATAGAAGAAGAAACTATGCAAAAACACCATACCACAATTATCCCATAAAAATAGCTGCAAATCATGGTTTATTTCCTTGCCAAACTACTGATAAAGGTGTACAATGTAGCTCAGAGCATCCAAGAGAGCCCAACCTTTGCTAATGATAGAAAAAATACATAATATAGACATCAAAACACCTATGCTAGCCATCAGGGGTCGAATGAAAGAGAAAAGGAGTTGTTACAACCATTTCCAAATAGGGAACAAGAGTATAGGCAGTGGAACAACTTACCTCTATAAGCATGGAAACTGATTCATTGACCCCCAAACCATCTCAAACTGATGAATCTACCCTCTAAGATCATTTCACTATTACATTTACATACCAAGGCATTAATTACAATCATAAAATCATCCATGAAGAGAGTTAAAGTCATCTTGCAGTGAAAATAGGCAAAAATTTGATTTTTCTGGCAAACTGGCCAAAAGCGCAGTGCCATGAGCTAGAAGCATAGTGCCGCTTCACACCCTATTTTGGAGGCCTTCCCGTTAGCACAATTGAGCCCACAATAGCTCATTGTAAAGGTCTTCCTATCTAGTTTTTGGAACAGCTTGAATTTTGTCATTTGGAGGTCATTTTTTCCCACAAAAGTGAAATCTCCCAAGGCTGGTTCTGTGTGTCCAAAGGAAGGCAGAGAGGTCATTTTTTGGTAGTTTTTTGACCTTTTGGTGACCTAGTTTTGCTCCAAAGTTACTAAATTTTTTTGGGTTTGATTCTCTCATCATGCGGAATCCAAATATATAAGCCTTTCCTCCAAAATGTTATCTAGGGAAAAGCGCAGCGCCAGTGGCGCTGTGCATCTAGGCTAATTTCCTATTTTCACAATTTCAAAATTTGAAAAAGACAAAAAATAATCAAAACCTGCCCATATTTGGCATGGGACACCACCATTAGTTGCTTTGATGGGCTAGTGAGGCTTCAGAGAATATTTTCAACTTATCTTGCTCCCTTTTTCTCTTTAAGGCCTTCCTTAACCTAGCCTTAAGCTTCCTCATCCTTATGTTGCAGATTTTGTTGTGGGTCATGTAGTGGTAGGCCATGTGATGAAGCATCTTCTTGTCCCTATTGGCCTTCTCAATCAACCCCTCAAGTTGTATGTTGACCCTCTCAAGCCAAGTTTCCCTATCATTCTCAATATCTTGTTCAATTGAAGTCAACTTGACATTAGCCTCCTTGGCCTTTTGCCTATTTTATTTGATCATTTGCAGCTCCATGAGGACTTGTTTGGTACTTAGTTTTTTGTTTTCCTTTTCCAAGCACCTAATGATGAACTTAGCTCTCTCTAAATTATCTGACTAGGATTGTATTTCGGCTTCTTGTTCCTTTATGATCATGTCTTTGATAGTCTTTGGATCCTGAGCTTCCAAATCAATAATATCAACTCCATGATGCGTGAAATGTTGTTGTGGCTCTTCATGATCAACAAGGTTAAAATCTCTTTCCTGCTCATCACTAAGATCCCTCTCTTGCATCTTTTTCTTACCCTTACTTTTGTCCTTGATTTGCTGCTCAACCTGTACATATTTTTCTGAAGAAGAAGGCAAAGCCCCTTCCACACCTTGTGGAGATAGCATTTTCCTGTGGCTTGTTGATGAAGAAGAGACTCCTTCCGCACCTGGTGGAGATAATACTCACCTAGCAGCTGCAAAAATTTTCCTAGTACCCCTCTTATATGTCATAAACACTGGCACTCCAACAGTTTTAGTCTCCTTGATTTTTTCATGGCTTGAAGGTCCACCTTCTTCATGATGTACTAATGAAAATATTTGTGGGCCTTTGAACATCTCATGAGAAATGACAGTCTTGCATGGCATGTTAAGAAGGTTCAGCTGATGTAGAACAATGATTTTAATCAAAGAGTAATGGAAAATGCTATTCAACTGCTAGGGTTATGGCTTCCTCTTTACAATATGTGCCATCTTCTCAATGTTTTTGAACATGAAGTAAGGGATATTCATCATTCTTACTCTAGTGAAATGCATCAGTAGTCTAATGTGGTAGGCATACAACTAGGAGAACCTACCTTCACAAGTGAAGTACTTGATAATGATTTTCATCAATGGAGCAAACCTGTCTTCCAAAAACGTGAAGGGGAATACTCTCTTCATTTTTGTCTTTGTATCTAGCCTTGATGTAAGGCTCATAGTACTCCCTATCAATATCCTGGCCTTTGTTCCATTTTTCACCCACATTCAGAATACTTGTAGCCTCTGAGATGAAAACTGGTGATATGGTGAATGTTATTCCGACAAGGGTTACTTCATTATTGTACAAATGTGTCACAAACAACCTTGCCAACTCATGATGAAATTTGACTCTTTCTATAATTTCACAAAAATCAAAGCATGATTGGTGTTTAAAGCAAGAAATGGCAAGTGGACAAGCTTGCAACTCCCTCAAACTAGTGGGCTCTTCTCTGATAATTCTTCCTCCTTTATGAGGCTTCCGTTGATGTATGTTTCTCTCCCTGGAACTGTCACTAAGGGTGTCTTCTTCAAACTCACACTCACTGTCTCCTTCCAATGCTTTTTTGTGGCTGTGAACACTTGTGGACAATGATGAGATAGGGTGGATGAATAAAATGAAGATGAGTATGAAGAGATTTTTAAGGATGAGTAGGTGAGAGTATGATGTGTAAACGGGGTTTAGGGAGTGTGAATTGGATTTTAGGAGAGTGGGTAGGGTTTAGGAAAGTGTAAGTGGGAATGTGGAAAATGTATGAGGGGAATGGGATTTAGGAAATATATAAATGGGAATGGGGTTTAGTTTAGGGAATGATGGAAAGGATAGGGTAAATAAAACATTGGAGAGATGAGGAAAACTAGGGTTTCACCCTAAAGACTAGGGTTTTAATTTAAAAAATTCTAAATACCAAGCTTAGCAATCAAAACCCCAGATCATAAGATAAGATTGATTGTACTTACTTGCAAGAGAGTGAATTGGTGACTTTGAGGTAAATTTGGCAAGTGTAGAGAATTTTGGGTGATCTGGAGCTTGGCTGGGCAGATGCACAACATCTCACACAGATGCGTAGCGCCTGTGCAATTTTACACTGGAAAACCTTGCCAGGTGCGTAGCACCTCCGAGATGCGTAGCTTCGACCTCAGATGCGCAGCGCCAGTCAGAATTTCTCCAAAAACACAGCAACTGCACTCTTTTGGTCAATGACACTTAAAAATCACGTCTTAGCTCTCCGTGCTTTGACTTCAACATTAGCATAATTAAATGATAAATAGAGATATGGCTTTTTATGGTTTTAACGTTTTGATTTTTGATGGTGAAAACCCAAATTTATAATGTCTATGTGCTTTTTCAAATACTCTATTTTTTGATGCTTGGTCTTCTTGCTTTGATAGGTGGACTGATGCTCAAATTCTTTGACTTTTGTAGTGGCATCACTTTGACAACATCACCAGATTTCCAGGAGCATCATGGAACCATTTATTACATATGAGAACAATAAAATTACATCAAATTTAAATATGAAATTCAAATGCTCTGTTTTCACCTCAAAACTAGTTTTGAGGTGAGAACTTCATTAAGCTTACAAATTAACAAATTATGACCTTCTGATCATTATTATCATCCTCATGTGTCTGCTGACCATTATTAACAATAATCACTGAAATTTGACCATGGTGAAAACCCTAAGACCTAATGAGACTGAAACCCTATGTAATTGATGAAATGAACTGAAAATGAGCATGAATCGTGACAAAAAGGTATGAAAGGAGGTCAACAAGTACATATCATGAGGGAAAAATTGAAATGAACCCTACCGTCAGTAGATCCATGACGTAATGGAATGAAACTCATCAGAATGGGACTCCTAGTATGAAATGCAAAAGAGTAAATTTTGATCACTGATGGCAGTGTGAAGACACTGACACTAACAGGGGGCACCACACACTCTGCCTTCCTTTGCAACGTTGGACATCCCTGACTTGTACAAACTTACAAATGACCCCATCTATCATAACTTACTTTGGCTGTCAATCCCGCATAAAATACCAACAAACAACCCCAAATTTGAAGGGAAACAAGGGGAGGATCCAGGCACCCATATCACCACCTATAATCTTTGGTGTGTTTCCAACTCCATGGTGGACAATAGTGTCCAGTTACGTCTTTTTCCCCACACCCTCATTGGCAAAGTAGCCAAGTGGTACATTGAGTTACTACGCACGTCAGTAAATACCTTCGACTCTCTAGCGATGGAATTCTTAAAGCACTCCCATCTACCCATCCGCTATGAGACTGGGACAGATCTCCTCTGATCATATACATGAATAGAGACATAGGCAAAGGTTAGTGAAAGCTCCCCTCCTATACTATCTCTTAGCGGACTGGTTCTGCAAGTCCCTACTCCCTCAATTCGCTAAGGATGTCGCTTTAGGTGGTGCGGCCACAAAAGACCAATCCATACGTCATGCCAAGCACTTAGATCTGATATATTCATAGTCTGGCACTCTTTACGACGTAATCCCCAATGCCCCTTGCAACTCCAATGTTTCCGCTACTCATCACCCCAGAGTGCACGCCGATGGGATTGTTGGTGCAACCTCCGGGACTGCTGTAAAACAACTTAGTGGTCACATTGCCCAGATGTCAATGGACCCCTCTACCAAATCGACTGCTCTTCCTTCCACCGCGATAAAATCTATGCAGTCTACGCAAAAACCCGGTGGTAAGAACAAGAAGAATAAGAAAAAGACCACTCCTTCTGAGGAGAAGTCAACAAAGTAACAAAACCCAAAGTAGAAGGCCGCTGCGCATCCTAACAATGGAAAGGATAAACCCGCCAGATTCCCTTGAAAAATCTGTGTTGAAGACCACATGACCTATCGCTGCCCGCGCCTTCAAGAATGAAGAGATTTTATTGCTAAAAATGATACTGGTAGGACCCCTGCGATCCTTAATAATCCTTTTCTCGCTCAGCAGTAACAAAACCTCATTGCAAACCAAACCCAACCCCCGCAAGGGGGCAATGGTGGTTCACAAAATCCTTCAGCTAGTCAAGGATCTTTTACCATTTACACCTTTGAAACGGTAGATCTACAAACAAGAGACAAATCCTATGGAGCTCCTGTCACTCATGCAGAGGAACCTTCCTCAAGTAAAAACCCACTACCGCCCAAAAAATTGCATATTGAAAGGTCGGTTGCTAACCTTGTGATTCGCCCCCCTAAAGGGGCACTTTGACACACAACACACAATACATTTTCATGTGCTGCCCAAAACTACAGCGTTGTAGAAGACTTGGCACAAGCGCCATTAGCTATTTCGGCACTCGAAGTATTACCAACATGTCCAGCACAAAGGAAAGCTTTTCTTTTGGCTATTGGTGGTATCGACCCATAGGATTCCATGCTTGCAATTTTCGACATGGAAAAGTGTAAACCTCCCCTTTCCCACCAGCTTGAATTTCAAGTGCAAATTTTTTTGAAGGTAAAGGTATACATAGAATTGTCATCGACGAAGGTGCTTCTACATGCATCATGTTGGCTTGATGTTGGCTCACTTCGGGTTCTCCAACCCTATCCCCGCCATCGAATTCCCTTAAAGCTTTTGACAACCACACTTTCATCCCAAAAGGTTACCTAGCTAGCTACCCCATCAATTTGGATGGGAAAATGATAACAATGGACATTGAAGTCATAGGTAAAAAACTTGACTATATTCTCTTGCTAGGTCACAGTTGGACATATGCCATGACGACCATTGTATCTACTGTCTTTCGCATCATCCTATTTCCATTGGATGGGAAGGTAGTTACAATGGACCAACTTTCCTTTTGCACCCTTGATTATTCCCCGTTACCAAGCGGCTGTATACCCCTAGTAGGTGGTGTACCTGACTCTTACGTCAGTATCTGTACCGGTCTACTGAAGGATTCTTCCCTCTTCAGCTGCCCAAGGTTTCACAAATGGTCAATATGATTTCATCTATTCCTCATGAATAGATCGATCCATGGATCCTACTGCTCCTTCAGACATTAACACTTACGGAGAACAAATGTTGCTATCACCAGCTGAATTGGCCTACCATGCCATTCAATCTGCATTCGCATCTCTGGTCACTTTGGTTACAGCCAATGGTACCACTGCCCCTCCCATAACCTCTCCTTTTTTCGATCCACTCAATCAAGTCCTACGTATGTATGAAGCTATTAGAGAAATCATGAGTTTAGAAGAGCAACCTTGGGAGGACTCGCACCATCGTGTTTTGATATCTGATTCAGACATGATGCCTCTTCAAATCCTGTCCCCTAACATACCATAAATCGTTTCCTCACCATATACGACTATCCAAACTTTGGAGGCGAAAGGAAACATGGGCAATATTTCAAAGACATTGCTCATCGATATTTCTGTTAAGACAGGCATCATGGAAAACATCCAAATTGGAGCAGATTGCAATCCTGAGGAGATTTCAAGCTTCACCTACCTTTTCAAGGAATTCCGTGATGTATTCACCTAGTCTTATGAAGAAATGCCCGACATAGATCCATCTATTATTAAGCATGAGATCAAGCTTTACAACAATGATAAACCTATCCATCAAAGGCTTCGACCGGTCCATCCCAAAAAACGGCAGCCATAAAAACGAAGTAGAAAAGTTGTTACATGCTAGTTTCATCTATCCTGTTCCTTTGACGGAATGGGTTTCCAATCTGGTTCCTATCGATAAAAACAACGAACCATCCACATATGTGTCGACTATCGAGACTTGAATTCTGCGTGTACGAAGGATAATTATTTGACACTGTTCATCGATCAAATCATTGACGACTACACCAGTTGTGAATCATTTTCATTCATGGATGGATTCTCAGGTTACAACTAGATTGCTATAAAACCCAAAGACCAACACAAAACTGCCTTCGTCTGCCCATGGGGAATCTTTGCCTATCGAAAAATCCCATTCGGTTTAAAGAATGCTGGAGCAACTTTTCAAAGAGCCATGGACTACGCATTTCATGATATCAGGCATATCGTTCAAGCTTACTTGGATGACCTTCCAGCCCATTCCAAGCAATGAACGCAACACCTAAACCATTTAAGAGCCATCTTTCTTAGGTGCCGGTTTTACAACATCCACCTGAATCCACATAAATGCATTTTCTTTGTTGAGTTTGGACGCTTACTTGGATTCATTGTCTCCAAGTACGGGATTAGGGTTGATCCCGATAAGGTAAAGGCAATTACTCAATTTCCTGAACCACAATCTATTCTACAACTCCAATGTTTGCAAGGGAAAGCAAACTTTTTACGATGGTTCATCGTAAACTATGCTGAGTTGACGAAAGGCTTTATGCGCCTACTTAAGAAGGGAGTGTCGTATCTATGGGATGATCAAGCTCAACGATCATTTGATGCCTTGAAAAAGGTGCTTATATCAGCCCCACTCCTTAGCACTCCCGACTATGGCCGTGACTTTCTTCTATACTTGGCAGCCTCGCCATCCTCTCTCGGAATGGTCTTGGTTCAAACTCATGATGACCAGAGTGAACATGTGATCTATTATCTGTCCAAAGCCTTGCTAGGCCCAAACTCAGATATTCACATGTGGAAAAGCTATCATTGGCAGTCGTCTTTGCTATCAACCGATTCTGACACTACATCCTACTGCAATAGACTATTGTCATTGCCTTGGAGAATCCCATGAGACATATTTTGTCTCGTCAAGTAATTGGAGGAAAATATTCAAAATGGATAGTGATCCTCCAACAATTTGATTTGGTTTTCACAACTGCCAAGGTGAAGAACTCCTTAGTCTTCGCCGAACTTTTTTCGGACCTTCCCATCATCAATCCTAACGAGATAGCCCACGATCCTCTTCTAGATGAAGCTGTCTATCTTATTGACACCACTAACCCTTGGTATGAGGACATTCTTGTCTACTTCCAAGCACAATGGTTCCACCTTGAACTATCGATAGGCAACCATCGTCGCATCTGCCACCAAGCGCGACACTATCTAGTGATTAACGATATGTTATATTGTCATGGTGCAAACATAGTTCTTCGACATTGCCTTACTCATGAAGAAGCAAAACATGTTTTAAATGACTGCCATGCTGGGGCATGTGTCGGTCATCTTTCTGGCATATCTACTGCACAAAAAATCTTGCGCCTAAGCTATTACTGGCTGACTTTGTTCAAAGATTGTGTCAAGGCCATTTGGCAATGCCATCCTTGTCAAGTGTTCACAAAGGAAATGTGCGCTCCTCCAGCCTTACTGCATTTGGTGATCTCCATCGACCTCTTTGCCAAATAGGGGATAGACTTCATAACTTGCAATCCCGTTTCCTCTGCTAGACACAACTATATCATAGTAGCTGTGGACTATTTCATGAAATGGGTCGAAGCCCTTCCCACCTACAGAGCCAATGGAGAAACCACAGTGCTATTCTTGTTCAATCATGTTATCTGTCATTTTGGTGTACCCTGCACGATCGTTACAGACGATGGATCTCATTTCGAGAACCATATGATGTATGATTTAACAATGCTTCTTGGTTTTCGTCAGGATCAATCATCCTCCTACTACCCCCAAGCTAATGGTCAAGTAGAGGCTGCCAATGGCGTCCTAAAAACCATGATTCGTAGGTTGGTAGGAAATCATAAAACCAATTGGCATCGAATATTATATTCGGTGCTATGGGCATACCGAACTTCAGTAAAAAATGCCACGGGCTTTACACCTTTCTAACTCACTTACGGCCTGGAAGTAGTTTTACCCATCGAGGGTTGGATCCCTTCCATGCAAATAGTCGTTGAACTCCTACCCGACACTACTGCCAAAGAAGAACGCTTACTATACCTCAATCAGCTAGACCAAACTCGTCGAGACGCCGAGTTGGCACTCGAGGCTCACAAGCACCAGGTAGAAAACCAATATGACAAAAAGGTCAAGCCTCATTCTTACCAAGAGGGAGATCTTGTTTTGCTCTATGATCAAAAACATGACCTCTTGGGGGCAGGAACACTTCAACCCTTATGGCTAGTTCCCTCTGTCATCAAGAAAGTTGTCTCAAAAGGGGCATATGAACTTCAGGACTGGGAAGGAGTCCCGCTCGCTGAGCTCAAAAATGGGCTCTATCTAAAAAAGTATTATGCCTAGTATTGCACTGGGCATGTGCTTTGTAATTTTATCTATTTATAAGTTCCTTGTTTGGTGTGATTGGATTGTTTTGATATTTATTGGGGTATTTGTCTCATCCATCCTTCTCGCAATGTAGATGTCTTCGTTACCCTTAGCATACATAGGATACGTAGATGGTGCTAGTCGTCACAGATGACACATTGCATTAGCTGCTTCGTTAATCTACACACCTGACTCAGAACTATTTTGTTTCGAAGCAGTATTTCTTAGTACCGCCACCAACAATATTGCCGAGTACATGTCCGTAATTTCACTTCTCATGGAAGCGTCATCAAGGGACATCTCCAATCTAGTGGTTGGGTTAGACTCCCAGCTAGTTGTTATGCAATTGACAATTCGTTATCACATTCATAATCCAACCTTGTTACGTCATTATTTAAGGGTATGACTCCTGGAACGTCAATTTGAAGTAATCACATATGAAAACATTCCTAGAGAATTTAATGCCGCTGTTGATTCATTAGCTAACTATGTATTAGATTAGCATCTGTCTCATTCACTATAGAAGCATGCATGAAAAGTAAAAATTTACTAAGTTAAAAATTTTACAAAAACATTTAAAAAACATTTACACCATCAAAATACCAAAATGTTTGTATATATATATATATATATATATATATATATATATATATATATATATATCTATATATATATATATATATATATATATAGATATAGATCAAAATCCAGTCTTTTACATCGAAATATTCCAAAACTTGGATGTTTTAAGTACAAAATGGCTACTAAGCCCAACTACAAACACCCATTGGCTATGCCAAAACACCTACTAAAAAGAGCCTACTGCTCCTGAAATGCTAAAACCGCTCTAGCTATCCTTTAAAGAGGAACCAGAAACCGCTTAGGTACACCAACTGTGTGCCGCTGCATATGAGTGGGAATCTCCCTCATAGGAAGGGGGGGACACCCATGCTAAAGCCCTCCAGGTTCCTCAGAACCTCACAAAGACCGTCAGCATCACCCCCCCAAGCAGGTAGTTGGCATAATCGTCGCATATGGCAGGGTTCACCTGCAGGTCGTAATGGCGCCACATTTGTGTTAAGCATAAAGCTTCATGTCAGTACTTATTTCGCCTATAAAAACATTACATAAACATTCAAAAGCTAAAAAATAATTGAAGTACTTTCAAAAATCATTCTCACCTTAAGGACCCCAGTTGGTCTTGGGCAGTAGCATCAAGTTAGGGTCATCGGTGAATTTCATGCCCTCATAAGCATAGTCATCAATCATCACAATTTGGCCACGAAGCCATTGGAAGAAATCTTCCTCGAAGAAATCTCAGATCGATCCTCCTCCTCTTGTGTGAGGATTGAGTGATGACCATCGCCCCTGTCTCAGCTCCCTCGGATCAAAGGGACCTAAGCTCATCCTTGGGCACATAATAGGTACCCTCTCAAGAATGAATGAAACTATGCGAGTACCATACCCAAAACTATGTTGGGTTCTAGTCTTACATGCTATTAACTTTGCCTTCAACTAGTGAAGCACTGCTTCACACCAATTGAACATTTGTGGCTAGACACAGTCAACTATAATCAACCGTTGGGCCTTTGTTGCAACATGAGGATTCTTTGACCCTGAAAACTGCACAATCAACCATAAAATGGCCCTCATAGACCTGGAACTTATCCTCTCTATGGCGACTTTGTTGCTAACAAGTCCACTCTCAGGGATGTAGTAGGATTGCACCAGCTCTAGGCTAGATTGTGGATCTGGACTTCCCCTAGTGAGGTTTGCCTGTACCCCACACACGACAGACCAGTTAAAAACTATATGTCATCACGGTCAATAGCCAGCTCATGATTTGCAATCCTGAGCACTTGCTTGTGTTCATCCCAGCGCGAGATAATCCATCTCAATAAATCCTCCTGCCCTTTCATCAGCTCCAACTTTGCATACATTAGTAAACCGCAGTGGCGAAATGCAAGTATGTATGTCGGATCGTTTCGCAGCAGAAATTCCTGGCTATCATGGGCTCGTTCTCTCCATAGGCTAGTCATATGGCTTGAAACCTGTGTAAAATAACCCTAAAATCTGTCAGGATGGGGAAATACAACTTCAGGCATCACTGCATGAGGTTATAAACTATGCCCTTAAGCTATATCGCCCCCCCAGTGGTACAAAGGGAGGATTAACACCCTCCAGCAGGTCGTATAGGGCGTTTAACGCTCCCTACAGGCTTGCTAGAGGGCATTAGTGCGCAAATACTACTTTAGGGCACCTCAGATCTACAAAATTCCACCCCAGAAATTGATAAGAAAGGTTAAGCAATGCATAGAGAAAGGTTTTAGCCTCTACCTGGGACTGATGACACGTCGAATGGTTGCCTGGATCTCCTGCAATGGTCCGCGGAAAATCTGCTCCTCTTTGGCTCCAAAACGCTCTCACAATTCTCAAATAGTGAAAATAATGCATGTGAAAGCTCAAAAAACTTCCTTATATTTATTTTTGGAGACATGATTTTTTTGAAATCATCAAAGAGGAAGTAGTCCATTCCCCATGATTTTTTATCATGCATGAACCCATATGGATAGGAACTACTACTTTTTTATACTTTTTTTGCCTTTTGATGAAAGTACCCTCAGGAATGAAAAGCAGTAAAAGCTGCATGCAATTCTCAAAAGAGTGCTTTTCTTTTATAGGATATTTTCTCGCTCTCAAAAACTGAAAAATCCCCGAGTTTTTCATTGTTGGGCTCGTTAAACACATACGACGATGGTCCGAGCAACTCTTTTTCACTCTTTTTCTAGCTCATTAAACTGAAAAAGATCATTAAAGCATTCTTTTTAGGTGCTTTTTCTTGCTCATAAAACTAAAAAAATATCGAGTTTTTTCTTTAGGCTTGTTAAATATTTATAAAGATAACCCGAGCATTCTTTTAGGTACTTTTCTCACTCGTTAAACTGAAAATCCTGAGTTTTTGTCACCGGGCTCATTAAAAATCTATGGCAGCAACCAAAGCACTTGCTTTTTTGGGACCATTTCTTGCTCTTAAAATCGAAAAAATCCCCAAGTTTTTCCCCTTCTTCGAGCTCGTTAAATCTACAAAGAAGGAATGAGCAGTTCTTTTACCTCTTTTTCCTTCCTCAATAAACTGAAAAAGACACCTTGATTTTTCTTCATTTGACTCATTAAAATTTGATGAAGATATTGAGTTTGTCGTCGCATCACTCATTAAAAATTCGCGACGAAAAACGAGTTTAGTCCGTCTCCTCATACTCGTAACAAAATGAGGTCAACATCTATTGAACATAGGTTTCTCTTTATCTGGATTCAATAGATTAACTCACGGAAAAGTAACTGATCCAGGTATACTATTAACCTTTTGTCGCACCTGGTTAACAACTATGACAAAGGGACCACCCTGGAGTCATTCTTTATGATCTTTTCTGACTCTCTAAATATGAAAAGACCACCAAGTTGTCTAGTCTAGACTCATTAAATTAAACATACAAGATATAGAGTTGCTCTTTTTACGATCGTTTTCAGACTCTCAAAACATGAAAGAATCGACGAGTTTGCCTCTCTAGACTCATTAAACTAATCAGATAGGGCATAGATTCACTCTTTTTGTGAACCTTTTCAGATTCTCAAAACATGAAAATATTGACGAGTTTACCCATCTGGACTCACTAAACTAATCATATGGGGAAAGTAGACAATACAACTGCATTCAGTATTAGAAAGCATGGTTTGGTAGCAGTCGTTCCCTTGAACATGGTAGTCCCTCAAATAAACCTTCCTTGTGATGGCCTCTCAATATGAATCCTATCATCCTATGAGTTTAGCCTAAATACCCTGATGTTCTTGAATCTATGTATCCTAACACTCTTTGGTGTTCACGAGTCTAGTGTTTCATGGTTAAAACCATTGTCGTGCCTTATATTGTTCAAGGGTTAACCTTTTGTTTCCTCCATCAACCCATCAAGCATATCCTTTCATCATGCCCTCCGTTGTTTAGATCCAATTCTTAAAGATTCCTCAAAAAACAAATCATTCTTGTCCCATTTCATGTCGATTGATGTAGGACACATTATTGCCTACCTTTCAATAGGTATCTTCCTATCGACTTCAACACTTTATCTAGGAAGACAACCCAGAAACACATTCAGTGCCTTGGTACTTGTAGACATTAGTGGCAAGTCTCCTTGTGTTTGATCACGAGTTCTCATTATTGGCTCCTGGTTAAGCGATTCTACGGGTGTTCGACGAAAAAAACATATTTCACACTCGTTAGATTGTACTATGCATCTTGGAGACCATCACCATTATTGGTGGCCTTCCTCGCTTTTGTTAATGGTCTCCATTATTGACTAGTAATCAAATTATTTCTTGCATGTTTGACATCAACACATATATTCACATGTATCGATCTATGCTGTTCGGTGAAGTGGAAATCAAGACCTTGGGAAGAGGCTTGCATCACTCAGCCTTACTTCCTCTCCCAAGTTGCGTATATTGTTTTTTGGAGACAGCTCATCAGAATGATCCTATTATGATACTGGATCTACATTGTGCTTATCGGTGGCCAACATCGTCATATCTCTTTTATGAGAAAATCACTCTGACATAGCTACTGAGCATGGAAATTCCCGACTCAGGACATGATTTTAGCTGTTTTATATATATGTGTTGTATCAGGTTTCCCATACCACACGAAGCTCCAATCCTCTCTCTCTTTTTGTCGAAGAAGGAAAATTATAGTTAAGTAAAGTATTTCGGCCATCGTCGCAGCCTCTGATCTCACACTTTAGGGGGCATCTGTTATACAACAAAATGACCCCCTCATCAGCTCAAAGGGGAAAGACATGATAGCTAAAGCAAAGACCAGGATCACATGCCTTGTTTCTACACTAACGCTGCTTATACACTAACAACCTTCTTTATAAAGCTTCTCTGTAAGCCTAACGGAGCATTAGTGACCCTACTAACTCTAGTTATTAGTTCGGGAATAACGTTAGTGGATCCTAATGAACATCTAAAGGTCAAAGGAGTGAACTGACTCATAAATATCTCTATATTCCCTCCTAAATCTGCTCAGAAAAGCAAGGAAACATCTCAAGTTCAACCTATTAGTGGGATTTCTAAATCCTAATGAAGGAGGAAAATGGGAAAGAGCTGAAAAGCATGGCCACATCATTGCTTTTACCTTAAGAGACTCATGGAGGAACTTGGCAACCCTAACTCAATTGCTACATAAGCAAAGCTAGGACTATGGTGATGGAGGTCAAATCATTTGAAAGGATAGCTTACTTGATTGTTGAGCATAGTCTCAAATCTAAGCATAAGAAGTTGGTAAGAAGGGAGAGAGAGAGAGAGAAGCTAGAGGGGTAAGGGAAGGCTAATGCAACAAATGGTTGTAATCACTCTTTCGACATTAATATAGAACTGTAGTTGTACTGTCTACTCTGTGGTGTTGGTATTATCCTTCATTTATTTGTTTGGCGAATACCTTTTAGCATGAGTAGCTTAGTTATGTGTAACTAGATGTCTTTTATGTATTCATGTATTAGTTATCAAGGTTGTATGCTGTGATTATGCTTGTCTCTTCTATGTGCAAGACTTGATCTGGAGCTGGCTCAAGGGACTTCCACCTACCTGCATTGTGCTGTCCAGCAAATATACATGGAGGCTTGAGGTAATCCATCTGTTTTGCTTTGATAGTTAGTTAATGTTTATGGACATGCATGTAACTTTGTGACAGCTGCAGATAATCTTACAGTCTGCCAAGGGTCATGGGAAGACTCTTAAGGGTATCTCCATTCTCCATACACCGTTCATTTTATCCTATAGCAGTTGGCACCATGTAGATTTTCATTGATAGTTTCAATGACACTGTTTGTTGTTGCTTCCGTGACCGTTGTTGCCCTTTCTGCTTGCTTGAGCCGAGAATCCCAGTTTGCAAATAGAATTTCTTTATGCAATTCCTCCAGTTTCGGAAAATCAACCTTTCTACCATCTTCTAATACTTGCCAGGTGATAAAGTCAAAAATCATTTTTGAGATTTCAACATACTGAAGCCTCATGTCGATGACTTAGTTTGTTAGCTTATCACTGATCTCGCAATAAGGACTTAAATGCGAAAGTTTCTGGCATAGAATTTCCTTTTGGTGCATTAATTGGGAGTTAAGGCTTAGTGCTTCTGTTATAAACTGATCGATTTGCCGATTGTCCTTATACTTATCTATCATGGCTTGTATCCATGCATCTTTTTCTGCTAGGCTAACCTGATTTTGTATTTGCATCTGTTCGAATTCCTATTGGAGCTTGGCTACTTGCAACTTTGCTTGTTAGTTAGATTTTTCCTGCTCTAACTATTGTCTTAACAAAAAAATTTTATGTTCTTTTTCTCTAAGTAGAATTTGGACCTTTGTCGCTTTATCAATAGTTGTTGTGGCATAGGCTCCTATAAATTGCGACAATCTCGTAAGGTTTTAAGATGGGTCCATGGGAAAATATTTCCAGGCAATATCCATTGGTTCATTCTCGGGTTTGGTAATAGCTGCAACATCCAAATTTCTTTTCTTCATTTGCCTCTTGATGAAAACTTTGTGGGTAGTGCTTTAAAATACATCTAAGGGAGGAATTTCCTCAATTCTCAAAACAATTTCAGAAGTGGGGGTGACAGGAATGATCTCCACATCTTCAGTGCTTATAGTTTTCTCCATTGTAACTTCTTGAGTTGATCTATGCTCTGGAGTCTGTACCTCAGATGTTTGTTCTTTTGTATGGAGTTTTTTATTAAAATACTCCCTTTCCTTTTCTAAATCAATAACTAGGGGTTTTGCTGACTAGGTGGAGGTAGAGTGAATTTTACCCTGTTTCTTCGCTGAGGTTTGCTTAGCTGCTTTCTCTATAGTTTCGGATGTGTCCCTTTCAGAATATTTTTTTGACTGCCCCCATTCTGGGACTGTTGCTCTGAGTGCTCTAACTCATGGGTAGACTTATCATGGAACTCTACTTCGGAATTATCTTTAGAATTTTCTCTGGAGCTTTCCTCTAAGCTTACAGTGGGAGTTGGCTCCCTTATTGGTTCAATATGTAATAGGTCCAATGGGACCTTTAATAATCTCCTCTCTCTATATTCATGGAAGGCCTCAGGATCATTTGGGGCAAATAGTAGTGATGCCATATGTTTCACTTTTGAAAATGTCTCTTTTTGTAGGAAGAGGTCATCAGATGCATCTTCCTCATGGGTGAATGTTTTCACTTTCACCATGGTAGTGAAGTCTTTGGTAGTGCTATTTGGGTCATACTGTCTTCCTGGGAATGTAGGTTGATTCAAAGACTTCATAATCTCTGCTTCTTTTCATGCATTTCCAAAATCGTGTAGTGCAAATACACCACACTGCAATGGAGATGTAGGCCAAATGGCATTTTTCTGATCCTTTAATCCTTTGCTTAGTGCATCTTCACTTGGTGTTTGGTAGGCTATCTCCCTAGCCATTAACTTGTCGAGGACATAGTATGGGAGGACATGCGGTGAATAAATGCTCCCAAATACTCTGACATACGTAAATGTCTCCTCCCCAAACCATCTGGCCACAAGTAGGATATCTACTTTAGCTTCTCTAGAAAACCTAGGGTCATTTTTATTGTAGACTTGTTTATGGATAGGCAACATAACTCCATGACAAATTTTGTAAAAATGAGGGTGAAACTGAGACTCCCACATATTCTTATGATATATATGAATGGGAAGCAGGTCTTTCACAGTCCACTTCCATCCCATGATAGGAAATTTGGAGCCAAAACAGATCGCATCCATTACATAGGCACTCATGAAAAATGGAGGGTAAACCCTTGAAGAGATACTCCTCTTTCTCCTATACTCCATTATAGCCTTTGCCAAATTATCAGACAAAATTTGGGCCCAATTCATTATTGTTGTGTTTATGGCTGCATCTATTAATGGCAGCCATTCTGGTGAAAATTTGGTACTATTGAGCTTTCCGAACGTTCTACATAGCATGGCTGTTGCAAAACTATGAGGGGGAGAAATAGATGTTGTAGAATACATACCCATTTTATCCTTTTTGATATTGCCTTCATTTTGCATCCAGGTCCGCGTGACGTCTGCTGGGTCTTCATTCTCCTTAGAAAATTTCTCGATGAACTGTTTGTTGTAGAGATTCTATGTCTTTGGCAAATTGTACATAAGCCGTAGGTTTTCTGGTGAAAAAGATACCATGACCTCCTACCTGCTATTCTTAAATTCTTTGTCTAAGATGCCCACCTGATCAATTATCCACTTGACCATATCTATATGTGGAATTACCTTTGGTCTCACGGCTATGCAGTGCAAAAATGAGCATTCCATCTCAAAGATGGAAGCGTATGAGGAGACATGACCATCAATTGTGGCCTTTGGTACTAGAGGTCTTGGTTTCTATTCTTCTAATAAATCATACATGGTTTCCCATGTAGAGGTTCCTTTGTCTCTGTTGCATGTTGTATCATAGAATAAAGGTCTCATTTCTGATTTCTCAGATGTGGTTGCCTTGCCCCTCTTTGCCATTGCTCCCAACAACTCTTTTTGTGGATTTTTCCTGAAAATGGAGAAAAAGCTATTGGATATATAGATATAAGAATGAATGATGCAGATAACTTTGAAAAGGTGACAAGAAAGGAGTTTTTATAGAATGCAGGTGAGAAGATATCATATCACGTTGAACTGATTTTCAAACGTAAATGCTATTATCCCTTACTAAATGCCCACTAATAGTTCCTTATCCCTAGCTTTATTGCTCATTAATGTTCTGCATTGTAAGTCGGGGAAGAAACTTTTTAGGGTGGGGAGCCTTTAAACTACGAAAATGTTGATTTTGTGATTGCGATGCAATATCACAAATCACATTATCGCATTGTGGTTATGCGCTTTCTTTAACGTTTCTTTAGTTTCTGCGGGATGCAAAATACAGACCGCTCATTATCATTTTCAAAGCATAACTTATTTGTTAGGATTTTCTATGTAAATCCCTTTTTCTTAAGTAGCAGACTTGAGTGCTTGTTTATAGCATATTTCGAAATCGGGTCTGGGTCTCAATCGCATTTCACAATCTCTCCTGATGATAAGGTTTCATAATTCTCTTTAAGTGTTCACAATATGATGCGATAAGGGAGATTGTGTCATCGCAATATCGCATTTTGAATGATTTAAGATACTTTGTTAAGGAGCGCCCTTTGTAAATGGCGATTTACGATGTGGGGCTTATTTTAGTAAGAAAAGCCTTAGGACTTAGTTCACATGGGAAACCTAATAGTTTCGAGGTTTAGCGCGGTGGTCTATTTTGATCGCTTTTCACTAGTTTTTGTAGACAACAAGGTTTTTGACACCCTTGATTGTGCGATATGAGAAAAGGCGAACATTTGCTAGTTTTTTCAAAAGGTTTCATCTTGATATCTTGTTTTATTCCAAAAATTAACAGGAAAAATGCCTAAATGCTAAACTTATTTTCGGAAGGATTTTTTAAGGGTCCCCATTTATTTATATAATATTGGATATCACATTTAAAAAATGAGGGGGGGGGGGCTTTGAATAGGACAACAATTTGTGATTCATTTGGAAGAACCAGTTACCTCTGATAGTTTTTGAAATTTCTAAAAACTTTCAAAATAAAGGTAGTTTAGAAAATAAAAACTACAAGAAATATAAGATAAGTAACATTGCTCTGAATAATAAAAACAACATCCACCTAACTATCATCCTTTTGATCATCCTTTTCAATAGGAAAGTTGCTTTGCCTACATCAGTCATTACTTGGTTTTAAAGATAAAAACAAGGGGACTCTCACAGATCATCTTTTTGGTGTACTTAGTTGTCATAGGTAGAGCCTTTGCTACCAGTAGGTGTCCATAGCCTCGACAGGGTTACCTTTTAACCAAAAACGATTCAGTACCCCATCTAGATAAGAATGCAATTTTTTAAAGATAGGTTCAGATTTATATACTCTTCTTTTTTCATTTTTTCTAAACAATTCTTTTTTCTTTAAAATTTTCATATTCTCTTAAAGTCCAATGTCTTGGTTTGGTGACCAAAATTGAAAATGCCATTCATTTGGTTGTACCTTAACTGAACAAGTTGGCTCTTGATGAGACCCCTTGTCTTTTCATTAATATAATCTCAAGCCATTACCCTATCTTGATATATAGTATTGGTAATGTCAGCTAGTTATGTCCCCATGATCATGGTAAGTCGACTCTTGATGAGACCTCTTATCCTTTAAGTTTAAGCATATTTTAGAATTACACTATAAAAAATGAAAGCTCACCAGATGGGGAGAATCATTGACTCCTTAAGAGTTTTTGGATGAAAATTATAGAGTTTAAAAATGCTTCTCTGTAGAGGGGCTTTGCTTTATTATAGATACTTTTCTTGATTGATGTAGAACAAAGGTTTCTTTATAAAGAAAGCTTCAACAAAGGTCAAATAATTCCAGCAGAGAACAAGCAATTTCAGATCAATAGAGCTTAACCTATGTTTCTAATGTGAAAATCATTTTCTTAACAATCTTTACTTATACAAGCAAAAAGTCAAAATATAAAAGAGACTATTATTTTCAAAGCCAAAAGTAAATGTTCCTCAACTTTTATTTTTTCTCAAAAGTAAAGGCAATAATATACAAGGAATAAAAGAGGTTATCTTCTATGAAAAATATCTCTTTAGGATTTTCCCATTAATAGGTATAGATTCTATCTTGCTTGATAGATCTTGCAATAAAAAGGTTGATGGGCATATTTGTTCCACAATCTGAAATGGGCCAAGCCACATTTTTTGGAACTTCGTATGCTTAACCTTTTCCTCGTGTGCTTTATCCCATTTCAATACCAGGTCTCAGGGAAAATTTTAAGAACCCCCCCTAAATTTATGAGTATAATAAATGGGCGAATCTCCATGGTATATAGGAAAAATGGAAGGCGATTTTATCAATAATATAATATGTATATATAATTTTTTGGCGAATCTCTCACAAGGCATGACGAATATTTTACTTAATTATAAAATCTTGTAAGATCTTGGTATTACCATGGGTTATCATAAACCTCGAGCTTAAAAATTACTATTAGTAATTTATAAAAATTAATATCCACCAAGCCCTGAGAGGGATCAAATATTTTTTCACTCTATCCTAGTTTGCATATCATGATAATTGATATGTCTCGAGGGTTAGTAGATCGAGAGTAAAGATGGATCTATGCTAGTTTAATTCCCCCATTTAAATAGGCTACATTCGAGGTGAATACCATGGGTCAATACCATGTGCCATTTTGGTGAATACCATGGGTCAATACCATGTGCCATTTTTATTTTTATTAATACTACTATTAGGGTTAATAATGTTTTATTACATGGTATTGATAACAATCTAGTCCATGGTATTTGTCCCAAGGTATTTTGCCCATAGATTTCACCTAAATATAACGCATATTTTTTGAGTGTCCTTAAATATAAGGTGACTTATGGAGTAAATATAAAAAAATGTTTTTTTGTTTACCATACCTCTCGTTTATTTATATTTTTATAAATTTACCATACCTCTTTTACAAATATGGTATTTGGCCCATGGGATTCACTTAAATAAAACCTCTTTCTTGAGCCTTCATAAATAGAACGACGGTTATGGACTAAATATAAAAATCGGTTTTATTTATTTACCATACGTCTAGTTTATTTATATTTTTATTTATTTACAATACATTTTGAGTAAGTATAAAAATACGTTTTATTTATTTACCATACCTCCACTTTACTTATATTTTTATTTGTTTACACCCGTGACTTATGGAGTAAATATAAAAAATGTTTTATTTATTTACCATACTTCTCATTTATTTATATTTTTATTAATTTACCATACCCCTTTTATAAATATGGTATTTGGCCCATAGGATTCACTTAAATAAAACCTATTCTTGAAAATGGGCGAATGGATTCACTTAAATAAAACCTATTCTTGAAAATGGGCGAATGGAAGGTTGTAACTCCTAATTTCAAGGGCTAAATTTACCTTTTTTACCCTCTCCCTTAAAATAAGGTGGGCTATTTGAGGTGATTTGTAAAAATGTACTATGATACAAAATATTCGCCCACTAAAAATTTAAACCCCTTAATTTCGCCAAAGGGCGAACATTCGCCCCTAAAATTTTCTATGCCAGGTCTCCATGCTGAAAGGATCTTGAACTTACAAAATTTGCATCAAAGGAAGCTTTGACTAATTGTTGATGATGTGCATGTGTGATTCTGACCTTTTCCCTTTCTTCTTTGAGCTTAAGGATTTGTAATTGTCTTACTTGCATAGAAGAGGAAGGAGTTTCTTCAATGAACTGAACTAGGGCTAGAGAGGGAATAGCTACATTTGTAGGGAGGACGACTTCTTTCCCATAGACCACATTAAAAGGAGAAGTGCCTATGGAGGCCTTCTAAGTTATTCAATCTACCCATAGAGAAAATATTAAATATTTATGCCATTTTTTCTGACTTTGATGAACAATTCATTTAATAATTCTTATGAGAATTTTGTTTGTAGATTCGGCTAAACCATTTCGTTGTGGATAATAGTTAGAAAAGTATTTAAGCTTAAAACCTCTTTTAAGAGAAAATTCTGTCATAGCATTGCTTGAAAAATAAGATGAATTATCAAACGTAAGGGAAGATGGCAGACCAAATCTGGTAATAATAAACTAATCGAAAAATTCAATAATGTTTTCGGAATTGGCTACCTTAACTGGAATGGATTCCACCCATTTTGTGAAGTAATCAGTTGTTGTAAGGATATATCTATGTTTCTTAGAAGAATGAGGAACAATATCACCTATTATGTCCAGTCCCCATTGTTCAAATGGCTGTTATATATTGATTGGCTGGAATGATAATGGGGGTTTCCTCTATCTCCCTGCAGCTGTTTGGAAAACTTTACATTTCCTTACATAACTATGTGTATCCTTTAATAAGGTTGGCCAATAATAGCCAGCATGTGGGATTTTATGTGTGGTGGTATCTCCTCAAAAATGTCCACCCGCTGGTCCATCATGGAGTTCTTGCAAAACCTTTTCTACCTCAGATTTTTGAAGACATCTAAGTAAAATAGAATCATAATTTATTCTAAACAACACATTATTGATGATTTGGTATTGTCTAGTTTTTAGCCTCAAAGCTATTTTCCTCTTGTGACTTAGTTGCATCGGGGCATATCCATTTCTTAAATAAAAGATTATATCAGCACATCTGGACTTAGTGTCATTAAGTCTTACCTCGTAGACTTGTATATCATCACCTAAGTCTTGTGGCATTGATAAATTGGATGCTTCTATTAACATTTTGTAAAAACCTTGACCTTTTACCCAATTTGCCCCTTCTCACCTACATCCCTTTGTATTAATAGATTTCTCACTGTTGAGAATGGAACTATTACCTTGGTGTGCGTTTTGAGGAGAAAAGATCTAAAATTCTTTATTGATTTGAAAACATCAAAAGCTTGTTTTTCAACATCTCAATAGTTCAATTTAGCCCCCTACAAATTGGAGCTAAAGAAAGAAATTGGGGCTTCGGCTTTCTCATCATTGACCTGTGTCAATATAGCGACATATGATTTCTCGGAAGAACAAGTATATAAACCGAAATGATTGGAAAAATTTTGAGTTTCTAAAGAGGGAGCATTGATGATTTCTTATTTAATCAAGTTAAAGGCTTCATGTTCTGTGTGTCCCCATTTAAAAAGACAATTTTTCTTAATCATGGATTGAAGAGGTAAAACAATTCATGAAAGCTCAGGGACAAATCTTTTGACAAAATTTATCTCACCTAGGAAAGATTGCATAGATTTTTTGTTATGAGGTAAAGGAATTTCAGAAATTTCGCTTATTCTAATAGGGTCAATGTGAATCCCTAGTTTGGATACAATGAATCCAAGGAGTTTCCAAGGAGTTTTCCTTCACTTGATGCAAAGAAAGATTTCTTAGGATTAAGAGAAATTCAATACCTCTGACAATGCTCAAAGATTTGTTTTAAATCTCCCAGATGATTACTGCACTTCTTAGAATATACAATTATAGCATCTAAATAGATTACTGCTAATTTGTTTACTAAACCTTTGAAAGCTATGTACATGGCTCTTTAAAACTTGCACCAAAATTGATTAATCCAAATGGAATCTTTTGATAAGCATAAGTGCCCCATTTTGTTCTGAATGTAGTATTTAGCTGGTCATTTGGATGTGTTATCACTCAGGTTGTCCTTAAGCTCCGGAAAAGGATACGGCCGAGGTAACCATAGACCAACTTTGGACTGCAGGTTCTAGCCCACCTGCAGTCAGAGAGGGCTCTCTCTTTCTGATTTAGCTTTGTTGAAAAGAGTTTTAGGCTAGGTATTTAGTTCAAGGGGTTTTGTTTTGTTTTGGCTGGAAAATTGATGTTTTCAGGTAAAGAGGCAGGTATAGCATGAGGGTTTCAAACCATTGGCCGTGGAGTCGAGGAGGAGGACTGCTGGTGCGCTTTCTTGGTTACAATAGAGGGAAAATGGAGCAAGATAGCTGCGGATGGAACAATGTTTCAGGTTCGATTGATGGAAAGAAATGCTAAGTAATGAGAGGCAGTTAAGAATCTCTCAATCAGCTTAACAGAGCTCTACCTAGGGGCAGTAAAGAATCCCTAGATAATTGGAAGACACAGATGAATTGGGGTAAACATGAGCTAGGAGGAATTCATATTCATAGCCAATTCGTTCAGATGAAAACATAAAGAAATAGCAGAAATTGAGCATAGAGTGTAATTAAAAAAATTCTAATCTATTCTTTCTTTCTTCTACTTAGATAGTGGTAAACAATAAAACATAGGTAAGATGCACTTATTGCTTTAGGCTGCAGCACAAGAATTCCATCTTCAGATCTTCAAGGCATTCATTACAACAAACAGTTTGCTCTCCAAGCTTTCAACAATCTTTGATTATAGAAAAACTCAGGTATACAATGCGAGTCTCTAGTGAAAATCCTCAATTGACCAACCCTCTTTACAATGCATCGGGTGGTATTTATACAAAAATTGGATAGAAAAATATCTAGATGGGAAGTTAATAGCTCATAACTCCTTGACCAACTCATAAGGAGCGGTCGATAAGAAAGTAAATGCTGAAATAAATACAAATGCAACAGCTGTTCGTTTCTGCCAGGAAATGTTGACTTTTGAGTTCATCTGGGTCGGCTGGGGCCGTGATCTCAAAATCTGCGCCTTTTGGCTCACTGTCTCAGCGCTTTTGCTTTGTGACTGCTCCCACCTGTTGCGCATACCCCTTGACTACTCTGACCGGTGTTTGTTGCTGAACTGGACTTGACTGAGATTTTGAAGTAAACAAAAGGGATATTACTGAAACTACCTGGGCAAAACGGCTAGCATTGCCTGCCACCAGTTCTCAGAAGGTAACTGATGCCTTTGTATTTTGAAAAGTGTTTCATCGGCCTCTGTGTATTTGTAATAACTGGGCGACATCTCAAACAGATGATTGACCTCATGCTCCAGATAAAATAAACTTTCCAGCTTGTCGTAGAGTGTCTGTCCTGTAGGTGGCCCTGTCTCTGTCACAGAACTTGATGCAGCAGTAAGCTGATTAGTGACAAAATTATTGATCCTGGTAGAATACTGGTCACATGTCAATAGTTTTCCAGCACTAGTCAGCAGGCTGGACAATCCCCTAGTTTGTAATGCTGCAAGCTTTACGTCAAAATTGTCCACATCCCTTTGTATATCCCGGCACCTTGCCTCCAGAGTCTGCACAAAGCTTCTCAATGTAAGCACACTTTTTGCTGTCAGTATGGCATCTGTTCTGTTAATGATATTGAGTGTTGCCAGCTCCTCCCTAGTCTGATGATTCAGAAAATTGATCATTCTGTTGGCCTAGTCGGGCATATTTCCTAATGCTGCCTTGGCTCTCTGGTTTTCAAACTTAGCACGGCCAAGCAGTTCGACCTGTTCATATATTGCTTGGATTGACCTCCATTGACCAGTGATTGACTGATTTATTTTGGCCCACAGAAGTCTCTTTATTTCAGTTAGGGTCCTGTCCAATGACAGCTCCTTTTCCAAGGTTTTGATTCTGTCCTTTAGGGCTTTGATTTCCCTTGATTGCTCAACCACTGTCATTTTGGACTTGTCATATTTTTCCTCCATCTTGGCCAGCTTTTCCTTGGCCTCCTTTATTTCTGTTGCTTGTAGCTTTAGCTCATTGACGGCTCTTGTCAATTCATCCACGCTCGTGCTAGACTCAGGAACTGTTGCTGCCGCCGCTGTGGCTTCTGTAGCTATTGTTGTGGCTGGAATAATTGGAGGGGTCACTGCTGTTGGAGGAACATCAACACCAGTTGGAACTGTTTGAGGTGGCTGGGAGGCTGACTCTCCCTGCCTGCTTTGTAGTGCTTTCTCAAAATCCCCTTCCAAATCAATTACCCTTTAGTTTAACTTCATCATCAAATCCAATTGATCCTCAGCTTCTTTCTCTTTCTGCAGTTCTGCTGTCTGAGGATGCTCAGTAGGAAGCAACCTCAATCTTTTCTTTAATGCAACAATGTCATCATTCTTCTTTTTCATAGGGGTCCACACACCCTTAGGATCTTTAGGATCATGTCCCAAGTCGACAATGATCTCCTCCAGCGTTTTAATTCTATTATCTTTGGCTGTGGAGGACAATCTTTCAAAATCCAACTGAGTATTGGTATTCTTCAATGACTCTTTCAACTCATGGGCCAATGTGGCCTTCTCTGCAAGGGTGGCATAAAGCATATCCGCTGTCTATTTGTGCAATTCTATTTGATCCATTGGGTGGATGTCCTTGGCCAGGACCTCTAACCTTGTCTTAACAAAATCTGCAGCCGACTGTGGCTGCTAAATCTTGGGCTTGAAGTGGCTCAGAATCATCTTTTCTTGCTTTATATCAAATGCTGCCATCAGTCTTTCCTATTTGGCAGGTGTTGCCTTAAGGAATTGCTCATACAATTTCACCCTTAGTAGCTCATTTTGAGCCTTGATTTCTTTGAAGCTAGCCTTGGTGCCGGCTGGTTTCTTGCCTTTTTGTGTGGAGGAAGACACCTCCATGCCGTGTTGTCTATCTTGCTCTTGCTGAAAAGAGCTTGTTGGTGTATGCAGGCTTGCTTCCTTTCTCGAGCTTTCAAGGACCTCTTCACTTACCTCCTCCTCAACCGGAGAATCAGCCCTTTGCCTCTTTGATTCAGGCTCCTGTGTAGACCCACTAGCAGGTGTGGAGTCTTCTCGGTCACGCTTTTTGCTTCTTTCTTCGTGGGCAGGAGTTTGCAAAGGTGGCACTTGTAGTGCCTCTGTTTGTTGAGGAGGGGCCTGCCCTTGAATTTGTTCCATTGAAATGACAGGCTGTTCTGTGACCTTTCCTGCTTCTGTCTCCATGGGCTCTTTACCCTTACTTGTACCTGTTGCTGATGTAGGTGGTCCTTAGGAAATCTGTGAGGCGGCAGCTGCAGATGGGCCCTCTTCCACTTGGTATGGCAGCCTGAAATTTACCTGGTCATCAGAATCCAAGTGAAGAGTTTTTTCAAGATCCCTAGCAGTTTGTTCCAAAATTTCCTCTTGAGTTAATTCTTCCACTAAAGTTCCTGGTGCCCATGCATCTTGATTAGCATATTTCTCAATGTCCGGGTTTTTACAGTGGTCATAGCGTGTCAACCTATATTTGACTCTTCTAGCACTAATAAAGCCAAGGGGGTCATAGGGGACCCACTAGAAACTCCTTTTCAACTTAAATTGATCTTTGAGTATTAGGTCAGCATCTTGCCAACCATCCTTCTGGTTCATGATGAAGGGGCCTAGGCGGTCTTTTAATTTCAGTCGTGCCTTCTTCTTGGTGCTGTGGAAGTGAGTCAAATCTGAATTTATAAGTTGCCTGTAGTATTCTAATGCAAACAGCCTCATCGGCACGTATCTCGGGAGCCTGTAAGGACACAGCTCACAGCCATAAATTCTAATGACAGTATGGTCTTGATACAAGTACCAATCCCCTAACTTGTAATTTTTAGACAGCTGTAAGGTCTTCTACATTTCATAGGTTATTTTGGGAGGGGGAACCTTCATCAAGAGGCAGGACACAAGATATACAAACTGGTCAATGAACTCACAGTATGAATAAGGAGAGTGCTGGACTTGATGAAATACAAATGACCAAAAGACAATCAACCTCTTTTCTCCCTTTGAATCCAGTTTCTTGATAGGGCATTGGAAGATTTCAGATTGATAAAACATGAACAAATGATAAATATAGGAGGAATATTTGAAAATTCCTTGCGTGTCTAGTCTAGTGAGCTGGTCATGGAATTTATTTGATATGAACCTGGCATAATTATACTTGACAGCAGGAGGTTGTCCTTGGCTGAAAGAAGACAATATAACCAGCACTGTCTCATCTACAAGTTCAGTTGTTGAGAAGCCCAACACATAGGAAATCATCTACCAGTAGTTTGCCCACCTCATTGAAATGGTCATAAGGAAATGGAGGCGGTTCCTTCGGTTGGAAATCTGCCCTCATAAATGTCTCAGCAATATGTTCAAACTTAGTGCCAGGAAACCAAGAGGCCTCTTGCAGCAAATCATTTATGGAAAAGGACAATCGTGTCTCAGTATTTTTGAAGTTCAACATCTGGTCGATGGAGTCAGGAGTAGTGTAGAAAAGTATGCCCCTAGATGAAGACTTAACAGCCCTTTGACTTGGTTCTTAATTTGTAGCACAGAGGTGGATAATCTCAGGAAAAATGTTCACAGACGGGAGGAAATAATGGAGCAAACTAGACTCCCATATGCCATACCTGTCAGATTTTCTTATGAAACTATTTCTCAGTTGGCAGTAGGTGCGTAAATGATTCCTTTTGGCAACAAAATCTTGAATAAGATAGTCGGTATCGGCCAAGGGCATGGACTCCAGTTCATTACTTGGTGGATTGATGGGAGTAACATTCAGAGCAGAGGGAGTGGCCATAACGCAACTTTGAGTGCTTGAGCTGAAAGGAGGGCTAATGTAACAATTGGCTATTAGATTTGCTTGCAATGACTAGCAGGAGTAGGCAAACTGAACTTCAAATGTAATAGTAGCTGGACAGCCTGAGAGCTTATGCTGTAAGAGACCAATTTTGCAGAGTTTTGGGTCAATTTCCCTTTTTTCAGTGAATCTCTAGAGCTAGAGACTGCGAGGAACCGTGCAGAGGAGCAGGGGGAAATTTACAGTTTCAGTGAACTGATTTGGACATCGAAACAGGGTAAAAATGGGAACTGCCGAGCTGTCGCGAGATTTTTGCTAGGGGCCGAGCTTTAAAGAGAATTCGCCCGCAAAAGTGTAAATGGGCATAAGGTTTCTGAGACTTTTCTGAAGTAAAGGGTTTCCAGTAAGTTTAATGGGGTCTCAGGCGCGACATATTTACAAATTGGGGACTTTTTGCAAGTTCACAGTATGTGCAACAGATAAAATGCAAGCACAGGAGCGGAAAGAGAAAAATATGGCAAATACCTGGTTTGAACGACACCCAGAGTGGATGAACTAGTGCGCAGGTAGGCTTATGAACTTGAATTGTAGGCCGCAACAGCTTAGTTGGTCGCTCTAAAGCTTTGGGAGTGAGAAAATGAATGAAACAGGGGACCAGAGCATTCAAATGAACCAATAAAATGAAATGTAACGGTCGTTAGCGCATTTCTTTTAAGCAAAAATGGACATTTGGCGCTTTTGGCGCTTTTTCGGGATGATGTCAGCGTTACATCATCGGCGGGTCCCAGGGTACGGATGGATGACATGGCCGGATGACATCAGCAGATGACGTCATTATGTAAGGATGGGTGACGTGGCAGTGCGGTGGCAGGGACACGGTGGCAGTGCGCGGGTACAACGGGATGATGTGGCAGCAACGTGGCACGGCAGCGGAGCGCAGAAGGTGACATCATAGGGGAGGACTTGGCAGTGACGTCATGCAGGCGAGGGTGGTAAGTGGTTTTGGGCGTACCGCTTTAGTGCCTGGGCGGTATTGAGGGAGGGGGCTCCGCCACACCCGAGAGCTTGATGCGTGGCAGGAGTACGGCGGAAAAACCGCCGAACTCCCGGACGCTAAGCCTCGGGCAGTTGGCGCGCCTTAAGGACCCGCCCACCATAGATCTTGGGCGAGCCAGATCTAACGGCTGGTGGAAAAATCAAGGTGGCAGAGGATTATGAACGGGGCACGCTCATTATTAAGTTCGTTTATTTATACGGTGGGGGGGGGGGAACATTAACAAAGTGGGTTTTTTGGGTTTATGTGCATGCGAGAACTAATTTAATTTATAATAAAGCTTCTTAAACATTAAACCTTTGGCAATAATGACTGCGGAGGGTAGAAATGAAAGGTTATTAGTTCAACCAGAAGTTAACTGATCCCGAGGAAAGGAGGAAGGCTAAATATAAGTCCCAGATGGACTTAATATTTCCCTAGATTTTAGGACATATGGCTATAGTGCCCGGGGGGGGGGATATTCATTATTTTTGGGATTTTAAATAATTTTCTATAGTAGATGGGGATAAGGGAGTGATTTAGGGAGCTACATAATAAAATTAGGAGTTAATGTGAGTTTATGAAATGAAAATGAAGGGGAAATGATGAAAAGTCTTTGAACTGATGATAGACATAGAGATTGTGTAGAAGATGAAAACATAACTTTTACACAGGAAATGTGGCTTCTTTTCATTTAAGAAAGCCAACACTTACCTTACTATTTGACAGAAATGAAATGGAATCAGGACTTGTTGGGTAGATCCCAAGGTCCTTTGGGGGATGTTAGTAAGAGAGTTTGGGAGGGAGGAGAAGGGAAGTTAGGCATGCTTCCAAAATTTTGCCATTTAAGACAGTTCTTTGGTACCCTTGCCACTGATGAGATGGTCTTGCTCCTGCAAGCCCAGGCTACCTACCCTGCCTAATACATCTAGCATTTTTTGTTACTTCAGGAAGGGTGCACTTAGACTTGCAAACCCTGATTGCTTTTTATTTTCTCTACCTTCCTATCTAAACACTAGCCTTATTTCTTCGAAGGGCCCAGATTAAGCTGTTGGGCTCCTTCATTTTCTACCTATCTACAAAATCTGCCAAGATTGAACTGTTTGGACAAATATCATTCTCTAAATTCTAAGACAAGCAATTTAAACCTAGGGAAACCAATCTTAGGCTGTTTGGTTTTCCTTTAACTGAGAAATCTTTAAAAAATGGAACCTTTGCAGCATGAAAAAGATGAACATTTTTGGTACTTTCATTGCCAATCATGAAATATGAAACCTGTTGCAACAGGAGGCCAACAGTGGCTCCACATGGGTATGGCTTTTCCTTGTGGAAAGTCAAGAACAACAGGTCAGACTGCCTTGATCTTCAATTATCGACTGTGTTCTGATAGCTTTCCCTTGTTGGCTGCTTTATTGTGTGTACAAACTGAAATCCTACCTACCTACCCTAATCAACACTTGCTTGCTGGTTAGGTAAAATGAAACAACCAGTGCAACCATTTTATCATTTGTAGAAGAAAACAAACTGTTTGACTGATAGCTGGTGAAATCAGAAACATTGTCTGGTCATGTGCTCCCATAATCAAGATTGTGACATACGAAAGTATTTGCTGAATGTCTTGGTCTTCATAGAGAAAATATGTTAAAGATTTTAAGTCAAAAAGATCCTCCATGTAGTCAGCTACAGGATCTATGAAAGCATTATGTGGGAGAGTTTCTTCTGGGCTTGCTTTGTCTAATGGAACAACTGCATCCTTAGCAACAACTTCTGCAGCCAATACTTCATTCTTTCTCTGGAAAGGATGATCATCTCTAATTTGTAAGTCAAAAGGTAATACAATTTCCTTAAGACTAGGAGAAGGAATATTTTGGAAGAACTCTTTAGGATCAGGAAAATCATATGAATGAATTTGAGAACGCAAAAATTCAATCTCATTTTCATGTTCTTGAACAACCAGATCCAGTAAACACATTCTAATTTGAGGCTGCTCTATTGTTCTGACCTTTACCAGCACAGCTCTAACGTAATCTTGATCCAGCTCATACTGGGATAATAGCTTCCTGAAATCATCTAAAGCTTGCTCTGTTGCATGATCTTCCACACATCCAGTCATCCTGTCTCACTATTAGCTCTTTGACATGGGATTACTTAGGCAAGGTGGTGTTCTGGAATTTGAAGCTTTAGATCGCTTTAAAAAAAAAAAATTAGGCATTCTCTTTTCAGGTTCACTCCTCCAGCGGAGTCTTGTTTGAAAATAAGGTGGAGTCGCCAGGTGGATGATTCAACTCTGAAGTGCCTGATCTCTGTCCACCCTCACAGATCAGAACTGAACTTGTAAAAGATGCTTCTGAAGGTTTGGTTCTCTCAGTGGAGCTTTCTTACCTTCTTTGTGAAACTATCCGAGGAAAATCCCCAGTGGAGTCGCCATTATGTTATCACTCAGGTTGTCCTTAAGCTCTGGAAAAGGATACGGCCGAGGTAACCACAGACCAACTTTGGACTGCAGGTTCTAGCCCACCTGCAGTCAGAGAGGGCTCTCTCTTTCTGATTTAGCTTTGTTGAAAAGGGTTTTAGGCTAGATATTTAGTTCAAGGGGTTTTGTTTTGTTTTGGCTGGAAAATTGATGTTTTCAGGTAAAGAGGCAGGTATAGCATGAGGGTTTCGAACCATTGGGCGTGGAGTCGAGGAGGAGGACTGCTGGTGCGCTTTCTTGGTTACAATAGAGGGAAAATGGAGCAAGATAGTTGCGATGGAACAATGTTTCAGGTTTGATTGATGGAAAGAAATGCTAAGTAATGAGAGACATTTAAGAATCTCTCAATCAGCTTAACAGAGGGAGGTAACAGAGCTCTACCTAGGGGAAGTAAAGAATCCCTAGATAATTGGCAAACACAGGTGAATCAGGGTAAACATGAGCCAGGAGGAATTCATATTCATAGCCAATTCGTTCAGATGAAAACATAAAGAAATAGCAGAAATTGAGCATAGAGTGTAATTAAACAAATTCTAAGCTATTCTTTCTTTCTGCTACTTAGATAGTGGTAAACAATAAAACAGAGGTAAGATGCACTTATTGCTTCAGGCTGCAGCACAAGAATTCCATCTTCAGATCTTCAAGGCATTCATTACAACAAACAGTTTGCTCTCCAAGCTTTCAGCAATCTTTGATTATAGAAAAACTCAGGTATACAATGCGAGTCTCTAGTGAAAATTCTCAGTTGACCAACCCTTTTTACAATGCACCGGGTGGTATTTATACAAAAATTGGATAGAAAGATATCTAGATGGGAAGTTAATAGCTCATAAATCCTTGAACAACTCATAAGGAGCGGTCGATAAGAAAGTAAATGCTGAAATAAATACAAATGCAAAAGCTATTCGTTTCTGCCAGGAAATGTTGACTTTTGAGTTCATCTAGGTCGGCTGGGGCCGTGCTCTCAAAATCCGTGCCTGTGTGCTCGCTGTCTCCACGCTTTTGCTTTGTGACTTCTCCCACCTGTTGTGCGTACCCCTTGACTGCTTTGACCGGTGCTTGTTGCTGAACTGGACTTGACTGAGATTATGAAATAAACAAAAGGGATATTACTGAAAATACCTGGGCAAAACGGCCAACATTGCCTGCCACCAGTTCTCAGAAGGTAACTGATGCCTTTGTATTTTGACAAGCGTTTCATCGGCCTCTGTGTATTTGTAATAACTGGGCGGCATCTCAAACAGATGATTGACCTCATGCTCCAGATAAAATAAACTTTCCAACTTGTCGTAGAGTGTCTGTCCTGTAGGCGGCCCTGTCTCTGTTGCAGAACTTGATGCAGCAGTAAGCTGATTAGTGACAAAATTATTGAGCCTGGTAGAATACTGGTCACATGTCAATAGTTTTCCATCCCTTGTCAGCAGGCTGGGCTATCCCCTAGTTTGTAATGCTGCAAGCTTTACGTCAAAATTGTCCACATCCCTTTGTATATCTCGGCACCTTGCCTCCAGAGTCTGCAAAAAGCTTCTCAATGTAAGCACACTTTTTGCTGTCAGTATGGCATCTGTTCTGTTCATGATATTGAGTGTTGCCAGCTCCTCCCTAGTCTGATGATTCAGAAAATTGATCATTCTGTTGGCCTGGTCGGGCATATTTCCTAATGCTGCCTTGGCTCTCTGGTTTTCAAACTTAGCACGGCCAAGCAGTTCGACCTGTTCATATATTGCCTGGATTGACCTCCATTGACCAGTGATTGATTGATTTATTTTGGCCCACAGAAGTCTCTTTATTTCAGTCAGGGTCTTGTCAAATGACAGCTCCTTTTCCAAGGTTTTGATTCTGTCCTTTAGGGCCTTGATTTCCCTTGATTGCTCAGCCACTGTCATTTTGGACTTGTCATATTTTTCCTCCAGCTTGGCCAACTTTTCCTTGGCCTCCTTTATTTCTGTTGCTTGTAGCTTTAGCTCATTGACGGCTCTTGTCAACTCATCCACGCTTGTGCTAGACTCAGGAACTGTTGTTGCCACCGCTGTGGCTTCTGTAGTGTTGTTGGGAAAAGTATCCAATACGGAATGACCCTATCCCACTCTAAGGGTGATAGTACCTCAGCAACAACCGAATGCAAAGCTTATTCAAGATTACTTCTTTATGAGATGTAAGAGAGAGGAGAAAGGGGTCCACTAACCATTGTCTTCCGCTAATGGTTGATCCAATCTTCCCTCTTTGCTGCTTGCTCCCAGCTCCTTGCTCTTTCACCGGCCCAGCTACACAAAGATCCTGCAAAAGCACAAGAAAGGGAAACTACAAGAAGCATACATCCATAATTGATTCAAGGATTAGAATAAATCAAATATACAAGCATCAATACGCCACAGAGACACATGCATATAGAAGAACTTCAAATACTTTATTAATGGAAGAAGTAAAGTTCTGAGAGTGTTACAACCATAAGAGGCCCAATCCAGCAACACCTCTCAGCAGAAAGAAATCTCCTCTTCACCTCCTTCAAAGCAATCACCCAATAGTTCTATGCACAAACCAACAGCACTTCCTTACATTCACAAAATTCCAGCCCCCTTAGACCTCATGAGAGAGCTCTATATATAGGAGTTTTGGAGAAAGGATGAGTCAGCTTGAGGCTGGCATGAAGCTGAATAGTGTCCTCTCCCACTTCAGTTATACTTCAGTTCTTGAGTCCACTTGGAGATCTAGATCCTCTTACTCATCACAAGGCGAATTCCCTGATCCAAGTGTCATTTTGGAAGCTTCCTGGGCATTTGACACCTTGCAGAATGACTGTGCCACTTGGCCAATCTCGCCCAGCGTAGGTAGCCTTCATTGCTTTTGACATTCAGCGTAGGTACAGAGTGGATCAGTTGACATTCAGCGTAGATGCTCAGTGGAGCAGCTGACATGATCCAGAAATAGCTTGTTTTTGAGTGTTTTCAGGTGGAGAACTGATTTTCAGTGCTGTGGTTTGCTGACCTTGTTCCTCTAGGGGTAGGAACAACATGTTTAGGGACTTTGGATCCCTTAGATTATCGACATTTCATGCTTCATGTTGTTAGGCACAAAAATGTCTATAACAGTTGCCCCCTAAAGTATGAGGTCGTTTATCGAGTGAAATGCTTTATCAGGAGGATCCGAAGTTCATTCAATCGCTGAGAGGTGCCCTGTAATAAAATACAATACAATACATTATTTTTCATTCTGCTTTCATGCTCTAGCTGAGGCGGGCATTCCCATGCTCAGCTTTATAAATTCATTTTGGTACATAGAACAGACGATCGTCTGGTGGTAGACTGATAATTCTCTGCTGAAATTATCATCCTTTGAGTAGGATGATCATCTGCTACAATGATGTACATAACAAATGTCTTTATATCCTGAATATATATATCGCAGCCCGGATGGATGAAACTAGATCCGGGGTCTTCAAACTCGTTCGATCTTCACTCTAAGTACAAGTCGATCCATGTGAGAATTGCGCTGAAGTCGAACATGGAAAGACATCGCTTGATTACCGGTCAATAATGTAAACCGTTAACAAGCGCGAGAGGAATCAACGATAATGATAATGACCCTCAAGGTACTACAGTACAATTCACGTGGTGTGAATAAAGGACTTGGCGTCGAACACCACGCAAAATCTTCTGGTCGAAGGTCATTGATGTATACCTGTCGCCGGAAGTGAGAAACTTGCCATTGAGGCATGCAAGCTTCAAAGTACTGGGGGGGTTGTTCCTAGATCAACTTCTTGGATAATGAGCTGAAGTCGACAAGAAGCGATCTGTCAAAGGAGGGCCTTAATGAATCCCACATCAGTGACACGGAACGGAGCTAATGATTTTAGTGGAGGTGAAAACGATCTGTGAAATATGATTCAGGGTGGCGATCATGAGTGGATGAAGGATAATGTATGGCAGTGGATGGGACATGGTTGACTCTTTCTGAACAACATCTCTTGAACATATAACGACACTGATGTGATGGATCGGTAGCATTACCCCAAATGTGGATGGTTTGGCGAGGACCATGGTGATGAGACCGGTGAATGAAACAACCCAACCCGATGTGATACAGAGGACAAAGTGTCATGTTCAAGAGCGACTTGCTACCATTAAAGCTTTGAGGTTCTCCCAATTTTTCCCCAGTCATTTCTGACCAGTACCTCTTTATTTTTGTCAAGCTTGAGGAGGATAACATATGCTTGTTCTATAACCTGCTCTTCGGGCAAGCCCATCGCTATGTTTTAACGAGCTTAGCGATAGGGAAACTCGTTCTCGTCTAAAGACAAGTTTGTCGCTATTTAATCATTTTAACGAGTCTAACGACAAGGAAAACTCGGTCCTTTTCATTTTTAGAGAGTCTGAAAAGGTACAGAAAGTTAACTCCAAAATTCCTTTTTCGTCATCTAATCCCTTAAGTCCGAAAAAGTATAAAACAATACAGAAGGGATGAGTTTTCGATAACCTTAACGAGCCGAATAAAACAAGCGCTCGACCTTTTTGTGCAATAATCCCTCAGGTCCAAAAAGATTAAAATCTAGAGGAGGGATAGCTCTTCCTGTCATTTTAACGAGCTGGAAGGCCAAAACTCGACAAACATTTCATATTTTACGAGTCAGATGAAAAGAGCTCAAAGAAGACTCGTCTTTTGAGGAACGAGTGATAAACAGGGATAGCAGCAGATTCTAGGTACAGGTTGGAATTTTCCAATCACGGCAGTGTCACAAGGATGGCTAGGTGAAATCACTCTTCGCAGCTGTTCCTCAAAATAGGTAAACAATCATATGGAGGTGAACGATTGGCCAAATGGAATGGAGGTGGCGGGTGCAAACACGACCAAGGCTTTTTATGGCTAATAAATTTACGATCACAATGGTTATTTACCAACACTGGGTTCATTTTTTAAAGAGCTTGAATGCGCCAAAACACTGCTCAATCTTATGTTTATTTTTTAACGAGCATGAACTATGCGCTAAAACTGCTCGGATCTCGCTTTTCTATTTTTTAACGAGCATAAATTCCGCGGTAAAACTGCTCGAATATACCAGTCGTAAGATAAGAATGTCTCCTGTGAGATAGCTATTTTTTATGGAGCTTTATCTCACGAAGCTATGCTCCTAATTTGGCAAATTTTGACCTTTGCCCCACATCCTTTCTTTATGCAAGTTGGGAAACGACTAATCCAAAAAACAGATAAATAATCGCTCTTTGCTTGCACTCCAAAAGGTTTGCATGCCCCCAGGTATAAAATACAATTTCAAGGCTGCCCCTACTTATCCGATAAAACATTTGTTTTAAAGGGTGAGGCTTGCCTCTTCCTGGTTACCCAAAGATGGTTCTATTTGCTGCCGCAAATCAATCTCTTTCTTCGGCACTGTCTACCGAAGTAGACAATGGTGAATGACCTTTGTCAGACAAGTAACCTTATCAAAAGAATTCTGTTCTAGAACAACCCCTCTTCCATCCACGGACGGGGTACGGACTAGTCACATTCTTTCGCGGAAATTCTACCTTATATCCAAGGTTTCCTCTGCCCAAAGCAGACTAGGATGCATGCCCCCTGGGTTCCAGTCCCATCTTTCCGAATCACTCGCATTCATCGGGAAGGAGGACTGGGGGTGGAGACATTTCTTGGGTGAATAGACCATTCAGGGTTGGTATTTGACTATTTGCGATGCGTGATCCTGGAAATGAAAGTTGGTCTACGAGCTTGACCATTCTTCCTTCGTGTGGAAAACACATTACTTTAAAGAGTGAGGAGACTATAGCTCCCATGCAATATATATAGTCTCGTCCAAGGAGTAGGTTATAATCCAAGGGTCCTTGAACGACCATCACATTCATTTGAACGGTCTTCCCTTTCAATGTAACAGGCACATTGGGGAGGATCCCTAACGGTCGACTGGTTCCTTTATCAAAACCCGAGAGATTTCTTATCTCAGGCAAAAGCTCCGGGGAACCCAGTGTTTTCCAAGCAATAGAGGAAAGGATAATCACAGATGCCCCTTCATCGATGATAGTTCCAGCCATTACCATTCTGTAGATTTGGACTATGATTCTGAATGGTATACTGGCTGGTAACTGGGGTCTGCCTAGTTGGTTCCAATGAAAGGACACAACTAGGTTGCTTGGTGGTGGGACCGAATATACGGCCGGATGTGACCCTGACGATGTTCCTTCCTGCGATAAAGGAATGGGCGCATTGCCCTGATGCTCATCAGAATCTGTGTTGATGAAAAGAATCTGGATGGTGTCATCCTTATTCTCTTCAGTGAGGGTGTCATTCGAAGATGAATCTTCAGTGACGGTGTCATTTGAGGATGAAACCTCAGAAGGAAGAACCGGGTCAACTGCCGTATCGACCTTTAGACTTTCGTCTGGTCTGGGTTCAGTAGGTTCATTTTCAATGACTGACGCTTCAACTGACCACTTGAGCGGGCCAGCTGTATTTTCAACCAATGAAGGACTTGGCACGAGTTTTTTGTATCCAGGAGGAAGTCCCAACGGTGAAACCGGGCGATCTTCCAAAACTCTCTTCGCTTCGTCTAAGAAGGGACAACGGTGGATGGCGTGATCGCCTTCACACAGTCTGCAGGGGAATCTTGCTCCCCCTCTTTGTCTTGAACCTTCACTTTCGCTGGTTGACGGTAAGCAATCAACATGGCTATCAGAGGTTGATGCTCCCGAATTGTGCAGACGAGGGGACCAGTCCCTTAGTATCCGGGGAATACAGGGACAATCTCTATGGAAGTGGTCTCCTCTACATATGACACATGGCGATTTAGGCCCGGTCTGTGCTGTGTGTGGATTTTTGTCAGATGTCTTTTGCTTGCCCCCAGTCGCCTTAGGCTCTTTCTTCTTCTTCTCCTTCTTCTCCATGGGAGCTTGGCTTTTGCCGGCTCTACCCTGCGAAGATGAAGGATTGGAGGAAGAGTTATAAGAAGTAGAAGGCTGGTGGGCAGCTCTAGACTGATCTAACTGTTGACTCGACTGTTCAGGAACCATGGTGGTCTGAACTACATTGGTTGAGAATAGCCAAATAGGCAGGCCAATTGTCAGTCCTGGAAGCGACAATGTGGCCATGTGGGGTGCACCAACTTCTCCCCAAGAGGAGAATGGACTAGGATTTCCATCATGTGGAATTCCTTGGTTGGGGCGTTCCATGTTCTCAACTTAAGATCAACGCGGGAATAGGAGGTGATTATGTTCCGTTTAAAATAAATTTTATAACGACGCTTAGACACAACTTGCTTTTTCACTTTTTAAGAGTCGAGAAAAAGCTAAAGATGACTCTAGTCTCCTTCGATGTTTTAACGAGCCCGAAGTGACAAATGCTCGGATGGACTTTTTCAGTTATAGAGTTTGAAAAAGGCCAAAAGAAACTACTCTAGAGTTCTAGGCAGAGGGTGTGCCAAACTTTTCGCAAAACCACAGAATACGTTTTTACGGTACGAGTGGTCGATCTTCGTGAATGCTGTGTTCACTGCATTGCGATCAGTAGGGCGGCTGACACGGTTTCCTATTGGATAAAGGCTTTATTCCTATAGGGGTCTCCCAATATATACGCGACAGTACGTGGGAGCACAAGTCCGTATTGATACTTATCGCTTCACCGTGGAGGAATCACCCAACCACTCAACGCTAAGATATCACGTTTAACGACGCCGGAACACATCTCTAGCTTAGACCTCTATGTGTTTGCGTTATGTTTCAATGCGTTGTTATGTAAATTCAATTTATTTTAAGGTTGATCTTATTTAGCAGTTTGCCTTTATGGATCACCACGAGATGTATGATAACACTCCTAAATGCAGTCTAAGATGATAAGCAAGCTTTTCAATCTTTCAACTTTGAAAATCTTAACTACTGAGGGAAAAGAAAGATAACATCTTTTCACACAGATCATAGAGCACACACTAATGCACTTTTTCCTAAATCAACATGCAAGCTATCATAATGCACATGCACAATGCAAGTATTTCTTTTCTCTTTCTTAATGTTGGCGTAATGCAAAAGGAAAGTTGTTGTATAATTTTGAATTCAATTTAAAGTGAAAGCAAACAAGCTTGTCCAAAATCAAAAGACACCTTAAGATTTACTTGTTTCGACACTAGAAATATATAAACTCAAACCAAATGATGAAAGCAAAAGCTCAATCAGCTATGAACAGCAAACAAACTAACTCTTAAGATCAAAACGACACTTTATCACAGGTCTAGATCTAAGAGGTCACATCAAGACTAGTTCACTTTCGCTATGGGAAACTGTAAATGATATAAGAAATACACAAAGAACAAACACAGTTTCTTTATACAACCGAGGCGGAATAGTGGCAAGGAAAGTTGGTTTCAGATAGGTACATTGACTGGTAACAGGCAGCAAAAACACGAGTGAAAACAGGGCAAGAAACAACAGAAAACCCCAGCAGCACAAGGCAAGACTGGTCCAGCGTAGGTGGGACACTGTCTGTTTGACCTTCAGCGTAGGTAGCCCCTTCGGGAACTGCGCTGAAATGCAGACAACCTTTGTACAGCCTGCACTGAAGAACGAAACTTTCGTTTCTCTTGGTTTCCGGGTCACAGATTGCTAAAAAATTCACAGTTTTTGCTCAAATCAGAAGCTATCAGTCAAGGACACACTAAGGGATGACAAGGAGGATGAAAAGCTATCACTAAGAGCTTATTAGAGTCCTTGTGGATCAGCTCTTCAAATCATAAACTTGCCCAGAAATTGAGCTAGAGTAGCTGCCCTCTACTTTGTATTTGAAGGATCCAAATACAGTTCGATTCGGTACTCTCTTTGTTTATGAAATGAATAGCAAAAAACACAAACAACCAACAAGATACGATCCCCAGCGGAGTCGCCAATTTGTTGTTGGGAAAAGTATCCAATACGGAATGACCCTATCCCACTCTAAGGGTGATAGTACCTCAGCAACAAACGAATGCAAAGCTTATTCAAGATTACTTCTTTATGAGATGTAAGAGAGAGGAGAAAGGGGTCCACTAACCGTTGTCTTTCGCTAATGGTTGATCCAATCTTCCCTCTTTGCTGCTTGCTCCCAGCTCCTTGCTCTTTCACCGGCCCAGCTACACAAAGATCCTGCAAAAGCATAAGAAAGGGAAACTACAAGAAGCATACATCCATAATTGATTCAAGGATTAGAATAAATCAAATATACAAGCATCAATACGCCACAGAGACACATGCATATAGAAGAACCTCAAATACTTTATTAATGGAAGAAGTAAAGTTCTGAGAGTGTTACAACCATAAGAGGCCCAATCCAACAACACCTCTCAGCAGAAAGAAATCTCCTCTTCACCTCCTTCAAAGCAATCACCCAATAGTTCTATGCACAAACCAACAACACTTCCTTACATTCACAAAATTCCAGCCCCCTTAGACCTCATGAGAGAGCTCTATATATAGGAGTTTTGGAGAAAGGATGAGTCAGCTTGAGGCTGGTATGAAGCTGACTAGTGTCCTCTCCCACTTCAGTTATACTTCAGTTCTTGAGTCCACTTGGAGATCTAGATCCTCTTACTCATCACAAGGCGAATTCCCTGATCCAAGTGTCATTTTGGAAGCTTCCTGGGCATTTGACACCTTGCAGAATGACTGTGCCACTTGGCCAATCTCGCCCAGCGCAGGTAGCCTTCATTGCTTTTGACATTCAGCGCAGGTACAGAGTGGAGCAGTTGACATTCAGTGCAGATGCTCAGTGGAGCAGCTGACATGATCCAGAAATAGCTTGTTTTTGAGTGTTTTCAGGTGGAGAACTGATTTTCAGTGCTGTGGTTTGCTGACCTTGTTCCTCTAGGGGTAGGAACAACATGTTTAGGGACTTTGGATCCCTTAGATTATCGACATTTCATGCTTCATGCTGTTAGGCACAAAAATGTCTATAACATGTAGCTGTTGTTGTGGCTGGAATAATTGGAGGGGTCACTATTGCTGGAGGAATAGCAACACCAGTTGGAACTATTTGAGGTGGCTGGGAGGCTGACTCTCCCTGCCTGCTTTGTAGTGATTTCTCCAAATCCCCTTCCAAATCAATTACCCTTTGGTTTAACTTCATCATCAAAGCCAATTGATCCTCAGCTTCTTTCTCTTTCTGCAGTTCTGCTGTCTGAGGATGCTCAGTAGGAAGCAACCTCAATCTTTTCTTTAATGCAACAATGTCATCATTCTTCTTTTTCATAGGGGTCCACACACCCTTAGGATCTTTAGGATCATGTCCCAAGTCGACAATGATCTCCTCCAGTGTTTTAATTCTATTATCTTTGGCTGTGGAGGACAATCTTTCAAAATCCAACTGAGTATTGGTATTCTTCAATGACTCTTTCAACTCATGGGCAAATGTGGCCTTTTCTGCAAGGGTGGCATAAAGCATCTCCGCTGTCTGTTTGTGTAATTCTATTTGATCCATTGGGTGGATGTCCTTGGCCAGGACCTCCAACCTTGTCTTAACAAAATCTGCAGCCGACTGTGGCTGCTGAATCTTGGGCTTGAAGTGGCTCAGAATCATCTTTTCTTGCTTTATATCAAATGCTGCCATCAGTCTTTCCTGTTTGGCAGGTGTTGCCTTAAGGAATTGCTCATACAATTTCACCCTTAGTAGCTCATTTTGAGCCTTGATTTCTTTGAAGCTGGCCTTGGTGCCGGCTGGTTTCTTGCCTTTTTTTGTGGAGGAAGACACCTCCATGCCATGTTGTCTATCTTGCTCTTGCTGAAAAGAGCTTGTTGGTGTATGCAGGCTTGCTTCCTTTCTCGGGCTTTCTACGACCTCTTCACTTACCTCCTCCTCAACCGGAGAATCAGCCCTTTGCCTCTTTGATTCAGGCTGCTGTGTAGAAACACTGGCAGGTGTGGAGTCTTCTCGGTCACGCTTTCTGCTTCTTTCTTCGTGGGCAGGAGTTTGCAAAGGTGGCACTTGTAGTGCCTCTGTTTTTTGAGGAGGGGCCTCCCCTTGAATTTGTTCCATTGAACTGATAGGCTAGTATGTGACCTTTCCTCCTTTTGTCTCCATGGGCTCTTTACCCTTACCTGTACCTGTTGCTGATGTAGGTGGTCCTTGGGCAATCTGTGAGGCCGCAACTGCAGATAGGCCCTCTTCCACTTGGTATGGCAGCCTGAAATTTACCTGGTCATTAGAATCCAAGTCAAGAGCTTTTTTCAAGATCCCTAGCAGTTTGTTCCAAAATTTCCTCTTGAGTTAATTCTTCCACTAAAGTTCCTGGTGCCCATGCATCTTGATTAGCATATTTCTCAATGTCCGGGTTTTTGCAGTGGTCATAGGGTGTCAACCTATATTTGACTCTTCTAGCACTAGTAAAGCCAAGGGGGTCATAGGGGACCCACCAGAAACTCCTTTTCAACTTAAATTGATCTTTGAGTATCAGGTTAGCATCTTGCCAACCATCCTTCTGGTTCATGATGAAGGGGCCTAGGCGGTCTTTGAATTTCAGTCGTGCCTTCTTCTTGGTGCTGTGGAAGTGAGTCAAATATGAATTTATAAGCTGCCTGTAGTATTCTAATGCAAACAGCCTCATCGGCACGTATCTCGGGAGCCTGTAAGGACACAACTCACAGCCATAAATTCTGATGACAGTATGGTCTTGATACAGGTACCAATCCCCTAACTTGTAATTCTTAGACAGTTGTAAGGTCTTCTGCATTTCATAGGTTATTCTGGGAGGGGGAACCTTCATCAAGAGGCAGGACACAGGATATACAAACTGGTCAATGAACTCAGAGTATGAATAAGGAGAGTGCTGGACTTGATGAAATATAGATGACCAAAAGACAATCGACCTCTTTTCTCCCTTTGAATCCAGTTTCTTGATAGGGAATTGGAAGATTTCAGATTGATAAAACATGAACAAATGATAAATATAGGAGGAATATTTGAAAATTCCTTGCCTGTCTAGTCTAGTGAGCTGGTCATGGATTTTATTTGATATGAACCTGGCATAATTATACTTGATAGCAGGAGGTTTTCCTTGGCTGAAAGAACACAATATAACCAGCACTGTCTCATCTACAAGTTCAGTTGTTGAGAAGCCCAACACATAGGAAATTATATCTACCAGTAGTTTACCCACCTCATTGAAATGGTCATAAGGAAATGGAGGTGGTTCCTTCGGTTGGCAATCTGCCCTCATAAATGTCTTAGCAATATGTTCAAACTTGGTGCCAGGAAACCAAGAGGCCTCTTGCAGCAAATCATTTATAGAAAAGGACAATCATGTCTCATTCTTTTTGAAGTTCAACGTCTGGTCGATGGAGTCAGGAGTAGTGTAGAGAAGTATGCCCCTAGATGAAGACTTAGCAACCCTTTGACTTGGTTGATAATTTGCAGCACAGAGGTGAATAATCTCAGGAAAAATATTCAGAGACGGGAGGAAATAATGGGGCAAACTAGACTCCCATATGCCATACTTGTCAGATTTTCTTATGAAACTATTTCTCAGTTGGCAGTAGGTGCGTAAATGATTTCTTTTGGCAACAAAATCTTGAATAAGATAGTCGGTATCGGCGAAGGGCATGGACTCCAGTTCCTTACTTGGTGGATTGATGGGAGTAACATTCAGAGCAGACGGAGTGGCCATAACGCAACTTTGAGTGCTTGAGCTAAAAGGAGGGCTAATGTAACAATTGGCTATTAGATTTGCTTGCAATGACTAGCAGGAGTAGGAAAACTGAACTTCAAATGTAACAGTAGCTGGACATCCTGAGAGCTTATGCTGTAAGAGACCAATTTTGCAGAGTTTTGGGTCAATTTCCCTTTTTTTAGTGAATCTCTAGAGCTAGAGACTGCGAGGAACCGTGCAGAGGAGCAGGGGGAAATTTACAGTTTCAGTGAACTGATTTGGACATCGGAATAGGGTAAAAATGGGAACTGCCGAGCTGCCGTGAGATTTTTGCTAGGGGCCGAGCTTTAAATAGAATTCGCCTGCAAAAGTGTAAATGGGCATAAGGTTTCTGAGACTTTTCTGAAGTAAAGGGTTTCCAGTAAGTTTAATGGGGTCTCAGGCGCGACATAGTTACAAATTGGGGACTTTTTGCAAGTTCACAGTATGTGCAACAGATAAAATGCAAGCACAGGAGCGGAAAGAGAAAAATATGGCAAATACCTAGTTTGAACGGTGCCCAGAGTGGACGAACTAGTGCGCAGGTAGGCTTATGAACTTGAATTGCAGGCCAAAGCAGCTTAGTTGGTCGCTCTAAAGCTTTGGGAGTGAGAAAATGAATGAAACAGGGGACCAGAGCATTCAAATGAACCAATAAAATGAAATGTAACGGTCGTTAGCGCATTTCTTTTAATAAAAAATGGACATTTGGCGCTTTTGGTGCTTTTTCGGGATGATGTCAGTGTGACATCATCGGTGGGTCCCAGGGTATGGATGGATGACATGGCCGGATGACGTCAGCAGATGACGTCATTATGTACAGATGGGTGACGTGGCAGTGCGGTGGCAGGGACACGGTGGCAGTGCGCGGGTACAACGGGATGATGTGGCAGCAACGTGGCACGGCAGCGGAGCGCGGAAGGTGACATCATAGGGGAGGACGTGGTAGTGACGTCATACAGGCGAGGGTGGTAAGTGGTTTTTGGCGCACCGCTTTAGCGCCTGGGCGGTATTGAGGGAGGGGGCTCCACCACACCTGAGAGCTTGATGCGTGGCAGGAGTACGACGGAAAAACCGCCGAACTCCCGGACGCTAAGCCTCGGGCAGTTGGCGCGCCTTAAGGACCCGCCCACCGTAGATCTTGGGCGAGCCAAATCTAATGGCTAGTGGAAAAATCAAGGTGGCGGAGGATTATGAACGGGGCACGCGCATTATTAAGTTCGTTTATTTATACGGTGGGGGGGGGGAACATTAACAAAGTGGGTTTTTTGGGTTTATGTGCATGCGAGAATTAATTTTAATGTTTAATAAAGCTTCTTAAACATTAAACCTTTGGCAATAATGAATGCGGAGGGTAGAAATGAAAGGTTATCAGTTCAACCAGAAGTTAACTGATCCCAGGGAAAGGAGGAATGCTAAATATAAGTCCCAGATGGACTTAATATTTCCCTAGATTTTAGGACATATGGCTATAGTGCCCGGGGGGGGGGGGGGGGGATATTCATTATTTTTGGGATTTTAAATAATTTTCTGTAGTAGATGGGGATAAGGGAGTGATTTAGGGAGCTACATAATAAAATTAGGAGTTAATGTGAGTTTATGAAATGAAAATGAAGGGGAAATGATGAAAAGTCTTTGAAATGATGATAGACATAGAGATTGTGTAGAAGATGAAAACATAACTTTTACACAGGAAATGTGGCTTCTTTTCATTTAAGAAAGCCAACACTTACCTTACTGTTTGACAGAAATGAAATGGAATCAGGACTTGTTGGGCAGATCCCAAGGTCCTTTGGGGGATGTTAGTAAGAGAGTTTGGGAGGGAGGAGAAGGGAATTTAGGCATGCTTCCAAAATTTTGCCATTTAAGACAGTGCTTCGGTACCCTTGCCATTGATGAGATGGTCTTGCTCCTGCAAGCCCAGGCTACCTACCCTGCCTAATACATCTAGCATTTTTTGTTACTTCAGGAAGGGTGCACTTAGACTTGCAAACCCTGATTGCTTTTTCTTTTCTCTACCTTCCTATCTAAACACTAGCCTTATTTCTTCGAAGGGCTCAGATTAAGCTGTTGGGCTCCTTCATTCTCTACCTATCTACAAAATCTGCCAAGATTGAACTATTTGGACAAATATCATTCTCTAAATTCTAAGACAAGCAATTTAAACCTAGGGAAACCAAGCTTAGGCTGTTTGGCTTTCCTTTAACTGAGAAATATTTCAAAAATGGAACCTTTGCAGCATGAAAAAGATGAACATTTTTGGTACTTTCATTGTCAATCATGAAATATGAAACCTGTTGCAACAGGAGGCCAACAGGATGTTACTAGAATCTAATTATAACCTGAAATCCATCTAGGAAGACATTAGCTCTGCGCCTGCAATTGATTGCAATATTTGTTCCATAGGAGGTAATGGAAATTTTTCCTTTGGACAAGCTTTGTTGAGATTACGAAAGTCTATACATATTCGAATATCATCATTCCTTTTTCTGACTAGGACAAGGTTGGAGACCCACCTGGAATGTGTAACAAGGAAAATAATCTTGGTTTTCAGCAGTTTGTTTAATTCAGATTTAATTTGATTTTCTAAATTGGGATGAATCTTTCTCAATTTCTGTTGCACAGGCTTTTTATCAGATGTCATTGGGATGGTATGTTGAATTATAGAAGTGTCATATGTTTTAAGATCTTCATAGTTCCATGCAAAGACATTCTTATATTTCTTCAACAAATGTATGAAGGTTGATTTTTCATCTGACGTAAGACCAAGGCCTAGATTAATATTTTGAGGTTTAAGGTCAGTTCCAAGATTAATCAATTCAAATCTCAGAGTTGAACTCTGAAGTTTTGAGTTGGTGGGTCTTTTGAATCTGTCTGTAAGGTCATATAAATCTTATAGCTTAACCACAGACTTAGGTATGGCATTCACAGTTGTTTCTTGCTTAAGTTGGCTGTCATGCTGATCTTCATCAATTATCTAGTCATCAGAAGAGCCTTCTGAGGTCAAAAATCTTAATATATCTAGATCTTTATTAAATACTTGCCAATTGGTGACATTTTCAGGAATAGAAGGCCTAAAAATTAATTCAATAGAAAAGCAACCAAGACTGTAATATCCTGGTGGAATGATCTTGGAAGCCACATTAGCCAAAAGATCGGCATTTGCATTTTGGAGTCTCGGGATAGGGGAAACATTGAACATTGTAAAGTGAGTAGTGAGGCCTTGGACTAACGATTGATAATGTTTCAAATGGCCAGACAAACAACGTATAGTATTTCTTACATTTTTTATCACAATTTCCAAATCTCCAAACACTTGAAGGTGTTTAATATTAAGGCTGATGGCTCTATACAAACCTTGAACTAATGCTTCATATTCAACAGTGTTGTTTGTGCAATCAAATTCAATTCTACGTGCTACCATAGATTTTTCCCCTTCTGGGCTAACTAATATGCATCCTGCTCCTGCTCCATCATTGGATTTAGATCCGTCAAAAAATAATTTCCACACTAAAGAGCTAACTATAGGTTTATATACAAAATTTATACACTTAGAAGTATATGTTTGAGAAAATATTTCAACTTGCGATACAATAGAGTTCTCCAAGAAAGGTGAAGTACTTGCGTTAAAATTTCCTAGAAATGATTCTACTGAGTAGTTTCCGATGATATTGTTGCTATAAATGACTAGTTCATTATCTCATTCTAGCTCTGTGAAGATGTATTTCTGATGTTTTTCGCGATCAACCCTTATTTGATTTAGCTTTCCATTATAGGGAAGCCACATGTGAGACCAATTAGTTGCAAAATAGCCATGGAGATTTTTCAACGAGTCTCTACTAAGGATTAAGCCGTAGAACTCGGGAATATCAGCTACAAGAATGTCAATGACTTGACACACTCTAGGGTTTGATGAAAGTCGAATGATAAATTGATTAAGTTTCCCTACAAATTCAACCTGGGATAGAAACACAAAGCTTGGTTGGTAGCAAAAGGTTATTCCCAGGTGCCGGGAATTGATTTTGGTGATAATTTTTCTCTTGTTGCCAAGGTAGCTTCTATTAGATTAATTTTATCTATTGCTGCTACTTTTTCTTTTGAGGTAGGATAGATGGATGCGAAGACAAAATTTCTTCACGGGGATCTAGAAGAAGAGATCTGCATGAAACAACATGAAGGCTTTGTGGTGAAGGGTATTAAAGAATTGGTATGCAAGTTAAACAAGTCTATGTATGGGTTAAAACAGTCACAAAGGATGTGGTATCAGAAATTTGACACATTTATTTGGGGACTTGGCTTCACCAGGAGCAAAGAGGATCACTGTGTGTATTTTAAATTAATTGGTGACCGTGTTATTTATCTAGTCTTGTATGTGGATGATACGTTGCTGGTTGGAAATGACAAAGAAATTATCCAGGATTTGAAGACCCAGTTGTCCTAAAATTCGACATGAAAGACCTTGGTGTTGCAAACTATATTTTGGGCATGGAAATTAAAAGATATCGGGAAAAGAGGAAGCTCTGGTTAAACTAGAGGAAGTATGTCGAGACAATACTGTAGAGGTTTAATATGCCAGATATTAAACCAGTTAAGGTTCCTATTCCTGTAGGTGTAAAGTTATCTACTGAACAGTGTCCCAAGACACCAGAAGAGGAAGAGAACATGTCCATGTGTTCCATATGCAAGTGCATTCAGTAGCCTGATGTATGCGATGGTCTGTATTAGACCAAACATTTCACACGCAGTGGGAGCATTGAGCAGGTTTATGTCAAAACCAAGGAAGGAGCATTGGACATCTGTGAAGCAGGTTTTTACATATTTTCATGGCACTAGTGATTATGGTTTGTGCTACCAAGGAAGACCAGGATTGGATAGAGTTTTGGACATCCGTGGATTTGTTGATGCAGACTGGGCTGGAGATATGTATCAGAGAAGATCTACAAGTGGGCATGTGTTTAACATATTTGGAAGTGTAGTCAGTAGGATGAGTAAGAGACAATCTGTAGTGGCACTGTCAATTAAAGAGGCAGAATAGATGGCAGCCACTCATGCAAGCAAGGAAGTCATTTGGTTGTAGAGATTGTGTTCAAGTATGGGGTTAGTACAATGAGCTCTAAGGATAGACTGTGACAGCCAAAGTGAAATTTTCTTGGCAAAGAACCCTGCTTATCATTCAAAGACAAAGCACATTGATGTTCAGTATCACTTTGTGAGGGATATGATAGAAGGAAAAAAGGTGTCGTGGTAAAGGTGAAAACTTTGAAGAATACTACAGATGCATTAACAAAATCTGTGAACTCTGAGAAGTTCCCTTGGTGTAGAGAAACAATGGACATTCTAGGGCTGGATCAATGACTAAGCTCTCCTATGGAAAGAAAACAACAAGTGGGAGAATGTTGGGTTGAGTTATATTATTTCCACGACTAGCCTTAGTAGTTAAACCGGGGGATTAGAGGGGGGGCAGAGCCCCCATTCATTGCGCCGATGTGGAAATAGGGGACAAAAGCCCCCTTGTTGGGGGGTCTGAGGGGGGCGGTACCCCCCCTCTACAGGGTCCAGGGCAATGCCCCAGGGAATTGTTTTTTGGACCCTATATTAGGTGGGTGGACCTACCTATGGTTTTCGGTGCGATGGTTTTCGGTCCATGGTATTTTGTAGATCGAGTCAAGGAAACTATGGTTATGTTCTAATCCAATGTTAATGGATTGGGGTTTATCGATGCTTCAACATGTATATATATGTATTGTAACATTGAAAGGAACATAATGAAAGATCAATCTGGTAGTCCTAGTTTTGGGATCTAAGGGAAAATCTTAGTGTATATTTGTTTTATGTGTTATGCTCTCGCCTTTGTTTATTTTCTATTTTTTAGAATTTGCATGTAGGTAATTTCTGTATGGGGTTAAAATCTACACTATGAGCACTTGTACTAATTAATATGGCGATATTATGGCTGATTTTCCATAGTTTATATTTTGGTTATATCCTGTTATATGCATGATTTTATGACGTTCTTTAGCTATGGATCTTGTTCATGTTTTAATATGTTACTGGATGGTTGATGAATGAATGGGATAAAAAATGTTTTTGCAGATAGCTTGAGATGGAATTGAGCCTTCTTGGTGATTTTCCGATGATGTTCAGAAGCTTATGATCAGATATTCATTCATGACCTATAGCTTATATGTTTACTATATGTTTGATAAAATGTCTATCTGGTATTAGGCATGTCTAGGTTAAGATATTGCTCCAGTATTGATTGTTTAGCAATATTATCATCATTCTTATGATTCTAGAAATCTACAAGTAGTTTTGGGCAGTGTTCTGGAGGCTTTCCTAAAAAAGTGGCATAGATCTCATGACCGCATGCACTTAACTGAGGGATTTGGGTTATAACCGCATTCAAGAAGGCTTATCAGTGTGGTTGGAGCCTCATAACTACATGTGCAATGTGTCAAGGGTGTGGTTGGAGAGTAAAACTATTGAAAAAGAGTTCCAACTTAAGGATTGATCACTTGGGGTGATTGGTAGGCTCCATTTTGATCCGTAGTCTCTTAGGGATGTCAGTCTACTTCCGGTTTGTAGGCCCCACTTCCATAACTAGAACTTGGAGTTTGGGTCATATCATAATGACACTAAACTCATGTTTACCCTAGAGAGATTGTAAAAGTGGGTAAATGTGGGAGGAGGCATTATAGAGTATTATCAGAGTGAAGTTGTAGCACTGGACATTAGGGTAGATGTGATTGTTATGCATGCATGTCAATTGTTTATGAGTTTATCATGTATGCATGTTAGCAAATTATTTCTATGGATATCATGACCTTATCTATGCATGAGTTAACATGCTGGTGAAGTTATATCATGCTAATCTAGATTAACTGTGCAGATGAGAGGCCTCCCTTGAAACACACTGAGGTATGATTTGATTATGCATTCTATTTGGTTTATCTGACATGGTATGTTTGCAGGCGATAGAAGATCATATATGAAGAGAAGAATGGTGGATTATAGTTCACATGACTCCCCTTATAGACCTAATGTGAATTCTATGGAATGGGAAAGATCAATTGTGAAACAAGAAGAAGAGTAATCTCCTGATTTAGCTAATACACTGAGAATTTTGAAGGCAGGGATCAAAATTTGCAAGGAAGACAATAATAGGTTGATTGAGGCACATGAAAGAATTTCTAGAGTTGAGTAAAATCAAGAAAAAGTTAATGTAGTCATCCTTCAGAGTATTTCAAATTTGAAAAAGCAGGGACCACTGGGGATTGGTCATGGACATGAGGAAAATACAGATGGGGCATATGGTAGTAGGTCTCATATAGAACATAGGTTGGATAGGTATGACACAGCCAGAGGTGGAAGATATTTAGATACACCTGACATGCAGGCTAGCACTCATGGATTTTATTCTATTTTTGGTTTTGAGAGACATCATCGTCATCACTGCCAACTTCCTTATAGGAGGAGTGAGAAGAAGTGTTTTCCAGAAAATTTCAAGAAATCCAAGCTTCCTACTTTTGATGGGGATGTGAAGAAATGAAAATATCCAGAAGCATAGCTACTTGGGGTGAATAATTTATTCAGATTGCATGATTATTGAGAGAATATGAAAGCCACGATAACAGTCTTCAGTCTCAAGGGAAAAGCATATATTTTGTGGGAAGGTGTGAAGCGTGCTAGAGGAATCAGGGTAGAAGATTTGGGTTGGTATGAGTTCAAAATACTATTTAGGAATAAGTACTTTTCTAAGAGATATTATGATAGAAAGGCCAAGGAACTCTATGAGCTTAAGATGGGTTCCATGAGAGATGAAGAGTACATGACCAAGTTTTTGGAGATGTTGAGGTATGTGCCCTACCTCAAGGATGAGAAGGAAAATATCCAAAGGTTCATCAATGGATTTCCCTTAGCATTTAAAGATGATATTGAGTATGATGAGCCTTGGTCTTTGGAGGAATTCTTTTGGAAGCGGAAGCATTTTTATGAGAAATCTAAGCACTATTCTGAGCCTAAGAGGGATTGGAAAAGTAATGAGAAGACTAAAGGAAGGTAGGCTAAGAAGAGAGGAAGAATTTAGGATGTAGGTGACAAGGAGAATGTAACACCTTATAAGAAGTTCAATGTAGTTGACAGAGGACATGGATTTTAGTTTGAGAGTAGAATAAGGGTGATGCAAGAAGCCTTTGAGATGTTCGACTTGTGGTGGAGAGCATCACAAGAGTGAGTGCCTATCGTACTAGGGTGGAAGACCTCAAATTTATAGTGCTCAAGATGCAAAAATAGTTGGAGATGATGGGAAGAGTATTCCTTGGATTTATGCAATAGAGGATAACATGCAGGATGATCATCAAGCATCCATTATCGAGATAGAAGGTAAGCTTCATGATCAAGTTGTTTCCATTTTGATTGATATTGGATCTAATAATTGTTACATTAGTCCTAACTGGGTGGATAGTGTTGTTTGAGTGAAGAAGTGCATGTAGAATCTTGGTTGGTGCAATTTGCTACAGAGACCAAGAGAAGAGTTCAACATTTGGTGATATCATGTGCATTTGAGCTGAATGGTATGCCTGCATCAGCACATCTAAATTTTCTTCCTTTGGGATCATATAGTATGCTTTTGGGCATGGACTGATTGTTCATTCATGGGACTAAAGTTGATTTCTATGATAAGGATATTAAGTTCCTAAATGATGATGGGGAAATGAGAGTCTTACAGGGGAAGAAGCATACATCAGTGAGAATAATTACAACTATGCAGGAGAAGTGCAATTTATAGAAAGGATGCTTATTTTTACAGTGCATATTTCTAGTAATAAAGGGAAGGATGTTGAGGATGATAAAGTCCTGAAGAGGTATCTTGTTTTATAGTAGTTTCAAGATGTGCTTCCTACAAAGAATATAGAGTTGACTCCTCATAGAAAGGTGGAATTTTCTATTGAGTTGATTCTTGAAGCATCACCAACATCTAAGGCATCGTACAAGAGGATCACTACATAGTTGGGGGAATAGAAGTTGCAACTTAAGGAAATGATTGATAAGGGATAGATAAGGCCAAGTGTATCACGTTGGGGTGAACCAATATTTTTTATAAAGAATAAGGATGATACTCTCAAATTGTGCATTGATTATCGATAATTGAACAAGGTGGCTATCAATAACATGTATCGATTGCCATGGATTGATAATTTGTTTGATTAGTTGAAGGGAGCATCAATATTCTCAAAGATTGATCTAATATTAGGATATCATCAAGTGCGCATCAAGGAAGAAGATATTTACAAGACTAAATTCCACAAAAGGTATGGACATTATGAGTTTGTGGTGGTTCCTTTTGGTCTCCCCAATTATCCAGGCACTTTCATGTGTTTGATGAACAATGTGTTGCGTCCTTACCTGGACAAGTTTGTGATAGTGTTTTTTGATGGTATATTGATATACTCCAAGAGTGAGGAAGAGAATGTAGAGCACCTGACAACAATATTGAGATTGTTGAGAGAGCATCAGTTGTATGCCAAGCTTAGCAAGTGAAATTTCTTTCAATCTCAGATTCACTACTTGGGACTTGTTGTCCAAGGAGGGGATTATCAAACTCTTCAATTGTCTTATTTTTTATATCCTCTTACCTTTATTTCCATCCTTTTCACGAAATTTTTACTACATTTTCAAGTTGAAATTTCACTTCAAATATTCTCAAACATAATAAAATATATCATTCATTCATGGTTTATAGTCTATTGTTTATTTGTAAATTTAATTAAAACATTTCTATAGCTACCAAAATACGCTCATTTAAATCAAGATTCTGCAACTACATTCATGGTTAGACAGGTCCTAGTGCATTTGAGTAAGAATAAAGGATATAGGTAGATGGAAAATGTTTGACATATGGACATCCACCTATTACATTGATCTAGAAACTTACAAGGTTCGAGAAATCTGATGGTCAAATTGAATTCAAATCTGGTTATAATACTCCAACCTTGCACAAATTTGGAAGGATGATCACAACATCTTCAAACGAGTGTGGAATTGAACGAGAAGAGTTTGGTATCAAAGGATACAATATGTTAAATCAAAATCTTCTCATGATTTTATCTTCTCATAGGAAATCCTGACAAAAATGATTCCTATTTTCATTTAATCTCTTAGTTGGCTAATAGAAAATAGCTTCTTGGGTTATAATTCTTAGAACTGTTATTCAACAAAGGATTATAAAATTCCTTGGAGCAAGGCAATGAACATCTTTTTTTCTCATTAAGTTTGTAATCATTTGATATTGAAGAATTTTTCTATTAAAACAAATCACTTTGTTCCTTCGCTAGTTAAATGCATGGGTGAAAATCTTGTTAATTAATTTCATGCTTACGCTGAACAGGAGGGCCCCATGAAGAGTTGTAATTTAATTTAGTTGTTGGTTATGTTAACCGTTGATTTTCTTCATGAGTAGTTTCTTTCCCCTGCAAATAGCTAGATTCTTTCTATCAGTACTTTGTTCATATATTTCATGCTTTTCATGATTTGAAATTGAGTAGTTTGCACAGGTCAAGAATTGTTATGCAACCAACTCACAAAATAGAAGAAAATATAGATCAATGCCTTCAAAATCAACCTCTTCGAGGGGGAAAATTCTTTACATTACACAAATGAACAATTCTTTGATGATACATGTTGTTCCTTAAGAAACCAGTTTCTTGGCTGTGTAGAAATTGTGCTTAAGACATTAATGTTTATTATTCTTATCACTTATTTGTTTCATGTATCCTCAGGTGAAGGGCCTGAAGGACCTAACTTTTAACCCTTAATACTTAGGTGATATGAAAGTCTCAGAATGTCATATGATTTCTGAATATAAATTGATCCGAATTGGATCCTAGAACACTCTCTAAGTTTTCATGAACTCTTAAAATTATGCCAAAGTTTCAAAGTCTTATAAAGATCAACCTTATTAGAGATATCCTCGTAACAGTTGCAATTTTTGATCAGCACGGAGCAACGAGGACCCTCTATCAAGCGCGCAGACCATCGGCCCATGTTAACACATGCTACCACAAATTAACAAAACCAGAGGCTATTTCAAGAAACGAGAGTAGTTTATGATATGCGATTAGCAACGCCAGGAAAACCCATCAAAGAAGGAAAAACCTTGAGCAATCGAACTCGAAAGGTTATAAAATGTAACAGATATCGCGCTGATTCCGTCAGAGGCAGGGTCCCACAAAAACTGGGAAAATATCGAAAGGGCTTTGAGCAGTAAGTAGTTTCAACTGGGTCTCGCCTAATGCCACACAATGGGTGTGATGCATCTGGTGGAAGAGAGAGAAAATCGCTCACCTTAGACGGGTAAACTTCATGTTACTTACCCGCCTGATATGAACGATGACCATAGGATCCGGAGGCTCCAAATCAACAACGAAGATGCATTCCGATGGATGACGGGATTTGACGAGGTTAACAAGTAGAGTTGTATAGGATTTGAAGTCCGACGTGGATGATGTGTTGGCAGAAAGTCGTTTTTCGTAGGCATTCTTGGAGTTAATGGAATAAACGGTCATTTTGAAAACGTCCAAGAGAACTGACACTCATTTCGTTATGAAATAGGTGGCCACCTCCCTGTGAGGTGTTATACAGTGATGATTATGCATAACAGAGGGATTGAAACAGACAGAGGCAGGGTAACCAGAAAGCCGGGAAGCAGAAATGAATAGTCAGAAAGCAGATTGGCTTTAAAAGCCATGAACTGACAGTAAGAGAAGCAAGTAAGTTAGAAGCAGAAAGCTGAGAGCAGAGAGAAGAGGCTGAGCTGAACTGTAGAAGCAGAGGCAGCATTGAGCCAGAGAGAGCCAGAGACTCTATGTACTCCAGAGAAGGCTTGAGAGGTTCAAGTGAACTCCTCTATATATGCCTGTCATGTATGAGTCTCAGATTGGGCTCATACTACTGTGACCAATAGAGGTCGAGTTTCAATAAGGAGAGTCTATGTACTCCAGATACTTGGGGGATCCAAGTATAGTCCTGCTGATTTATATCTGCTGAGTGAGACACAAATTGAGCACACTGTTGTAAAAAATCTGCTTCTGAAAAAATAATAGAGGAACCACCACTGAAGGCTGGAACGGGAGACATAACCCAGGAGTATGTTATGAAACCAGCTCAAGAAAAGATAGAAAAGATAGATCAACACCTTAGAATTCAGCCTCTTCGAGGGGGCAACCTCCTTTACATTACATAAATGAACAATTCTTGGATGATTCAAATGACAAAACCTCCTTTCTATATATAGGAGTTAAAGGAGTCACAATATAATCCAACCGACCTAACAATAATAATATAAAGCCACAAAAATAACAATAGAGGGATTCTATGGGGCACAATAATAACAATATGGGGGCAATAGGGGCACAAAAATATTAATAAGGGGTATAACTACAATTGTAATGGGGTAATCACTAGTATTATATGGACCCAACATGCCCCTCTCCTTCAAAAAAGTGTTGTCCTCAACGCTTGAGTAGTTCTGGATACTTTTGCATAAAATTCTCATCCTCCGATGTGGAATCTTCGGCGGATAAGTTCTTCCACTTGATAAGATACTCTGAAATTGATCGATTTCGTAGCTGTCGAGTTCTTGTTTCTGTGACGACTTCCGGTTGCAATATAATTTTTCCTTCCTCGTCAAGTTCTGGCAATATTATTTGAACTGGGATCTTGTCACCTATAACCTTCTTTAAACATGAAACATGGAAAACTAGGTGCAATCGAGAAGCTACAGGAAGCTCCAATTTGTATGCCATAGTACCAATCGTTTGCAACACCTTGTATGGACCATAATACTTTGGTGATAATTTATTATCCTTCTTAGCTTGCTTGAGGGACATTTTCTTTTATAGTTGCAGCCGTAGGAATACCCAATCACCTACATCAAAACTTCTTTCACTGCGATGTTGATCTGCCTGTTGTTTCATTCTATTCTGTGCCAACACGAGGTTATCCTTTAAGAGTTGGAGGACTTGTTGTTGATGTTCGATGTGATGTTCCACTGCCTGAACCTTAGAATTTTCTCTTAAATATGATGTGATGGATGGTGGTTGATACCCATAAAGTGCCATAAATGGGGTCATTTTTGTTACTGTGTGGAAGGAAGTGTTATACCACCATTCAGCCAGAGGAAACCATTTGACCCATTGTGTCTATTTATCAGATACAAAGCAACGAAGATATCCTTCCAAACATTTGTTTACTATCTCAGTTTTCCCATCAGATTGAGGATGATAAGATGAGCTATGAGCTAACTGAGTACCAAGACAAGAAAATAATTATGTCCAAAAATTTCCAGTGAAAATGGGATCTCTGTCACTTACAATAATCTTTGGGTTTCCATGTAGCTTTTGAAATGTTTCCATAAATGCAGTAGAAACTGTACTGGCTTTAAATGGATGTGATAATGCACAAAAGTGTTCATACTTGGTAAGTCTGTCAACTACCACCATGATGACACTTTTTCCCTCAGACTTGGGTAAACCTGTGATAAAATCCATTGGAACCTCCTCCCAACATTGGCTTGGAATGGATAAAGGTTGTAATAGACCCGGTGTCTTAATTGTTTCAACTTTATTTTGTTCGCAAACCAAACATTCCACCACAAACTTTTGAATATCTTATTTAAGGCCATCCCAAAAAAATTCCTTCTTAACCTTGTGGTAAGTTTTTAAAAATCCTGAGTGCCCTCCTAAGGGAGAAGTGTGCAATTCCATAAGAATCTTTTGTTTTAGCTGGGAATTCTTACAGAGGTATAAGCGATCTTTGTACCATAATGAATCATTTTTCTAGCTAAATGTATCAGACGTACTGGAATCTTGTTGTAACTTTCGAATAAGTGCCCACACTTCTTCGTCATTCTTCCATTCCTCCCTTGCTTCGTTTATCCAATCTGGTTGGATAATAGAAATGGCGCACAACAATGCTTCCACATCCTCATCCTTTCTTGAGAGTGCATCTACCACCACATTTTGCTTCCATTTTTTGTAGATGATTTCAAAGTCATAACCCAACATCTTTGTGACCCACTTTTGTTGCTCTTCAGAGGATAATCTTTGTTCTAAAAAGTATTTAAGGCTATCATGATCCATTTTTACCTTGAAGTGTCTTCCCATTAGGTAGGGTCGCCATTTCTTAAGTGCATGGAGTATTGCCAACATTTCCTTCTCATAAATAGCTTTTCTTAAAAAATTTCCCTTGATTGGACAACTTTCAAAAGCAATGGGTCTTTCATCTTGCATTACAACAACACCAATTCCATTTCCTGAAGCATCACATTCCACAATAAAGGTTTTTGTGAAGTCCGGTGTAGCTAAGACCAGTGCTTGGCACATTGCCTCTTTAAGATGTTCAAAGGCCTTTGTTTCTTCCAGAGTCCATGAAAATGCATCTTTCTTCAATAATGTTGTTAGAGGTGCTGCTATTCTCCCATAATTCTTAACAAACTTGCGATAATACCCTGTCAACCCGAGAAATCCTCGCATATGCTTTATGGATGTGGGGATTTTCCATTCCTTAATGGCTTTAATTTTGCTAGGGTCTACCTTAACTCCTTCATGAGATACAATATGACCCAAATATTCCACCTCTTGGACTCCAAAGAAACATTTGGATCTTTTTGCATATAATTGTTTCTCCTCCAATAGTTGTAGCACCCTGTCAACATGTTCAACATTGTCCTTCCAAGACTTGTTGTAGATTAGTATATCATCAAAAAATACTAACACAAATTTTCTAAGGAATGGTTTGAAAATTGAATTCATCAAACCTTGAAATGTTGAAGGTGCATTGGTAAGGCCAAAAGGCATGACCAAAAATTCATAATGACCCTCATGAGTTCTAAATGCTGTTTTCGGAATGTCTTCAGTCTTCATTCTGATTTGATGATATCCTGAACAAAGATCCAACTTGGTGAAGTAAATTGATCCATGCAATTCATCCAGTAATTCATCAATGACAGGAATGGGGAACTTATCTTTAATAGTGAGCTTGTTGAGCTCCCTATAATCCAGACACATGTGCCATGATCCATCCTTCTTGTGCACCAATACTACTGGAGCAGAGAAAGAACTTTGACTCAGTTGAATTATACCAGCCTCTAGCATTTCTGCAACCATATGTTCAATTTCACTCTTTTGGACATAGGGATATCTGTACAGCCTGATGTTTGGAGGAACACTTCCTGGAATCAGATGAATAGCATGATCATGATCACGCATAGGTGGGAGACCTTTGGGAGTCTCAAATACCTTGGAATGATTGTCCAGGACTTTTTGGAGATCTGGAGAAATAGATGATTCTAATGTGGAAACATCTAGCGAGCATAATTGTGCAATTACACCTCTTTACTACTTTTATAGAAGCTTTGTCATACCATTAGAGCTGATTATCTTTCCTGGTTTCCCTGCAATACCCCTTAATTCAACTTCCTTTCCTTCTGTAGAAAATTTGATGAAAAGTTCTTGAAAATTAAAAGCTATTGTACCCAAGGATTGTAGCCATTGGACTCCTAGTACAACATCAGCACCTCCCATTGGAATGGAAAGCATTGGGCTAGTCAATACATATTCTCCCATGGATAGCTTGATATTATGGCACTTTCCAGAGCAATTTATTGTTCCTCCATTTGCAATCATCACTTGACACTCTGGTGCTGGATATAGGAAGCAATTCAATTCTTTTGTACCTTACAATGAATAAAATTGTGGGTGCTTCTGAATCAATCAACACTATTACCTTTTTCTTCTTGATTTGTCCTTCTATCTTGATGGTTTGAGGAGTGGTAATTCTCGCCAATGCATTACAAGATATGGTCGGATTTATTTGTTCTTCATCTAGGCTTTGTTCCTGGAGTATATCCTCTTCTTTTGACCTTTCTTGCTCCTTTTCTTCTTCCTCTTCACAATCTATGTAGAATAATTTCTTCTCAGCACACTTATGACCTTTAGTGTATTTGCTATCACAACTGTAACAAAGCCCTTTTGCTCTTTTTTCTTCCAATTGCTGTGGTGTCAACCTTATAGGTTGTGGAAAACTAGGGGAAACAACACTTCTATCTTTATAGTTGTGAGTGGTATGCTTCCTAGTTGCCATAATTTTGCTTTCCATTTTTCTTGCTAACCTGAATGCCTTCTCTAATGAATCAGGTTCCCAAAGGCGAACATCATGTTGGATATTATCCTTTAAAGACCCTATGAACACATCAATCCTATGCTCCTCTGGAATATCTTTTACCCTTATGTTCAATTTTTGGAACTCCTCAATGTGCTCCATTATTGAACCCTTTTGTTTGAGACTTATCAATTGGCTAAAAAAAGTGTTGCTTTTTGTATCCTCATAATGTGTTATCAATTCTTCTGTAAAAATTACCCAAGTGATAAATTGTTTACGAGAGCAAAGCCATTGATACCATACAAACTAATTTGGTTCCAAATATAAAGTTTCCATACGTACCTTTTGTGTGTTTTGCACATTATTGAGATCGAAGAATTGCTCCATCTGTAATATCCATGTGGCGGGATCCTTGCCATCAAACTTCCTCATATCGATTTTTGGAATATGGTGAGTCTTCGATCCAACATTAGCATCTATGGAATTATGATTAACATTTCTTTTGTTCTCATCATGAGTTTCCTTTATTACCTTTTCACCATTAGTAAGTATTTCTTGTAGAAAATTTGTCAAATCTGTCTTCAAATCTACCATGCCTATCTTCAAATTTGTGTTCAAATCTATCTTCAAATTGTCCATCTTAGCTTCCATGCCATTCATCTTAGCTTCCACGCCATTTATCTTAGCTTCTGTTAACTTTTGTGAGCATGACATTTGTTGCACTTGTTCTTGTAATTTTGATATATCATGTAGCATTTCTTCCTCTTCTTCATGAGTCATGCTAGAGCTTTTAGGTTCCTTACTAGGTGTTTTCATTTTCTTTCCTTGGGGCATCAGTTACCAATAATAATGCTCTACTATTCCTTTTGAATTCCTTCAAAAGAAATTTGCAAACCAAGCTTAAGCAAAAATTTAAGAAAATCTACACAGCGTTTTTCACTTTGTAGGAGCTCGATATTGCTTCAGATGTATCTCTGTACTTTCTGATCATCTAGTTCTAAATTTGTGATATGTAGTAGCCCTATGTGTACTCTTTCCAATGCCACAAGTCTGACCCAAATTGGATTCTCCAAGGAAGAGTTATGCGAAATATCCCAGAGTGACTTGATTATAGACTAGTTCAGTAGAGCGAACTTGTACGACATGCCACGAGTCACTGTTTCGGCCTTTGGATCTGAAAAATCCACACAAGAAACTACAATCTGTTCTCTTTCTGTACCTTCTTATGAAATTTCAATCCGATCCTTAGAGAGAAGTTTATGACGATTTTCCCCAGGTCACCTGTTTGGAATGTAATTCAGGAGTCTGCAAAAAGACTAACTTCCTCAGATCATATCTCCGCAAATATAGCGCGAAAAGCTCTAACATTTGGACCCAAGGTTTAGCGCGATTTCTTCTAAAATGGGTTTTTTTTTGTGACTTCTGAAACGTCACATAGAAAAGTTATAGCGAAAATACCACGATGACCTGTTTGGAGCAGCGAAACCCTAGAATCCAAAGCTCTGATACCAAATGTTATGAAACCAGTTCAAGAAAAGATAGAAAAGATAGATCAACGCCTTAGAATTCAGCCTCTTCAAGGGGGAAACCTCCTTTACATTACATAAATGAACAATTCTTGGATGATTCAAATGACAAAACCTCCTTTCTATATATAGGAGTCAAAGGAGTCACAATATAATCCAGCCGACCTAACAATAATAATATAAAGCCATAAACAATAGAGGGATTCTATGGGGCACAATAATAACAATATGGGGGCAATAGGGGCAAAACAATATTACTAAGGGGTATAAATACAATAGTAATGGGGTAATCACTAGTATTATAGGGACCCAACATGAAAATGCAACAGATATCGCGCTGATTTCGTCAGAGGCAGGGTCCCACAAAAATTGGGAAAATATCGAAAGGGCTTTGAGCAGTAAGCAGTTTTAATTGGGTCCCGCCCAATGCCACACAATAGGTGCGACACATCTGGTGGAAGAGAAAGAAAATCGCTCACCTCAGACGGGTAAGCTTCATGTTACTTACCTGCCTGATATGAACGATGACCATAGGATCTGGAGGCTCCAAATCAACGACAAAGATGCATTCTCATGGATGACCAGATTTGATGAGGTTAACAAGTAGAGTTTTATAGGATTTGAAGTCCGACATGGATGATACATTTGCAGAAAGTCGTGTTTCGCAGGCATTCTTGGAGTTAACGAAATAAACGGTCATTTTGAAAATGTCCAAGAGAACTGACACTCATTTCGTTATGAAATAGGTGGCCACCTCCCTATGAGGCATTATACAGTGATGATTATGCATAACAGAGGGATTCAAATGGACAGAGGCAGGGGAACCAGAAAGTCGGGAAGCAGAAATGAACAGTCAGAAAGCAGATTGGCTTTAAAAGCCACGAACTGACAGCAAGAGAAGCAAGTAAGTTAGAAGCAGAAAGCTGAGAGCAGAGAGAAGAGGCTGAGATGAACTATAGAACCAAAGGTAGCATTGAGCTAGAGAGAGCCAGAGACTCTATGTACTCCAGAGAAGGCTTGAGAGGTTCAAGTGAACTCCTCTATATATGCCTGTCATGTACGAGTCTCAGATTGGGCTCATACTACTGTGACCAATAGAGGTCGAGTTTCAGTAAGGAGAGTCTATGTACTCCAGAGACTTGGGGGATCCAAGTATAGTCCTGCTGATTTATATCTGCTGAGTGAGACTAAAATTGAGCTCACTGTTGTAAAAACTCTGCTTTTGAAAAAATAATAGAGGGACCACCACTGAAGGCTGGAACGGGAGACATAGCCCAGGAGTATTGGGTGAACTCCTTATTAAACTTGTTGTGTTTACATGTTTGCCTATTATGTTTCCTCTAAATACTTCAGTGCCTGTTTATTTCGCAATCTTATCGATCCGTTGCATAAAATAACATAGGCACATCCATGCACATGAGTCTGTAATACCTTAATTGTTTGTCTTAGATCAATATCAGATCAAGTGGTATCAGAGCTCTAGGTTACTAAGGTTAGACAAGCTTGTGTTGGATTTTTGTTGAATGATAACTAGATCAAAGCTTAAATTAGGAGAAAGAGAGTTGGTTGAAGCTAACCCAGAAATTGGAAGAGTCTATCCTAAGAGGAAAATGGCAGAAGAAAGTCCCTTGGAATCAGACTCCCAGTTCATGGATAGTTTCATGACCATGAGAGCCATGGTAGAGGAAATGTATAGAGAATTTAAGAAAGGTAGAGATGAAGATTCACCAAACTCCAAACCAGATAAAGAAGCAGAAGAATCTCTCCTCCATGACCATTCTAAAGGCAAAGGGAAAGAAGAAAATCTTCCCACACCTCCTAATAGCCCTGAAAATAAAAAGAAAACATCTTTGATTAAATTAGATGTTAAATTTGATTTGGCAATATATGATGGAGAGTTGAATGCAGAGAAGCTGTATAATTGGATTAGACAAGTGTAAGATTCAGCTGGACAACCTACGGCTTGGAGGCACTACCTTGGTATGGTGGGAAGGCAGGACACAAGCTGACATGAAGAAGCATGGTAAAAAAAATTCTGTCTGGAGTGAATTTGTTTCCGGAATTAAAAAACAGTTCTATCCACTAGCTAATATGCAGCAAGCCTGATGAGTTGGCAAACTCTTTGATAATTAAAGGCGCAAAGTGTACAAGGCTACACCCAAGAATTTAGGAAAAGAGCTTTGATTCTAGGAATTTATTTAGACCCGCTTGAAACTCTGCTGAAGAATATAGGTGGTCTACACAGCTATTTAAAGCACACCATTCTCATGTTTAATCCCATTAGCATAGATGAGGTATCTGTTCAGGCTACACATCTAGAGGCTAGAGGCAAGAATGTGAACCCAGAAGTTGGGGGATCATCAAAACCCACTGCAAGTAAGAATAAGGAAAAGAGAAAACATAAATGGAAAGAGAGGAAGAAAAATATTATACAAAAGACCAAATCTTCATGCACTCACTGCAATAAGGATGGGCATGATGATGAACACTGCTGGATTCTGCATCCGGAGATGAAACCCAAGAAGTACGATGGCAAAAAGAAGAAGACTGCTGCAGCTATTCAGAAATATTTGGGGTCAGACTTAGGGGATGAAACAACAATCACAGCCATAGGTATAAAAGGTAAAAATTCTAAAGCATCTACTAGTAATTCTACACAATCTACTGATAATGAAGAAAATGAGAGGAAAAGACATGAGATTTTTCATATTAGAGTTATTTCCAAGCATCAAAAGATTGATACTTTGTTTGATAGTGGCTCACAAGTAAATTTAATTTCTGAAGAAATTATAAAGAAGTTGGGATTACTAACCACACCTCACAAGAAGACATATCCATTAGGTTGTTTATGTGATAAATCAAAGCTACAAGTGACTAGATAATGTAAACTTAGGTTTTCTTTTGGGTCAACATTTGTAGATGAGGTTGAGTTAGATATTGTTCCCTTGGATATATATGGAATTGTTTTAGGAAGTCCCTACTTATATGATAGAAAATATATTTTCTATAGAGAAGAAAAAAAGTATCAACTCATTAAATATGGAATTGAATATATTGTAAGAGCTAATAAAATCAAGAATAAATATACTCTCATAAACTCAGGGCAGATGAAAAGAATTGTAAATTCATGCAAAAAAATTTTACTGATGGTTGTAAAGGAAAAGAAACTTGATAAAACCAATGTATTTGAGGGCTATAATGCTAACAAGAAGTTGATTTAGAAAAATTTGTTTCAGAATATGAAATACTATTTCAAAAACCTAAAGGTCTGCCACCCAAAAAGGAAAGAGTACATGATATTAATTTGAAGCAAGATGCTCCATTACCTAACATCTGAATGTACAAGTTGTCCGCTTTAGAGCTTGCAGAAATCAAGAAGTAGGTACAGAAGCTGCTCGAGAAAGGGTTCATAAGACCTAGCACATTGCCATGTGGGTCTCCAATTGTCTTGGTGAGAAAGAAAGATGGCTCATGGAGAATGTGCATTGATTACCGAGCATTGAATAAGATAACAATAAAAATCATTATCCCCTTCCTTGCATAGATGATCTACTAGATCAATTGAAAGAAGCTGTTTGTTTTTCCAAGTTGGACTTGCATAGTGGCTACCATCAGGTCAGAGTTGCAAAGCAAGATGCATGGAAGATTGCTTTCAAAACAAAGCAGGGATTATATGAGTGGTTGGTTATGCCTTTTGGCTTAACTAATGCTCCTGCTACTTTCATGAGAGTAATGAATGATGTACTCAGACCTTTTACTGATGATTTTGTCATTGTATATTTAGATGACATCCTTATATTTAGTAAAACATGGGAAGAACATTTGAACCATGTAAAGCAGGCTCTAGATGCTTTGAAAAGAGAAAATATTTTTGTTAAGCTCTCAAAATGTGAATTTGGCAAAACATCTTTGAATTATTTGGGTCATATTGTAGGGAGTGGTGAATTGAAGATAGATGATTAGATCCCTCTAAGGTTGCAGTCATTGTAAACTGGCCTAAACCCAAATCTGCTACATAAGTTAAAAGCTTCCTAGGAGCAGCACAATATTGGAGAAAGTTTATTTCTAACTTTTCCTTGATTGCAGCTCCCTCACATGCTTTAACAGGATTGAACAAGGTGTTTCAGTGGGGAGGAAAACAACAGACAACCTTTGACACCTTGAAAGAAAATATTAGTACAACACCAGTACTAGCACTGCCCAATCTTCAAAGGCAATTTGAGATTGAAACATATGCTAGTGACTATGCGATGGGAGCAGTGTTGATGCAGAATGGTAAACCCATATGTTATCATTCTGAGACATTTAATTATGTAGTGGTTAATTATCCCACATATGATAAAGAATTGTATGCATTAGTATAGAATGTGAAAAAGTGGAAACATTACCTAATGGGCAAAGAGATAGTTATACATACTGATCATCAACCACTTCAAGATTTGCACTCACAAACTAAGTTGCATCAATCAAGACACTATAGGTGGATGTGTTTTCTACAATAGTTTCATCTTTTCATCAGATATAAAAAGGGAATACACAATAAAGTTGCAGATATGTTGTCCAGACCAATCATAAATGCGTCTACTATACTTAAGCATAATTCAGTATTGCATGAAAGCTACATTGAACAATATGCTCAAGATATAGATTTTAAATATGTATATGCAACTTTAAGTCATGGCAAACAAGTAGAAGAATTAGATTATCATGTTAAGGACCAACTTTTGTATTATTTTGGAAAGTTATGCATTACACAAACTGAAAGAGTAAAGATAATTCGAGAAGCACACACTTCTCTAATATTATGTCACTTTGGTGTAAGTAAAAAAGATGCACAACTGCAAAGATTTTGTTATTGGCCAAAAATGAATGAAACAATTTCTAGATATGTAAGAGGGTGTACCATGTGTGCTAAAAGCAAGCCTAACAATAGAAAACTAGGTTTGTACACTCCACTACCAATTCCTTCTCATCCTTGGGAAAGTGTTTCCACGAACTTCATTGGGGGACTGCCTAAATCTAGAAAAGGTCATGACTATTTATATGTTATTGTGGATAGGTTTAGAAAAATGTGTATTTTAATACCCTGTAACAAACAAATTACAGTTGAACAAACTGCAAAGTTGTTCTTTCAGCATGTATGGGTTCATTTTGGATTACCCACTTCCATTATATCTAATCAAGACTCCTGACTTGTTGGGAAATTTTTGTCAAGTCTGTGGGAATTGATGGACACCAGACTAAAGAAGAGCACAACTTTTCATCTGAAAACAGATGGCCAAATATAAGTGGTATATTCTGACACATAGGAAATAGTTAAGTACAACTTGGTCTAGTATAGGGTTAGGTAAAGTGTGTTTCTTTACTATGTACATTTTGTAACTTACAATATGACGATCACGATATGTAGTGATCCGACGGTTCATTCTCTCCTCGGTATTACCGACACTTGATCCGTGGCTTGACACCCGATTGGTCCATGATTTCTATTTAAAGCGCATGGAGGGTCATTGTTAGTGTAATCCGTCTATGAGAGAAGCTTATGTAAATTTCCATTCTTTTATTAATAAATTGCCTGAAGTGGCCGCGTTGGCTCAGGCTGTGGACTGTTTCCCTCTTTGAGGGTTTTAACCACGTCAAAAAAACTGGTGTATTGATCTGTGATCTGGTTGTGAGCGGTGTCCTTTTGGTGTTCTGTCTAAGGAACTTACCCTGTAAATTCCTACATGGTATCAGAGCTATTTGAGGGCCGCGTCCGTTGGTGATCCAAATCTGAAGCCGGTAGAACTGCATGCGACTGTCGTTTCCTAGATCTACTATTTCTGACTTCTTTCAGGCCGAGAGGACTGCTCTATTGTGTTGGGAGCATCTGCTCCAGTGAGGAACCCCTTTCGTTTCACGCGAAAAGGTTTCTGGTAGCCCTAACTACGTCATTTTTAAGATCTGGAGGTATACAGTGTTTATTTGCAGTTTACAGTTATTTTCTCTCTGTTTATTTCGGTTTCGGTTTATTTAGCTTTTTTTATTACCGGATCTATACCTTTCATTTCTACGTATGCTCTTTGCCCTGCGACTCTCTGCGATCTGGACAAATCAGAAACAGAAAGGAAGGATTTTTCTCATGCGTATGCTCTTTTCCCTGCGCCTTAGTGTGATCTCGGAAAATCAGAAACATTGAGGAAAATACTTAGTTTCCGGCTAAAGCTAACTTCGAGCCGTAAGGTTCGTTTTCTTTGCATGTCTATGTTGGGTTTTGTGTTTTTTTGTTTTGTAGGGAAAAAGAGCTTTCTCAAAGCAAACACGCAACCCAAACCATCAACTCCCCCCCCTCTCTCTCTCAAATTTTTTGCATAGCTCAATTGGTTGAAAGCTATTTTAAGAGAGTAGAGGTCTTGGGTTCAAATCTCCATTTTTTGGGCGGATTTTTCATTTCCGCACATTCCCGCACTTCGTCGGCAACTTCAACAACTTTTTTTCAAAAATCCATAACTTCTTCATCCGGAAGCCGTTTTCAGAGCCGTTTTTTTTAAACCAGCCTAATTTTTCGAGATATATCCATTGGAACACTTACTTTCAGCATTTTTAGCTTCAGTTTCTGTTGAAATGGAAAGTCAATACCAAGTTACCCTTGACAGCACCAACTACTTCCAATGGTTGTCCTACATTGAGGATTTACTTAGAAATAAAGGTCTCTACAGAATAGCCACAGGCCAAGAAAAGAAACCGAAGGATGAAGATAAGGTTGCTAAATGGGAAAATAGGCAAGATCAGGCATGTGGATTGATAGGGATGTCTATTTCTCCAGATCTTAGATTCCATATTGCAGAACTTGATGCTCCTAATGAAGCAATGGAACAAATCACTAAAGTTTTTGGGATTAAAAATGAACTTAGAGCCCATCAACTTGAAAATGAATTTCTTACATTGGACCCTAATAATTTTTCTTGCATTGAAGATTTCTTGTCCAAGTTCAAGACCCTTAGATATCTCTTGGAAGGTGTTAAGGTTATGAAACAAGATAGTAACCTTATTTATTCCATCCTTACTAAGTTGGGACCAGCCTACTCTGTGTTTGTTTCCACCTTCCATTCTACAAGAGAAGCCTTCATTTCTCAAGGAATAGACTACAAGCCTCCTTCCTTTGACTCTTTTTGTGATTCTTTAATAAGAGAACAGGAAAAACTCTTACACCTTGGTCTTCTTAATCTTTGAAACTCTTCCAAGAAAGCGTTAGCCGCCTAGCAGCAACCAAATTCAAAGAATCCTAAGAAGTCACATCCTAAAAATAATGGTCCTAAACCAAACAAGGGTCCTAAGCAATCTCAGCCTCAAAATGAAAAATCATTTTAGCAAAATGATAAGACAAATAAAAACAAATGGAAGAAGACTGATAGACATTGCAACTTTTGTAATCGAGATGGCCACTTAGAATCCAAATGCTTTAAGAAGATGGAAGCCTTGGAAGCAGCAATGAAGAAGCATAACATCCATTTGGAGCATTCTTCAACTTCAACTTCATCTTCAGGAATGGCACTTTCTGCATGTGGCTGTCAATCATCTCGGTCTGGTTATGCATTAAATGTATCTTCTTCTTCTCATTCTCATGAGTGGCTCATTGATTCTGGAGCTTCTTATCACATGGCCAAAAACAAAGCCATGTTTTCTTCTTTAAATGATTGTAACACCGAAAATATATATGTTGATGATGATAGATCTCTTAATGTTGTAGGGACTGGAACTGTTCATCTAGACAATGGTCAATTTAATGATGTATTATGTGTTCCAACCTTATCCTGCAATCTTCTATCTGTATATCAGATAACTCATTCAGGTGAAGGTAAAATCGTTGAATTTTCACCTCATGATGTTGTAATCAAGGACCTAAGAGATCCTAAACAGATTTTAGCCACCGACATTGCTGATGATTCTACAAGGTTGTATAAGTTTCACAACTTTGGGTCATCAAATCTTCCCTCAATATTTGTTGCTCATAACGATGAAGTGAGCAAACTTTGGCATGAGCGATTTGGTCACTTAAACTATCGCTCCCTTCAGCATCTATGTAAAGAAAATATGGTGACAGGTCTTCCTATGGTATCTTGCAGAGATGGTGTTTGTTCCGGATGTGTACTTGGAAAACATCATCGGGACAGTTTTGAAAAACGTGCCTCTTGGCACGCCTCAGCCCCTTTACAGCTTGTGCATAGTGATTTATGTGGTCCACTTCCAGTTGTTTCATTCTCTGGCTGCAAGTATTTCTTAACTTTCATTGATGATTTCTCCAGATGCACTTGGGTATACTTCTTAAAACTCAAGAGTGAAGTATTTAACACATTTTTGGCCTTCAAGGCCTTTGTTGAAAAACAATCTGGACATCAAATTCTTAAGCTAAGAACTGATAATGGCGGAGAATATGTTAAAAACACATTCATCAACTTTTTCACTGAGAATGGAATTCAAATGCAACATACTGTTCCATACACTCCACAACAAAATGGTGTAGCTGAAAGGAAAAATCGCACCTTAAAGGAAATGGCTAATTGTATGCTGCAATCTAAAGGACTTGGTCTTAGTTTTTGGGCAGAAGCAATTAACTGTGCAAATTACATAATAAATCACACTCCTACTAAGGCTTTAAAGAATATCACTCCAGAAGAAGCATGGAGCTCAATCAAACCAGATGTAAGTCACTTTCGTGTTTTTGGAAGTGAAGCATGGGCCCATATTCCAGACGAAAAGCATAAAGCTTTAGAACCTAAGAGTGAAAAATGTACTTTTGTTGGATATTCTGAAGATGTTAAAGGCTATAGACTTATTCCATTTAAGTCCAAAAATGTTATCATTAGAAGAGATGTAAAATTTGCTGAAAATATATCGGCCTGCGAGCCTAGTCCGGCGGATGTGCCACCTCTCCCTATCTCTTCTACTTTTGAAAACATTTCTTCTTCAGATGATGAAAGTGAGGATGACAATCCTCCCCCACCTTCTCAGGATCCTCCTTCAGCTCCTCAGCTTCCAAGATGGGCCTGTGCTACTCGGGATGCAGCAGGTGATCTTGTCGGTGATCCTACAGATCAACGATGTACATGTTCTCAGTTTGACAGAGCCTCTTCTTTACTGGCTCAAGCTCCAGTGAATTATGATCCTGACACTTTTGCAGAAGCTTCTGGCCATCCAAATTGGGAAGCAGCTATGAATGAAGAATATCATTCATTATTGGCAAATGATACATGGGATCTTGTTCCTCTACCAAAGGGACGAAAACTTGTTAGATGCAAATGGGTTTATAGAACCAAGTATGGACCAGATGGGAAAGTTGATAAACATAAAGCTTGTCTTATTGCTAAGGGCTTTTCATAGGTTGAAGGCATTGACTACACTGAAACCTTCTCCCCTGTTGCCAAAATGAACTCTATCCGCCTTGTTCTTTCCCTTGCTGCCTCTTTCAAATGGGAAGTCCATCAGATGGATGTTAAATCTGCCTTCTTGCATGGGGACTTGCATGAAGAAATCTATATGGAACAACCCATTGGCTTCATACAAACAGACTCCAGCCTTGTATGTCGACTTAAGAAATCCCTTTATGGTCTCAAGCAAGCTCCTCGGGCTTGGTATGCCAAAATGGATAGCTTTCTTTTAGAATCTGGCTTTTCTAGGTGTCATTCTGACAATACTGTCTACACCAAGAAAGTGGGCAAGTCTCTTATCATTCTTGTTCTTTATGTTGATGATCTTATCCTCACTGGTAGTGATCCCAACCTTATAAACCATGTGAAGTCTAGCCTTAAAAAGAAATTTGAAATGACAGACTTAGGACACTTACACTATTTTCTCGGTCTTCAAGTCTTGCAATCTAAGGAGGGTATTTCCCTTTCCCAGTCCAAGTATGCTTGTGATATTCTTCGTCATTTTCACATGGAAGACTGTAAGCCAGCCCCTTCTCCCTTTCAGTCTGGAGTCAAACTTTCAGTCACTTGTACTTCTCTTGAAGTTGATGCTACCTTATACTGTCAACTTGTAGGAAAACTCTTGTATCTAACCCATACTCGTCCTGACCTTTCCTTTGCTGTTGGCCTTGTTGCTCGGTTTATGCAAAACCCATGTGAAAGTCATTGGAAAGCAGCTAAAAGAATACTTCGTTATGTTCGAGGTATAGTTTAGTTTGGGATTCATTACAGTGTCGAAGTAGCTCCTCTATTGGTTGGTTTCACTGATTCTGATTGGGCTGGTGACCCTGATGATCGGAAGTCTACTGCCGGTTATGTGTTCACTCTTGGTTAAGGACCTATTACATGGGCTTGCAAGAAACAGGGTGCCATTTCTCTTTCGTCAGCAGAAGCAGAGTATCGTGGTGCCGTAGAAGCTAGTAAGGAAGCCTTGTGGCTTTGTTAGATCCTATCAGAGTTTGGCTTTGAGCAGCAGCATCCGACTACACTTTGGTGTGATAATCAAAGTGCCATTCAACTATGCAAAGATCCAGTCCAACATCAGCGCAGCAAACACATTGAACTGCACATGCACTTCATCAGAAAGCTCATTCACGACCATGTTCTTGAAGTGCAATATTGTTCCACAGATGATCAAGTTGCAGACATCTTCACAAAGGCTCTCACAGAGGCGAAGTTCACTAAACTTCGATTTATGGTTGGAGTTCAGGAAGTTGTCACTAAGGGGGGATAGGCTCTAGTGCCTCCTTCCTTCTCCTATTGTGTCATATTTGTAAATCCTTCAATCCTATCCCAAGTTGTTCTTAACGGGGGATGTTAGGATATTCCGACATATAGGAAATAGTTAAGTACAACTTGGTCTAGTATAGGGTTAGGTAAAGTGTGTTTCTTTACTATGTACATTTTGTAACATACAATCCGATGATCACGATATGTAGTGATCCGACGGTTCATTCTCTCCTCGGTATTACCGACACTTGATCCATGGCTTGACACCCGATTGGTCCATGATTTCTATTTAAAGCGCATGGAGGGTCATTGTTAGTGTAATCCGTCTATGAGAGAAGCTTATGTAAATTTTCATTCTTTTATTAATAAATTGCCTGAAGTGGCCGCATTGGCTCAGGCCGTGGACTGTTTTCCTCTTTGAGGGTTTTAACCACGTCAAAAATACTGGTGTATTGATCTGTGATCTGGTTGTGAGCGGTGTCCTTTTGGTGTTCTATCTGAGGAACTTACCCTGTAAATTCCTACAAACAAGACAGTGATCCAGTTGCTCAAAGGCTATTGCAGCAAGCATTCCAAGCTTTGGGATGAAAATTTGTGTTATGTGCAGCATGCTTACAACCAAGCTAAACATTCTTCTACATAGAGATCTCCTTTTGAGACCTGTTTTGGTTTCACACCAAGGTCTCCCTTGGATTTTGTCTTTGGTAAAGACATAGCGGTTGATGGACACAATGATGTGGAGAAGGCAACTAAGTTCATTGAACAAATCCAAGAGATTCACCAGGCAGTACAGGAACAGCTGGAAAAGAGCCAAGCCAATTACAAGACAAGGCATGATAAGCATCAGATCGAGCATAGTTTCCAAGTTGGTGATCAAGTCTGGCTGTATATTAGCAAAGACAGAATGCAAGGTGAAGGAAAGAATCTAAAGCCAATAAGGTATGGACCTTTCAATATACTTGAGAAAATTGGTGAGAATGCTTTTTGCCTTGATTTACCAGCCTACATGCACAACTATTCAGTTAATGCAGAAAGCTTGAGACTATTTGAACCTTCATTGATTGAAGATCCTGAAGAGCAGAGTCAATTGCCTTCTATTGATGATCTGTTGCCTGAATATCTCAATTAATTACAGGAAGATATAGTTTTGGACAGGAAGGTAAGAACAAAGGGTAGAGGAGATGTTGAGTACCTCAGGATTGGACTCAAAGGTTCAAAACCAAGCAGTGCAAGATGGATAGAAATTGGGCAAGTGAGTAATTTATACCCTCACTTGATTTATGCTTAAAAGCCAACTTTTGGTGGTCTAAAAGCTTTTTCAGTGGGAAGGCCGTGATCCGAATTGGATCCTAGAAAACTCTCTAAGTTTTCATGAACTCTTAAAATTATGCCAAAGTTTCAAAGTCTTATAAAGATCAAACTTATCAGAGATATCCTCGTAACAGTTGCAATTTGTGATCAGCGCGGAGCAACGAGGACCCTCGGTCAAGCGCGTAGACTGTTGGGCATGGTAACACGTGTTGCCACGAATTAGCAAAAATAGAGGCTATTTCAAGTAACGGGGGTAGTTTCTGATACACGATTAGCGTATCGTCAGGAAAACCCCTTAAAGAAGGAGAAGCCCTGAGCAACCGGACCCAAAAGGTTATAAAATGTAATGGATATCGCACTAATTCCATCAGAGGCGGGGTCCCACAAAAAATGGTAGAATATCAGAAGGGCTTCGAGCAATAAGTGGTTTCAACCGAACCGAGTCCTGCTCGATGCCACACAATGGGTGCCACACGTCTGGCGGAAGAGAGAGAAAACTTCTCACATCGGATGGGTAAACGTCATGTTACTTACCCACCGATATGAACGATGACCATAGGATCTGGAGGCTCTAGATCAACGAAAGAGACATGTTCCAATGGATGACCATATTTGACGAGGTTAACACGTAGATTTGTATAGGATTTGAAGTTCGACGTGGACGACGTGTTAGAAGAAAGTCGTGTTTCGCGGGCATTCTTGGAGTTAATGGAACAAACGGTCATTTTGAAAACGTCCAGGAGAATTGACACTCAGTTCGTTATGAAATAGGTGGCCATGTCCCTGTGAGGCGTTATACAGTGATGATTACGTAGAACAAAGGGATTCAAACAGATCGAGGCAGGGGAACCAAAAAGCCGGGAAGTGGAAACAAACAGTTAGAAAGCAGATTGGCTTTAAAAGCCATGAACTAACAACAAGAGAAACAATTAAGTTAGAAGCGGAAAGCTGAGAGCAGAGAGAAGAGGCGGAGCTGACCTGCAGAAGCAAAGGCAACATCAAGCTAGATAGAGCCCGAGAGAGCCAGAGAGTCTGTGTACTCTAGAGAAGGCTTGAGAGGTTCAAGCGAACTCCTCTATATATGCTTGTCATGTATGAGTCTCAAATTGGGTTCATACTACTATGACCAATAGAGGTTGAGTTTCAGTAAGGAGATTTTGTGTACTCCAGAGACTTGGGGGATCCAAGTATAGTCCTGCTGATTTATATCTAATGAGTGAGACTCAAATTGAGCTCACTGTTGTAAAAAATTTGCTTTTGAAAACATAATAGAGAGGCCACCACTGGAGACTGGACAGGGAGACGTAGCCCAGGAGTATTGGGTGAACTCCTTATTAAACTTGTTTTGTTTGCATGTTTGTCTGTTATGTTTTCTCTAACTACTTCAGTGCATGTGTATTTCACAATCTTATCGATCCATTGCATAGGCACACACATGAGTCTGTAATACCTTATTTGTTTGTCTTAGATCAATATCAGATCATAAATGCTAAGTGAAGAATGCTTTGAGAATTTAGATACAATATGTTGTTTTTCACAGAAACTATTATCTGTAATGCTTTGAGAAGTTAAAGACAATATGTTGTTTTTCACAGAAACTATTATCTGTAACTTAGAAGAAATGTAGAAGTAGGAACTTTAAGTACATGAGCACTCTTTTGAGGAACTTTAACTTCATTCACATAAGTACACAAAGACCTATAGCTTCATTACCATACTTAAATATAGGAAGATACATGTTGACACATAACAAAGAAATTACAAATCATACCCAACAATGTGTGGAAAGCTCCTGTTTCTTTCATTAATCATCATTTTTATAGAGAATACAATATCCTAGTCTCCAGGTTCTTCAAAATTCGAACATTTTTTCTATAATTTTTCCTCTTTTTATACATCATGGGACAGTTGGTAACCACCAAAACTATCAAACTGCTTAAGTATCTACTAATTGTCTAAAGTAAAAATCATTACGGAATATTACATTGGAGGGTAAAAGACACCTCATTCTTCTCAAGAAAACAAGATAACAAGAAGTAACATAAATTAGAGTATGATTAGTGATTGTTGCTCGTTGTTCGAAATCTATGGCTTGAGTAGGTGGTCTAATAACAACTAAACTTCTTTAACACAACAAAGCTACATCTTCACAAAATTCCGTGCGTGGACCTATGGGTTATGGGCCCATGTATATATCGGAAGCGCTCTAATTGGTGGAATCACAAAGAAACCCTTATGGCCCACATATACATCGAAAGCATTCTAATTGGTAGAATCACAAGGAAACCCTTATGGCCCACGTATATATTGGAAGCATTCTAATTGGCGAAATCACAAAGAAACCTGACCAATCACCATCGATCTGTCCTAAACGCTTATGGCCAAAACCCAAAAGGAAATAAACCCCGGTTCATAACACATCAGGTCTGCCTTTTCAACAAACCTTTACCTTCCCCACAGAACCGAAAGGAAACAAAATTGCAATTCATAGACTTCTTGGGTCCGAAATTTATAATAAAACCCATGCACTTTTTTATGCAATATCCATCGGATCTCATCCCTTCTTGATGAGTGATTGTGATCGATCTGGACTTCAATGAATTAAATGACATTCCAGAAACCATCGCGTCCATTTTTTGGATTAAACTTCATCCTTATTAACCACGTGATTACCATCAGATCCGAATCCTTCAAGCAGACGACCCCAATTAACTGAGGTTTTAACTCAGTTTTATAATTTCTCGCATCCGATTTTGGAGTTATCCTCCGTGCTTGTTAGCATGCGATTACCGTTAGATCTGTTTCCTATCGATCGTACGGCTCTGATCTCCTATTGGGTTTATCATGTTCGAAAGCCATCAATAACATAAAACAAATAACTTCTTTCGGACTTCTACATTCTATTTTAATTCTGTTAGAACATAATCTTTGATTTTTTATTTTATTTTTTGCGATAAAATTGAAAACAAAATTTAAATGACAATGGATGCTACAACATCTAGCTCCACCTGAGGATAGTGCTTTTTCCACAGAAGACACTAAGAATCGCAAATCAGTGCCTTCACCTTGAGCATGGAGTCACATATTTCTTAGCCAATTTAAATTTTATGGAATTTGTACAATGAATTCACTCTGGTATCTACAATGACAGGATGCTTGTGCTTCAGAATTGAAAATAATGTTTGAGGTATTGCCCATTGATAGGCAGCTATAAAGTTTCACCATTAAGATTATCTAGGAAGAATGTATTATTTTCCCTTGCTTCTATAATTTTGAATGGGCCATACCAAAGAGGATGGAACTTCCCATGTTTGCCCTTATCTTCTCTTCTAGTATCCCACCTTAATACTAGGTCTCCAACTTTAAAATCAATTTCCTTGGCCTTTCTGTCAAAAATACCCTTCATCTTTGATTGATACATAATCAAATTATCTCTTACCTTATCCCTGCTTTCACGCAACTCCACTACCTTATGCATACTTCTTATTAGAGCATTGAGCTCTTCTTTCTCAATCGATGGTAAAAGGAAAGGAATTATCTACCTAAGTTTCTGCTTAATTGATTTAATCCCTTCTTTCAAGGGAATATTGTGTTGAATAATGTTTACATAATATGCCTTGAGATCCTCATAGGACCAAGCCAAAACATCAGTGTACTTCCTGAAAAGCTTAATATACCTCTCCTTATAATTAAGTGGAACTCCATTAAATAATTTGACTAACTTGGGCTCGTTCTATGTTCCGATATTGTGATCTTAAATCTTCTCATCCCGTGGAATTTTCTCTGAACCAACAGCTACATAATTGGAGTTAAAAAGTCTTTTAAAAGGAACAAGCCCCCTTGGCATAATATTATATTTCAATTGAATATTTCTTTTATTAACTATGAAATTTATAAAACCACTTATTTCTACACCTTTTGTTGTTTCATCTCCATCTTAATCAATCTCGATGCCCTGAAAATCTTCAATCATAGTCAAGAATTCCTTAATCTATTGATTATCCTCAAAAACCTTCTAGTGTTTTATATTATCTGGAATAAAAGGCCTATTCCTCATTTTAACCTCATATCTTAGCTTTGGATTTATAGGAGGCCTAAAAGTACTGGCAGCCACAACTAAGGAGTCTGCTAATCTGTTCTCATCTCTTGGAATGAATTGTATGTTAAAAGCCTCAAATAAATTATCAACTAAATCCCACACCTCATTTCTATATGCCCTGAGCCTAGGGTGTTTTATTTGACAATGGTTCTTTATTTGCTTTATAATCAGCTCTGAATCTCCAAAAATGGAAATTGACTGGACTCCCATTTGTTTTTCTATTTGTAGAGCAATGATCAAGACTTCATATTCTTCCACATTATTAGTCGCTTTGAACTCCAATTTAAAAGAAAAAGGGATCATATTACCTCCAGGGGTAGTTAAAAGGAAACCAACACCTGTTCCTTCTTTAGAATAGGCTCCATGAAAGAAGCACTTCCACACCCCTTCTATTTGTAGCTCTGTATTTACACAGGCTGAAGTGAGCTGCCTCTGGTTATCTTTAACTAATTTTGCATTGTCATGCAGCATGAAGCAAGAAAAGTCATATTTTTCTTGGCTATATACAGGTGAATTACTTGCTTCATTCTTTGTGATTGTTTTAACAAATCTTATTTCTATGTACAAACTTCTTTCTTCCCCACCAAAAATTGGTATGATAGCATAAGTAAAATCCAATTTCAGAACACCACCCAATTTAGCCCCCCATGACCTAGATAGCAACATTCCAAACCTAGTAGGGATATCTGCTACCACTACATCCATTACCAAGCTTCTAGCTAGGATCTGGGCTAATGACACCACCATATCTTTAATGACCCCGAGACACTTGACTTTGTTTGAATCAAAAGAATATAGGTCTTTGTAAGGTTTAGTAACTTGTAGGTTTAGTTGTTTCATTACTGATAATGGCATAAGGTTATGTGAAGCTCCTGAATCAAACATACAATTATGCAAGACGAAATCATGAATCAATAAAGAAATGTAGAAAGGAGGTGTTGAATAATCTACCTCCTCCACATGTGGACCAAAAACTACTACTGGTTTATCCTCTTGCAGATTCACAATGTCATTTATATTCACATTCTGAGACAGGTTGATAAACTCAACAATCTCCCTTTAATAAATTGGTGTTTTGACCAACTCTGTGAGGGGCACCTGAATTCTAATTTTTTCTAACTCTTTAGTGAGATTAAACACATGTTCCTGTTTAGTATTCCTTTCATTTTAATCTTCACTCTTTTTCATCACTAAAATCTCTTGTGGAATGTAAACAATTTTTTCTAAAGGAATTTTATCACTTTTATCATGAGAAGACTCACCTTGAAGTATTTGAGTCTTGCTATTTGTATTCTACTATTTCTTTCCTTTATTTAATTGTTTTGCAGGTTGTGGTTCTTGTGGAGTCACATTTTGTAGGGGAGATGAAACTTGCTTCTCACCTTCATTTTCTTGATTTCTAGATCTTTTTCTTATCTCATGTCATACTTATGTAATTCTGCCTGCATAAAATCAGTAAATTGCTTCCAATATTCATCAATTTCATTCTGAACATAAATGGCATTTGTTTCAGTATATTCTTCTCCCTCAACACCCAGTTCATATTCATATCCTGAACACAATGTGAAAATATGATCATCATGATCCTTGGAATGCTCTGGTACTTCATCAGGATCTACCTCTAAGTAAAGTTGTGCTTGAGCCTAACCTTGGCCTTTTCTCTCCTTCTGCAAAATTTGCAGAGGTTGTCTTCTATATTGAGGATAAAAATTTCTATTTTGTTTTACTTGCCTCTGAGAATTATTACTCTCCAATTCCAATTTAATCAATTTATTAGACAAATTTTTAATTACATTATTTATATCCTCTAATGTTTGACTTTGAGAGGATTCCACCTTAGCCTTTCCCTTATCTTGAGTAGGTTGTGTCTCTGGTGCTTTACCTGCAGCCACTAGATTTTCTTCTATTTCTAAGGCATTAGTTTGGATGATCAAGGGTTGTGGATCTTCTTTCCCTCAATGTGAACCCAAAATTTGATTCAAATGCCCCTGCAAAAGTTATTTTTGCACCAGCTGTTATAGACATTTTTGTGCCTTACAGCACTGAGCATGAAATGTCCATAATCTAAGGGATCCAAAGTCCCTAATCATGTTGTTCCTACCCCTAGAGGAACAAGGCTAACAAACCACAGAAATTCACAGAAGTTCTCCACCAGAAACTGCTCAAAAACAAGTCAATTCAGGATCATGTCAATGGCTCCACTGCCTGTCTGCGCTGAATGTCAATGGCTCCACTGGCTACCTGCGCTGAATTTCAAAGCCAACACTGGCTACTTGCGTTGAGCGAGAGTGGACATGTGGCAAGCTCATTTCTCAAGGTGTCAAAACCCAGGAAGCTTCCAAAATGACACTTGCCTCAGGGAATTCGACTCGTGATGAGTAAGAGGTTCCAAATCTCCAAGTGGAAGCAAGAACCTCCAAGTGGAATCAAGAACTGACAGAGGGAGAGGACACTAGTCAGATCTCAAGCTGACTCATCCTCTCTCCAAACATCTATATATGGATCTCTCCTCCATGAGATCCAGAGGCTGGAATTTTTTTATTGCAAAGAATTGCTGTTGGTTTGAGACTGGATTCATTGGGTGCTTAATGCTTTGAAGGGAAGTGAAGATAGGAATTCCATTTTGCTGGGAAGGAGGTGCTAGATTGGAGCCCTTTGGGTTGTACCTCTTCCTGAACCTTGTTATTCATCAATAAAGCTATCTTGGTTTCCTCCTATATACTGATGTATCTTTGATGTATGATTGCATTAGTATGTTTAGTTTACTTCTAATCCTGAACTAGTTATGTTTATGAATCTATGTCTTTGTGTAGTGTTCTTCTCTTGTAATCTTGCAGAGACCTGTTGAAGCTGGGCGAGCGAGAAGGCAAGTAGCTGTGAACACCCAAAGAGAAGAGAAATCGGATCGAGGGACAAACGGAAGACACCGGTTAGTCCATCCATCTCTCTTCATTTTTAATTGATAAAGGAAGAATACTAGAATAGCTGTCTCTGTTTGTTGCTAAGGCACTGTCACACCTTAGGTGGATAGGATCGTCCTGCATAGGCATTTTTCCCCACAACAAATTGGCGACTCCACTGGGGATATTTGTTTTAGTCATTTTATTTGTGTTTCTATCATTGTTTGCCTCATAGACTCAACAACAACAATCGAACTGCTTCTGCTATTCTCAGTTGCAAAGTAGACAGTTGCTGCCTTGATCCAATCACTGGATTTGTCTATGATCTGAACAATGGATTCATAAATGATTTGATGATCCTTTGTGATAGATCTTAGTACCCCCTCAAAGCATCCCTTTGATTGTACCTTGCTTGTGTTTTTGATTTGGCCTGAAACCGTTGATTAATTAGCAATCTGTGACCTAGAACCCAGTGAGAAACGAGAGTTTCTCCTTCAGCGCGACCACTGTGAAGGCATTCTGCATTTCAACGCAGGTACCGTGAAGGCTACCTGCACTGAATGTCAAAACCACAGTGTTGAGGTTGCGCTGAACCAATTTGGCCTTGTGCAGCTGGGGTTCTCTGCTCTCTGTTGCCCTGTTTTGATCTCTGTTTTTTGCAGCCTGTAACCAGCATAGGTACCAGTCTGATAACTCCTTTTCTCTGCTTAAATTCCACCTCCTTTTGTACAAAAATACTGTGAGTGTTTTTATGTGTTTGTGGCGTCATTTGCAGTTTTCCTTTGCATGAGTGAAATAATCATCCTGTAGCCCTTGATTCAGATCTGTTGATTGTGATCTTAGGAGAGAGTTCATTGGCTATTTACAGTTGATTATACATTTTCTTTTGCTTATTGGTTTGAGTTTGTCTCTTTTAAGTTTCGAAACAAGTGTTCATTTCGAAAGTCGTAAAGTGCTGTATTCTCTTCTACCCTTTTTGATTTCGAAAAAGTAAACTTGTTTGTATTTGTCATTTAAAATCAAATTCAAAGTTGTACAAAAAGCTTTCTTTGTAGGCATCAATACTAAGAAAGCGGAAAACAAACACCTGCATTGTGCATTTGCATTTTGAAAGTTTGCATGTTTGATTTAGGAAAAGTGCATTAGAGTGTGCTGATTGCTCTTTGAGAAAAGATGGTGTCTTTCTTTTCCCTTAGTAGCTAGGATTTTCAAAGTTGAAAAGAAATAAAGATTGCTTATCATCTTAGACTGCATTTAGGAATTGTACCATACATCTCGTGGTGATCCAGAAAGGCAAACTTCTAAAAATATCAACTTAAAATAAACTGAATGAACTTAACAATGCTTTGCAACATAACGCACAACATAGAGGTCTAGGCTAGAGACGTGTTCCGGCGTCGTTAAGCCTGGTGACTGTCGATCTCGTGGAAGGTGGGTGATTCCTCCTGAGGGACGATAGCGGCAGTACGGATTGCGCTCCCACGTACCGTCGCGTATATATTGGGAGACCCCTATAGGAATTTAACCTTTATCCTTAGGAAGCCGTGTCGGCCGCCCTACTGATCGCAATGCACTGAACACAGCATTCAGGAAGATCGACCGCCCGTACCTTAAAAAGTATTCTGCGGTTTTGCGAAAAGTTTGGCACACCCTCTGCCTATAACTCCAGAGCAGTTTCTTTTGGCCTTTTTTAGACTCTATAACCTAAAAAGTCCATCCGAGCATTTGTCACTTCGGGCTCGTTAAAACATCGAAGGAGACTAGAGTCATCTTTAGCTTTTTCTCGACTCTTTAAAATTGAAAAAGAAAGTTGTGTCTAAAGCGTCGTTAACAATTTATTTTAAACGGAACAATCACCCTTTATTCCCGTGTTGATCTTTAGGTTGAAAAGATGGAGCCCACCAACCAAGGAATTCCCCTTGGTGGGAATCCTAGTCCCTTCTCTTGGGGAGATGTTGGTGCGCCCCACATGGCCACATTGTCACTTCCAGGACTGACAATTGGCCTGCCTGTCTGGCTCTTTTCAACCAATGTCTTTCAGAACACCACTATTCCTGAACAGTCGAGTCAACAGTTAGACCAGACCAGAGTTTCCCACTAGCCTTCTACTTCATCTTCCTCTCCTCCTTACTCTTCGCTTGACGGAACTGGTAAAACAAAAAACTGAGTTCCTAAGGAGAAGAAGGAGAAGAAGAAGAAAGAGAAAAAGAAGAAGGCGCCAAAAGCGACTGGGGGCAAACAAGTGTCATCTGACAAAAATCCACACACAGCACTGGCAAGGCCTAAATCGCCATGCGTCATATGCAAGGGAGACCACTTCCACAGAGATTGTCCCTGTATCCCTCGGATACTAAGGGACTGGTCTCCCCGTTTGCACAATTCGGTAGCGTCGACCTCTGATAGCCATGTTGACTGCTCACCGTCAACTAGCGGGAGTGAAGCCCCAAGACAGAGAGGGAAAGCTAGATTTCCCTGCAGACTATGTGAAGGCGATCACGCCATCCACCGTTGTCCCTTCTTATACGAGGCAAAAAGAGTTTTGGAAGATCGCCCGATTTTACGAGCGCAACTTCCTCCTGGATATCAAAAACTCCTGCCAAGTCCTTCGCTAGTTGAGAACTCGGCTGGCCCACTCAGGTGGTCAGCCAAAGCACCTATCATTGAAGATGAACCATCTGAATCCATACCTGACAAAAGTCAAAAGGTTGAGGCGGCAGTTGACCCGGTTTTGCCTTCAGAGGCTCTATCTTCGAATGATACTATCACAGAGGAGAATAAAGACGACACCGTCCAAATTCTCTTCATCAACACTAACTCTGATGAACAAGGGGGCAATGCCCCCATTCCTTTATCGTAGGAAGGAAGTTCATCAGAGCGATATCCGACCGTCTATTCGGTCCCACCACCAAGCAACCTAGTTGTCTCGTTCGACTGGAACCAACTAGGCAGACCCCGGTTGCCAGCCAGTATACCATTTAGAATTATCGTTCAAATATACAGAATGGTAATGGCTGGCACTATCATTGATGAGGGGGCATCTGTGAGTATCCTTTCCTCTATTGCTTGGAAAGCGCTTGGTTCGCCAGTGCTTTTGCCTGAGATGAGAAATCTATCAGGCTTTGATAAAGGAACCAGTCGACCTTTAGGGATCCTCCCCAATGTGCCTATCACATTGAAAGGGAAGACCGTTCAAATGAACGTGATGGTCGTTCAAGGACCCTTGGATTATAACCTACTCCTTGGACGAGACTATATATATTGCATGGGAGCCCTCGTCTCCTCACTCTTTAGAGTAATGTGTTTTCCGCATGAAGGAAGAGTGGTCAAGCTCGTGGACCAACTTTCATTTCCTGGATCACACATCGCAAATAGTCATATACCATCCCTAAATGGTCTATTCACACAAGAAGTGTCTCAACCCACGGTTCGTCCTCCTGATGAGCGCGAGTAATCTGGGAGGATATGACTGGAACCCAGGGGGCATGCGTCCTGGTCTGCTTCGGCAGGGAAACTTTGGGTATAGAGTAGGTTTCTGCGGGAGAATATGACTAGTCTGTACCCCGTCCATCTAGGAAGAGGGGTTGTTCTAAAATAAGATTCTTTTGTCAAAGTTATGTGAGTCGGCGAGCTACGTCGCTCACTTTTTTTTATCTCGGTAGACATCGCCGAAGAAGTGTCTTATTCGTGCCCGCGAACGAGACAATCTTTGGGTAACCTGAAAGAGGTAGGCCTCTCTCGGTGAAACGAATGTTTTGACGGAAATGAAGTAGAGGTAACCTTGAAATCGTACTTTATGCCTAGGGGCATGCAAACCTTTTGGAGTGCAAGCAAGGGGCGGCTATTTATTTTTTAAATTTTTAGGTCCTCCCTTTAAACCTGTAGGTCTAACCCTTTAAACTCGTAGGATTAGTCGTTTCCGAACTTGCATAACGAAAGGATCCGGGGCAAAGCTTCGTGAGATGAAGCTCCATAAAAAATAGAATCTCAATGAGACACTCTTATCATATGACTGGTATAATCGAGCAGTTTTAGCACAAAGTTCATGCTCGTTAAAAAATAAACGCAAGATCCGAGCAGTTTCAACGTGGACTTCATGCTCGTTAAAAAATAAACATAAGCACCACCCGGTAAATAACCACTGTGAATGTAACCTTATCAGCCATTAAAGCCTTGGTCGTGTTTGCACCATCACCTCCACTTTTCATTTGGCCGATCGTTCACCTCCATATGATTGTTTACCCATTTTGAGGAACAGCTGCGAAGAGTGATTTCACCTAGCCATCCTTATGACACTACGTGATTGGAAAATTCCAACCTGTACCTGGAATCAGCTGCTAACCCTGTTTATCACTCGTTCCTCAAAAGACGAGTCTTCTTTAAGCTCTTTTCAGCTGACTCGTAAAATATGAAAAGATTGCCAAGTCCTTGGCCTTCCAGCTCGTTAAAGGGACAGGAAGTGCTATCCCTTGTTATAGACATTTTTGTGCCTTGCATCACTCAGCATGAAATGTCAATAATCTAAGGGATCCAAAGTCCCTAAACATGTTGTTCCTACCCCTAGAGGAACAAGGTCAGCAAACCACAGCAATTCACAGAAGTTCTCCACCTGAAAACACTAAAAAACAAGCCAATTCTGGATCATGTCAACTGCTCCACTGAGCATCTGCGCTGAATGTCAACTGCTCCACTGTCTACCTGCGTTGAATGTCAACTGCAACAAAGGCTACCTGCGCTGAGCGTAACTGGACAAGTGGCAGGCTCATTTCTCAATGTGTCAATGCCCAGGAAGCTTCCAAAATGACACTTGCATCAGGGAATTCGACTGGTGATGAGTAAGTTCCAATCTCCAAGTGGAAGCAAGAACCTCCAAGTGGACTCAAGAACTAAGAGAGGGAGAGGACACTAGTTAGTTTCATACCAGCCTCAAGCTGACTCATCCTCTCTCCAAAATCCCTATATATAGATCTCTCCTACATGAGATCAGGGAGGCTGGAATTTTGTTATTGCAAAGAATTGTTGTTGGTTTGAGGTTGGATCATTGGGTGCTTAATGCTTTGAAGGGAGCTGAAGAAGGAATTCCATTCTGTTGGGAAGGAGATGCTGGGTTGGAGCCCTATGGGTTGTATCTCTTCCTGAACCTTGTTATCAATCAATAAAGCTTCTTGGTTCTTTCCTATATGCTGGTGTATTTTGTATGATTTGCATTAGTATATTTGATTTACTTCTAATCCTGAATCATTTATGAATATGTATATTTGCCTTTGTGTTGTGTTTTTCTCTTGTCACAAGTAGCTGTTCTCTTGTCACAGGTAGTTGTTCTCTTGTGATCTCGTGGGAATCAAGTAGCTGTTCTCTTGAGCAAGCGAGGAGGCAAGTAGCTGTGGACACCCAAAGAGAAGAGGATCTAGATCGAGGGACAACCGGAAGACAGCGGTAAGTCTACCAATCTCCCCTCTTTCACATTTCATAAAGGAAGAAACCGAAGTTGCTGTATCTGTTTGTTGCTAAGGTACTGTCACACCTTAGGTGGATAGGATCGTCCTGCATAGGCATTTTTCCCCACAACAAATTGGCGACTCCACTGGGGAAATTTGTTTTAGTCATTTTGTTTGTGTTTACATCATTGTTTGCTTCATAGACTCACAACAACAATCGAACTGCTTCTGCAATGTAGAATGTTGCTGCCTTGATCCTTCACTGGATTTTTTCTATGATCTGAACAATGAACTCACAAATGACTTGATGATCCTTTGTGATAGTCTTTAGTAACCTCTCAAAGCATCCCTCTATTTATACCTTGCTTGTGTTTCTGATTTGGCCTGAAGCGGTTGATTTTTGAGCATTTTATGACCCGGAACAAAAGGGAAACGAGAGTTTCTCTTTCAGCGCAGACACTGTGAAGGCAGTCCGCAATTCAACGCAGGTCCCGTGAAGGCTACCTGCGCTGAATGTCAAACTGACAGTGTTAGACTTGCGCTGAACCAGTGTGGCCTTGTGCAGCTGGGGTTCTTTGCTGTCTTTTGCCCTGTTTTGATCTCTGTTTTTGCAGCCTTTAACCAGCATAGGTACCAGTCTGATAACCCCTTTTCTTTGCTTGAATTCCGCCTCATTTTTGTACAAAAAGACTGTAAGTGTTTTTATGTGTTTGTGGCGTCATTTACAGTTTTCCTTTGCATGAGTAAAGTAATCATCCTGTAGCCCTTGATTCAGATCTGATTGATTGATTGATTGTGATCTTAGGAGAGAGTTCATTGGCTGTTTGCAGTTTGATTGTATATTTGCTTTTGCTTATTGGTTTGAGTTTGTCACTTTTAAGTGTCGAAACAAGTATTCCTTTCGAAAAATCGCAAAGTGATTGTAATCTCTTCTACCCTTGTTGATTTTTGGAAAAAGTAAACTTGTTTATTTCAGTCATTTAAAAGCAAATTCAAAATTGTACAAAAAGCTTTCTTTATAGGCATTTATACTAAGAAAGTGGAAAACAAACACCTGCATTGTGCATTTGCATTTTGATAAGTTTGCATGTTTGATTTAGGAAGAGTGCATTAGAGTGTGCTGATTACTCTTTGAGAAAAGATAGTCGCTCTCTTTTCCCTTAGTAGCTAGGATTTTCAAAGTTGAAAGATTATAAAGCTTGCTTATCATCTTATACTGCATTTAGGAATTGTACCATACATCTCATGGTGATCCTGAAAGACAAACTTTAAAAAGATCAACTTAAAATAAACTGAATGAACCTAACAACACTTTGCAACATAACGCACAACATAGAGGTCTAGGCTAGAGACGTGTTCCGGCGTCGTTAAGCCTAGTGACTGTCGATCTCGTAGAAGGTGGGTGATTCCTCCTGAGGGACGATAGCGCTAGTACGGATTGTGCTCCCACGTACCGTCGCGTATATATTGGGAGACCCCTATAGGCATATATCCTTTATCCTTAGGAAGCCGTGTCGGCCGCCCTACTGATCGCAATGCAGTGAACACAACATTCACGAAGATCGACCACCCGTACCGTAAAAAGTATTCTGCAGTTTTGAAAAACGTTTGGCACACCCTCTGCCTAGATCTCCAGAGAAGTTTCTTTTGGCCTTTTTCAGACTCTATAATAGAAAACGTCCATCCGAGCATTTGTCACTTCGGGCTCGTTAAAACATCGAAGGAGACTAGAGTCATCTTTAGCTTTTTCTCGACTCTTTAAAAGTGAAAAAGCAGGTTGTGTCTAAGCGTCGTTAAAATTTATTTTAAACGGAATAATCATCACCATTCCCTCGTTGATCTTCGAAGTTAATCTCTTTTGATCGTAAGTTCTTGTAGAATCGCTAGAAAATCTTTTGGATAGACTAGATATGTCTGAACAACCGTCGACATCCAGGACTGTGTCATCTGACACAGCAGTGGCAGAGCCTCCTGCTGCTATCCCAACGATGTTCGATGGTATACCATCTGTCCCGGCAAGTTATCAACAACAAGCTGGAGTCCCATCAGGGACTGCTTCGACGACATGGTTAGTTCCTATTTCTTCATCCGAATTATCATCTGGTATTTCTTATGTTGAAACTCAACAAATTGATCCAATGTGTCTTCAAAGGCCAATCTACCCTTTAAGTACTGGATTGCCACCATATGGAGGGCAGTATGCCTTTTCATTGTTCCCCCCCGGAGAACAAACATATGGGAGTTTACAACAAAGTTCAGGTCAAACTGGAATTACATCCAGCGGTTGGGTACCAATACTACCTCAGCAACCAAGGGTTGTATATTCAATGCAACCAGTCCACCCTGTGTCGAATATTCCCGCTATACCTGCTATGGTGACTGCGTCGCAAGTACAAGCGCTACCTGTTGTATGTCAACCCCAAGTTTCTCAGGTTGCAATACAACAGCCTCTTGTCTCAACGACTCAATCACAACCTCAGGTTAGTGACTCCTTATCTGGAGCGACTCAGGCTCAAACAAGTACTATGACTCCTCATCTTGGTCAATCATCCAGTATTGGACAACAGCAAATGGTCCAACAACCAGGGCTGGTTCAACCTCAACAACCGTCGTTCCAGCAATCATATCAAGGACCTGAGCAACAAGTCTTTGTAAGTAATGGGCAACCATATTATAGTGGTTATGCCCATCAACCTTCTCAAAGTTGCCAGCATTATGCTGGTATGCAAAGACCCACTGCTTAGGCGATTCCATCTTATCCTGGGTATGCTTCACCTAACCTGAATCAACAGTTGCCCTTTGTAGAAACTCTAGAATTACCAGATCTAAACCGGTTGACGAATGATCCAATTGCTTATGCCCCTTGGTGGCCAGCGATTCTGCATAAACTTCCGTCAGATATTCCTAAATTTAATGGAAATCCAGGTGAAGATCCATCGAATCACGTGATGACATTTCATCTATGGTGTTCATCAAACACCCTAAACGATGATTCGATAAGGCTTCGCCTTTTTTAGAGGACGTTAACGGGTCCAGCGGCAAAATGGTATATTGAATTGCCTAGCTTCGTTCGACAACTTCAGTACCTTAGCCACGACTTTCTTAACCCATTTTCAATTACCGATAAGGTATGAAATGGGAACATAACTCCTAACCAACTTCAAACAAACAACGGCCACTCACATATCTGATCATATACATGAGTGGCGATGTCGTCGTAGGATGGTAAAAACGTACGTTCCCGATCAGCTATTAGCTGAATGGTTTATCAAGTCGTTACTTCCCGCTATAACGGAAGATGTGGCAAAGGGAGGAGTCGTAACGGAAGAGCAAGTTATCGCTCGTTCACAATATCTAGACTTGGTCTATACTCAGTCTGGCACGCTCTACGACAAAATACCTGACGCCCCTAGACCGGAATTCTCCATTCCTCCTCCTCCTAAATCAAACAATGACTCGCATGTCGGTGATGGCGTGATTGGCAAAACAGATACGAAATCGACAAAGGCTACATCTAAAAAGGCCTGTAAGATTTCTAGTCAAAATGAAAATGAGGAACTTCTTGCCTCGGAAGTAAATGCCATGTCGACCGACAAGGGCAAACAACTGAGGCAACCAGGGGGCAAGAAGAAAAAGAAAGGGAGAAAAAGGAAACCCCCTGCGGGGTGTCATATATGCGATGAGGATCATTGGACGAGAGATTGTCCACATATAGTTGAAGTTAAGAAACTCTTTAAGAGTTCAAAAACCCCAACAGTATTGACTGATCCGTTTCCAAACCCGAGAACCAAACTGGTTGCTAATCAAAATGCTTCCCGATCCCAAGTGCTTATGTTGTCTACCTCAAAGCAGCAGAATGATGCTTTGACAAGGAATAAAGATTACGAGAATCCACAGCTCTCGAATAACAAGGCTAAAGAATAACCTAGTAGTTCGACGACAACTTTGACTGAAGTTGTGCCACCCATCATTCCTGAACCAATGATAAAGTCGCCAAAGGGAGGAGTACACAAATCAACATTTAATCCTCGTGCCAAAGTAGCACAGAATTATAATATAGTAGAGGACCTGGCCCAATCACCGTCCGCTATGTCGACACTTGAGGTACCGCAAAATTGCCTCTCCCAAGAGCAGGCTTTATTATCAGGAATAGGTGGGGTTGGCCCAAGGGATTCCAATCTTGTGGCCTTTGATCATAAAGGATATGACCCTCAGTTACCAGCTCAACTAGCTTTTCTTATTCAAGTGAAAGCCCTCAACAAAACTGTTCATCGAACAATTATTGATGAGGGGGCATCTACGTGTATTATGTCGATGAGTTGCTGGAAGAATTTAGGCTCACCACCCTTGTCGAGATCGTCAACGACGTTAAAAGCATTTGATGGACGATCATACACTCCATACGGGATTTTAAGTAATTTGCAAGTTTAACTAGGGGGCAAAACAGTAGGAATTGATGTTGAAGTGATTGATAGAAACCTCGATTACAACATCCTACTGGGAAGGCCCTGGATATATGCCATGGCTGCAGTTGTGTCGACCTACTTCAGGAAGATTGCATTTCCCTTTCAAGGAGGAATTACAGTCGTCGACCAACAAAATTTCCTCCCCGACAGTTCACAAGTTACAGGAAGCATTCCAATGATCCATGGAAGCAATCATTCGCTTCAAAATATTGGAGTAGGTCTCCTAAAAGACCGTGCCTTAATGGGTACTTTTGCCCTACGCCTGCAAGTAATCTGGCGGAAGTGGCCATAGTGGAAACCTACAATATGAAATCTTCTATATCTAATGGATTCGGAAGATTCCTAAACATTTTGTCAGCGTGGATCATCGCCCTAATAGAAATACTGTAAATACAGTGGGCTCCGAGGACCGTTCTTATCTCGTGTCAACCTCGTTAAAAAATGAAACAAGGAGTCGAGGATGGTTCTTATCTTGTGTCAACCTCATTAAAAAATGAAACAAATCCCCTTTCCAAATCTCAAAGGTAAACCTTCATTCCAACCACCAAGTTGAATGCAATGAAGCTTGGGGGGCATGCACCTTGATTTGCGTTGTTATGCTGGGGGCATGCAAACTTATCATCGAGCAGTTTTATCGTATAGTTCATGCTCGTTAAAAAATAAACATAAATCGAGCAGTTTTACCACAAAGTTCATGCTCGTTAAAAAATAAACGCAAGATCCGAGCAGTTTTAACACATAGTTCATGCTCGTTAAAAAATAAACATAAGTTTGAGCAGTGTTTTTGCGCATTCAAGCTCTTTAAAAAATGAACCTATCCGGTAAATAACCATTGTGAAAGTAACTCTATCAGCCATTAAAGCCTTGGTCGTGTTTGCACCGTCACCTCCACTTTTCATTTGGCCGATCGTTCACCTCCATATGATTGTTTACCCATTTTGAGGAACAGCTGTGAAGAGTGATTTCACCTAGCCATCCTTGTGACACTGCCATGATTGGAAAATTCCAACCTATACCTGGAATCAGCTGCTAACCCTGTTCATCACTCGTTCCTCAAAAGACGAGTCTTCTTTAAGCTCTTTTCAATTGACTCGTAAAATAGGAAAAGATTGCCGAGTTTTGGCCTTCCAGCTCGTTAAAGCAACCGGAAGAGCTATCCCTCCTCTAGATTTTAATCTTTTTGGACCTGAGGGATTATTGCACAAAAAGATCGAGCGCTTGTTTTGTTTGGCTCGTTAAAACTATCGAAAACTCATCCCTTCTGTATTGTTTTATACTTTTTCGGACTTAAGGGATTAGATGACGAAAAAGGACTTTTGGAGTTGACTTTATGTACCTTTTCAGACTCTCTAAAAATGAAAAGGACCGAGTTATCCTTGTCGTTAGACTCGTTAAAATCACTAAATAGCGACAAACTTGTCTTTAGACGAGAACGAGTTTCACTATCGCTAGGCTCGTTAAAACATAGCGATGGGCTTGCCCGAAGGGCAGGTTATAGAACAAGCATATGTTATCCTCCTCAAGCTTGAAAAAAATAAAGAGGTACTGGTCAGCAATGACTGGGGAAAAAATTGGGAAAAATCAAGAAAAACTTTGATGGTAGCAGGTCGCTCTTGAACATGACACTTTTCCTCCGTACCACATCGGGTTGGGTCGTTTCATTCACCGGTCACATCACCATGGTCTCGCCATACCATCCATACTTGGGGTAATGCTACCAATCCATCGCATCAGTGTCACCATATGTTCAAGAGAAGTCGTTCAGAAAGAGTCAACCGGGTCCCATCCACTGCCATACATTATCCTTCATCCATTCATGACCGCCACCCTGAATCATATGTCACAGATCGTTTTCACCTCCATTAAAATCATTAGCTCCGTTCCGTGTCACTGATGTGGGATTCATTAAGGCCCTCCTTTGATGGATCGCTTCTTGTCGACATCAGCTCGTTATCCAAGAAGTTGATCTAGGAACAACCCCTTTAGTACTTTGAAGCTTGCATGCCTCAATGGCAAGTTTCTCACTTCCAGCGACATGTATACATCAATGACCTTCGACCAGAAGATTTTGCGTGGTGTTCGACGCCAAGTCCTTTATTCACACCACGTGAATTGTATTGCAGTACCTTGAGGGTCATTATCATTATCGGTGATTCCTCTCGTGCTTGTTAACGGTTTACATCATTGACCGGTAATCAAGCGATCTCTTTCCATGTTCGACTTCAGCGCAATTCTCACATGGATCGACTTGTACTTAGAGTGAAGATCGAACGAGTTTTGAAGACCCCGGATCTAGTTTCATCCATCCGGGCTGCGATATATATTCAGGAAAAATAAAGACATTTGACATGTACATCATTGCAGCAGATGATCATCCTACTCAAAGGATGATAATTTCGCCAAAATTATCAGTCTACCATCAGACGATCGTCTGTTCTATGTACAAAAATGAATTTATAAAGCTGAGCATGGGAATGCCCGCCTCAGCTAGATCATGAAAGCAGTATGAATCATAATGTATTGTATTGTATCTTATTATAGGTCTCCTCCCAGCAAATAGATGAACTTCGGACCCTCCTGGATAAAGCATTTCACCCGATAAACGGCCTCATACTTTAGGGGGCAACTGTTATATACATTTTTGTGCCTTGCATCACTCAGCATGAAATGTCAATAATCTAAGGGATCCAAAGTCCCCAAACATGTTGTTCCTATCCCTAGAGGAACAAGGCCAGCAAACCACAGCAATTCACAGAAGTTCTCCACCTGAAAACACTCAAAAACAAGCCAATTCTGGATCATGTCAACTGCTCCACTGAGCATCTGCGCTGAATGTCAACTGCTCCACTGTCTACATGCGTTGAATGTCAACTGCAACAAAGGCTACCTGCGCTGAGCGTAACTGGACAAGTGGCAGGCTCATTTCTCAATGTGTCAATGCCCAAGAAGCTTCCAAAATGACACTTGCATCAGGGAATTCGACTGGTGATGAGTAAGAGGTTCCAAATCTCCAAGCGGAAGCAAGAACCTCCAAGTGGACTCAAGAACTGAGAGAGGGAGAGGACACTAGTCAGTTTCATACCAGCCTCAAGCTGACTCATCCTCTCTCCAAAATCCCTGTATATAGATCTCTCCTACATGAGATCAGGGAGGCTGGAATTTTGTTATTGCAAAGAATTGCTGTTGGTTTGAGGTTGGATCATTGGGTGCTTAATGCTTTGAAGGGAGCTGAAGAAGGAATTCCATTCTGCTGGGAAGGAGATGCTGGGTTGGAGCCCTATGGGTTGTATCTCTTCCTGAACCTTGTTATCAATCAATAAAGCTTCTTGGTTCTTTCCTATATGCTGGTGTATTTTGTATGATTTGCATTAGTATATTTGATTTACTTCTAATCCTGAATCATTTATGAATATGTATATTTGCCTTTGTGTTGTGTTCTTCTCTTGTCGCAAGTAGCTGTTCTCTTGTCACAGGTAGTTGTTCTCTTTTGATCTCGTGGGAATCAAGTAGCTATTCTCTTGAGCAAGCGAGGAGGCAAGTAGCTGTGGACACCCAAAGAGAAGAGGATCTAGATCGAGGGACAACCGGAAGACAGCGGTAAGTCTACCAATCTCCCCTCTTTCACATTTCATAAAGGAAGAAACCGAAGTAGCTGTATCTGTTTGTTGCTAAGGTACTGTCACACCTTAGGTGGATAGGATCATCCTGGATAGGCATTTTTCCCCACAACATCCCTCCTCTAGATTTTAATTTTTTTGGACCTGAGGGATTATTGCACAAAAAGATCGAGCGCTTGTGTTGTTCGGCTCGTTAAAACTATCGAAAACTCATCCCTTCTGTATTGTTTTATACTTTTTCGGACTTAAGGGATTAGATGACGAAAAAGGACTTTTGGAGTTAACTTTAAGTACCTTTTCAGACTCTCTAAAAATGAAAAGGACCGAGTTATCCTTGTCGTTAGACTCGTTAAAATCATTAAATAGCGACAAACTTGTCTTTAGACAAGAACGAGTTTCACTATCGCTAGGCTCGTTAAAACATAGCGATGGGCTTGCCCGAAGGGCAGGTTATAGAACAAGCATATGTTATCCTCCTCAAGCTTGACAAAAATAAAGAGGTACTGGTTAGCAATGATTGGGGAAAAATTGGGAGAAACTAGAGAAAACTTTGATGGTAGCAAGTCGCTCTTGAACATGACACTTTTCCTCCGTACCACAATTGGGTTGGGTTGTTTCATTCACCGGTCACATCACCATGGTCTCGCCATACCATCCATAATTGGGGTAATGCTACCGATCCATCGCATCAGTGTCACCATATGTTCAAGAGAAGTCGTTCAGAAAGAGTCAACCGTGTCCCATCCACTGCCATACATTATCCTTCATCCTTTCATGACCGCCACCCTGAATCATATGTCACAAGATCGTTTTCACCTCCATCAAAATCATTAGCTCCATTCCGTGTCACTGATGTGGGATTCATTAAGGCCCTCCTTTGACGGATCGCTTCTTGTCGACATCAGCTCATTATCCAAGAAGTTGATCTAGGAACAACCCCTTCAGTACTTTGAAGCTTGCATGCCTCAATGGCAAGTTTCTCACTTCCGGCGACAGGTATACATCAATGACCTTCGACCAGAAGATTTTGCGTGGTGTTCGACGCCAAGTCCTTTATTCACACCATGTAAATTGTACTGCAGTACCTTGAGGGTCATTATCATTATCGGTGATTCCTCTCGCGCTTGTTAACGGTTTACCTCATTGACCGGTAATCAAGCGATGTCTTTCCATGTTCGACTTCAGAAAAATTCTCACATGGATCGAATTGTACTTAGAGTGAAGATCGAACGAGTTTGAAGACCCCGGATCTAGTTTCATCCATCCGGGCTACGATATATATTCAGGAAATATAAAGACATTTGACATGTACATCATTGCAACAGATGATCATCCTACTCAAAGGATGATAATTTCATCAAAATTATCAGTCTACCACCAGACGATTGTCTGTTCTATGTACAGAAAATGAATTTATAAAGCTGAGCATGGGAATGCCCGCCTCAGCTAGATCATTAAAGAAGTATGAAAAATAATGTATTGTATTGTATCTTATTACAGGTCTCCTCCCAGCATTGGATGAACTTCAGACCCTCCTGGATAAAGCATTTCACCCGATAAACGGCCTCATACTTTAGGGGGCAACTGTTATAGACATTTTTGTGCGTTACAGCACTGAGCATGAAATGTCCATAATCTAAGGGATCCAAAGTCCCTAAACATGTTGTTCCTACCCCTAGAGGAACGAGGCTAACAAACCACAGCAATTCATAGAAGTTCTCCACCAGAAACTGCTCAAAAACAAGTCAATTCAGGATCATGTCAATGTCTCCACTGGCTGTCTGCGCTGAATGTCAATGGCTCCACCGGCTACCTGCGCTGAATGTCAAAGCCAACACTGGCTACCTGCGCTGAGCGAGAGTGGACATGTGGCAAGCTCATTTCTCAAGGTGTCAAAACCCAGGAAGCTTCCAAAATGACACTTGCCTCAGGGAATTCGACTCGTGATGAGTAAGAGGTTCCAAATCTCCAAGTGGAAGCAAGAACCTCCAAGTGGAATCAAGAACTGACAGAGGGATAGGACACTAGTCAGATCTCAAGCTGACTCATCCTCTCTCCAAACATCTATATATGGATCTCTCCTCCATGAGATCCAGAGGCTGGAATTTTGTTATTGCAAAGAATTGCTGTTGGTGTGAGACTGGATTCATTGGGTGCTTAATGCTTTGAAGGGAAGTGAAGATAGGAATTCCATTTTGCTGGGAAGGAGGTGCTGGATTGGGGCCCTCTGGGTTGTACCTCTTCCCGAACCTTGTTATTCATCAATAAAGCTATCTTGGTTTCCTCCTATATACTGATGTATCTTTGATGTATGATTGCATTAGTATGTTTAGTTTACTTCTAATCCTAAACTAGTTATGTTTATGAATCTATGTCTTTGTGTAGTGTTCTTCTCTTGTAATCTTGCAGAGACCTGTTGAAGCTGGGCGAGCGAGAAGGCAAGTAGATGTGAACACCCAAAGAGAAGAGAAACCGGATCGAGGGACAAACGGAAGACACCTGTTAGTCCATCCATATCTCTTCATTTTTAATTCATAAAGGAAGAATACTAGAATAGCTATCTCTGTTTGTTGCTAAGGCACTGTCACACCTTAGGTGGATAGGATCGTCCTGCATAGGCATTTTTCCCCACACCAGCAAGAGGGGGCTTGATCTCCACTGGAAGACTATTGTAAAGTTTATTGAACCTTTTGATGAACTCAACAACACTTTCATCAGATTTATTCTTAATAGAATTAAACTCTATGAGTGAATACCCATGATCTCATTTCTGTCCCCATCTCCGGGTGAACAGGTGCTCCATCTCTTCCCATGTAGGAATAGAGTTATTAGGAAGCCATTTAAACCACTTTCTTGCTTCACCATCCAAGGATTGCACAAAAAGTCTTAAAACAACATCCAAGTGTTCAACATTGAGATTTTCTGTAAAATTACAAAACACTGCTATATGCTTCTCTGTTGTTTGTTCATCCTCCCCTGAGAAACGAGGAAGAATTTTTAAGTGTTCTTGAGGCATTTGATTCAACTGTTGTGGCAACTGAATAGGTGCATATCTATTCAACAATAATGCAGGTGCTTCCATGTTTTCTCCTGAACTTACTGAACCTTGAGTAACAGCAGATGTAGAACCTGACTGAGGAGTAAATGGATTATGAAAAGGTGACAATGTAGTTATAGGTTCAGGTTGAATAACTATAGCAGATACTGAAAAAGAAACAAACTCTAAGGACTGTTCTTGACAGTTGGGTTCTTGAAATGAAGTGGATGTAAAAGGTATCTCTTGGTTAATAAAAGGTGAATATTTGGATGAAAGATGTTTTGAACTACTGCCAGGTGCAGAAAATGTAAGACTTGGTGTAACTGGATTTTTTGGCCTTCCAACCCTCTTAGAAACTAGTCTCTCGGGGTCTGAAAGGGATTGTACTTTTTGCTGTGAGGTATCTGACCTCATATGAGGCCTCTTTGAAGCCAGAGTTATTATTTCCTATTCAATACAACCAAATATTTCCTCCTCATTGAAAAACTAGAGGAAAATATTAAAAACCCAAGGAAAAGTGTTCTTGATTTCGTTCCTCGGCAACGACGCCAATTAATGTTGTCCCTTAAGAAACCAAGGATAATTTTAGGGGCGAATGTTCGCCCTTTGGCGAAATTAAGGGGTTTTAAATTTTTAGTGGGCAAATATTTTGTATCATAGTACATTTTTACAAATCACCTCAAATAGCCCACCTTATTTTAGGGGAGAGGGTAAAAAAGGTAAATTTAGCCCTTGAAATTAGGACTTACAACCTTCCGTTCGCCCATTTTCAAGAATAGGTTTTATTTAAGTGAATCCATTCGCCCATTTTCAAGAATAGATTTTATTTAAATGAATCCTATGGGCCAAATACCATATTTATAAAAGAGGTATCGTAAATTAATAAAAATATAAATAAATGAGAGGTATGGTAAATAAATAAAACTTTTTTTATATTTACTCCATAAGTCACCTTATATACATGTAAGGGTGTAAACAAATAAAAATATAAGTAAAGTGGAGGTACGGTAAATAAATAAAACGTCTTTTTATACTTACTCAAAAGGTATGGTAAATAAATAAAAATATAAATAAACTAGAAGTATCGTAAATAAATAAAACCTCTTTTTATATTTAGTCCATAACCCTCGTTCTATTTATGAAGGCTCAAGAAAGAGGTTTTATTTAAGTGAATCCTATGGGCCAAATACCATATTTGTAAAAGAGGTATGGTAAATTAATAAAAATATAAATAAACGATAGGTATGGTAAACAAATAAAACATTTTTTTATATTTACTCCATAAGTCACCTTATATTTACAAACACTCAAAAAATGGCTTATATTTAGGTGAAACCTATGGCCAAAATACTATGGGACAAATACCATGGACTAGATTGTTATTAATACCATGCAAAAGCCAATTATTAACCCTAATCTTAGAATTAATAAAAATAAAAATGGCACATGGTATTGACCCATGGTATTCACCAAAATGGCACATGGTTTTGACCCATGGTATTCACCTGGAATGTAGCCTATTTAAATGGGGGAATTAAACCAGCATGTAGCCTATGCTAAGATTCACTAGGACTTTACAAAGTTTTATTATTTAGTGAAAGACTCGCTAAGATCTTACAAGATTTTATAATTGAGTAAAATATTCGCCATGCCTAGTGAGAGATTCGCCAAAAAATTATATATACATATTATATTATTGATAAAATCGCCTTCCACTTTTCCTATATACCATGGAGATTCGCCCATTTATTATATTTATAAATTTAGGGGGGGTTCTTAAAATTTTCCCTGTAAGAAACCAATTTCTTGGCTGTGTAGAAATTGTGCTTAAGACATTAATGTTTATTATTCTTGTCACTTATTTGTTTGGTGTATCCTCAAGTGAAGGGCCTAAAGGACCTGAATTTTAACCTTAATACTTAGGTGATATGAAAGTATCAGAATGCCATATAATCGCTGAATATAAATGCTGAGTGAAGAATGCTTTGAGAAGTTAGAGACAATATGTTGTTTTTCACAGAAACTATTATCTGTAATGCTTTGAGATTTAAAGACAATATGTTGTTTTTCATAGAAACTATTATATGTAACTTAGAAGAAATGTAGAAGTAGGAACTTTAACTACAAAAGCGCTCTTTTAAGGAATTTTAACTTCATTCACATAAGTAAACAAAGACCTGCAACTTCATTACCATACTTAAAGAAATGAAGATACATGATGACACATAACACATAAATTACAAATCATACCCAACAATGTGTGGAAAACTCCTGATTCTTTCATTAATCATCAATTTATCAAGAATACAATAGCCTAGCCTCCAGGTTCTTCAAAATTCAAACCCTTTTTCTATAATTTTCCTCCTTTTATACATCATGGGATAGTTGGTAACCACCAAAACTGTCAAACTTCTTAACTATCTACTAACTGTCTAAAGTAAAAATCATTACAAAATATTACATTGGAGGGTAAAAGACACCTCATTCTTCTCAAGAAAACAAGATAACAAGAAGTAACAGAAATTAGAGTATGATTAGTGATTGTTGCTCATTGTTCGAATTTGTGGCTTGAGTAGGTGGTTTGATGATAACTAAACTGCTTTAACGCAACAAAGCTGCATCTTCACAAAATTCCATGCGTGGACCTATGGGTTATGGGCCCACATATATATCAGAAGTGCTCTAATTGGTGGAATCACAAAGAAACCCTTATGGCTCACATATATATTAGAAGCATTCTAATTGGCAGAATCACAAAGAAACCCTTATGGCCCACATATATATCGGAAGCGTTCTAATTGGCGGAATCACAGAGAAACCCGACCAATCATCGTCGATCCTTCCTTAAACGCTTATGGCCAGAACCCAAAATGAAATAAGACCCAATTCATAACACATTGGGTTGGCCCTTTCCACAAACCTTTACCTTCCCCACGGAACCAAAAGGAAACAAAACTGCAGTTCATAGACTTCTCGGGTAAAAAATTTATAATAAAATTCGTGTAGTTTTTTACGTGATATCCGTCGGATCTTGTCCCTTCTTGATGAGCAGTTGTGGTTGATCTGGACTTCAACGAATTAAATCACATTCCATAAACCATCACGTCCATTTTCTGGATTAAACTTCATCCTTGTTAACCACGTGATTAGCTTCGGATCTGAATCATTCAAGCGGACGACCCCAATTAACTGAGGTTTTAACTCAATTTTATAATTTCTCGCGTCTCATTTTGGAGTTATCCTCCACGTTTGTTAGCACACGATTATCGTAAGATTTGTTGTCTATCGATCAAACATCTATGATCTCCTCCTCGGTTTCTCACATTCGAAATCCATCAATAACATAAAATAAATCACTTCTTTTGGACTTCCGCATTCTCTTTTAATTCTGTTAGAACATAATATTTGATTTTTATTTTTAGTTTTTGCAATAAAATTGAAAACGAAATTTAAATGACAATGGATGCTACAACAATACAAATGAAAAAACCTCCTTTATATATATAGGATTCTAAGGGGTCATAATATAATCAAATCCGACATAACAATAATAATATAACGGCACAACAATAACAATATGGGGACAATAGGGGCACAAAAATAACAATAAGTGTTGCAATGACAATAGTAATGGGGGAATCACTAGTATTATAGGGACCTAACATGCCCCTCTCCTTCAAAAAAGTATTTTCCTCAACACTTGAGTAGTCCTAGATGCTTTTGTATAAAACTATCACCTTCCCATGAGGAATCTTCAGCGGGTAAGTTCTTCCACTTGATGAGATACTCTGAAATTGATCGATTTCGTAGCTATCGAGTTCTTATTTCTGTGACTAGTTTAGGTTCCAATATGATTTTTCCTTCCTTGTCAAGTTCTGGCAATATTTTTTGAACTGGGGAGTTTGTCACCTATAACCTTCTTTAAGCATGAAACATGGAAAACTGGGTGCACTTGGGAAGCTGCAGGAAGCTCCAATTTGTATGCCATAGTACCAATCTTTTGCAACACCGTGTATGGACCATAATACTTTGGTGATAATTTGTTATCCTTCTCAACTTGCTTGAGGAGCATTTGTTTATATGGTTGTAGCCATAGCAATACCTAGACACCTACATCAAAACTTCTTTCACCGTAATATTGATCTACCTATTGTTTCATTCTATTCTACGCTAAAGTGAGGTTATCCTTTAAGAGTTGGAGAAATTGTTGTTGATGCTTGATGTGATCTTCCACTGCTTGAACCTTAGAAGTTTCTCATAAATATGATGTGATGGATGGTGGATGATATCCATAAAGTTCCATAAATGGGGTCATTTTTGCTACAGTATGGAAGGAAGTGTTATACCACCATTCAACCAGAGGCAACCATTTGACCCATTGTGTCTGTTTATTAGATACAAAACAATGAAGATATCCTTCCAAACATTTTCTTACTATCTCAATTTTCCCATCAGATTGAGGATGATAAGATGAGCTATGAGCTCGCTGAGTACCAAGACAACAAAATAATTTTGTCCAAAAATTTCCAGTGAAAATGGGATCTCTATCGCTTATAATAATCTTTGGGTTTTCGTGTAGCTTTTTAATTGTTTCCATAAATGCAATACAAACCATATCGGCTTTAAATGGATGCGATAATGCACAAAATTGTGCATACTTGGTAAGTCTGCCAACTACCACCATGATGACACTCTTTCCTTCGGACTTGGGTAAGCTTGTGATAAAATCCATAGAAACCTCCTACCAACGTTGGCTTGGAATGGATAAAGGTTGTAATAGACCTGGGGTCTTAATTGTTTCAACTTTATTTTGTTGGCAAACCAAACATTTCGCCGCAAAATATTGAATATCCAATTTAAGACCATCCCAAAAAAATTCCTTCTTAAACCTGTGGTAAGTTTTTAAAAATCTTGAGTGCCCTCCTAAGGGAGAGGTGTGCAATTCCATAAGAATCTTTTATTTTAGGTTGGGAATTCTTACATAAGTATAAGCGATATTTGTACCAATAGAACGAATCATTTTTCCAACTAAATGTATCATATGTATTGGGATCTTGTTGTAACTTTTGAATGAGTTCCCATACTTCTTCATCATTCTTCCATTCATCCCTTGCTTCGTTTAACCAATCTGGTTGGATAATAGAAATGACGCAAAGCAATGGCTCCACATCCTCATCCTTTCTTGAGAGTGCATCTGCCATAACATTTTGCCTCCCTTTTTTGTAGGTGATTTCAAAGTCATAACCCAACATCTTTGTGACCTATTTTTGTTGCTCTTATTAAGATAATATTTGTTCTAAAAAGTATTGAAGACTATCATGGTCCGTTTTTACCTTGAAGTGTCTTCCCATTAGGTAGGGTCTCCATTTCTTAAGTGCATGTAGTATTGCCAACATTTCCTTCTCATAAATATCTTTATGTAAATACTTTCCTTTGGTTGGACGACTTTCAAAAGAAATGGGTCTTTCTTCTTGCATTCAAACAAAACCAATTCCATTTCCTATGGTATCACATTCCACAATAAAGGTTTTGTTGAAATCTGGCATAGCTAAGACTGGTGCTTGGCACATTACCTCTTTAATATGTTCAAAGGCCTTCATTGCTTCTGGAGTCCATGAAGATGCATATTTCTTCAATAATGTTGTTAGAGGTGTTGTTATTTACCCATATTTCTTAACAAACTTGCGATAATACCCTGTCAACCCAAGAAATCCTTGCAGATGCTTTATGGATGTGGGGATTTTCATTCCTTAATGGCTTTAATTTTGCTAGGGTTTACCTTCACACATTCATGAGATACAACATGACCCAAATATTTCACCTCTTGTACTCCAAAGAAACATTTGGAGCTTTTTTCATATAATTGTTTCTCCTCCAATAGTTTAAACACCCTGTCAACATGCTGAACATGATCCTTCCAAGACTTGTTGTAGATTAGTATATCATCAAAAAATACTAACACAAATTTTCTAAGGAAGGGTTTGAAAATGGAATTCATCAAACCTAGAAATGTGAAAGGTTCATTGGTAAGGCCAAAAGGCATGACAAAAAATTCATAATGACCCTCATGAGTTCTAAATGTTGTTTTTGGAATGTCTTTAGTCTTCATTCTGATTTGATGATACCCTGAATGAAGATCCAACTTGGTAAAGTAAATTGATCCATGCAATTGATCCAATAATTCATCAATGACATGAATGAGAAATTTTCTTTAATAGTGAGCTTGTTGAGCTCCCTATAATCTGGACACATGCGCGATGACCCATCCTTCTTGTGAACCAATACTACTAGAGTAGAGAAAGAACTTTGACTAGGTTGAATTATACCAGCCTTTAGCATTTCTGCAACCATACATTCAATTTCACTCTTTTGGGCATAAGGACATCTGTAAGGCCTGATGTTTGGAGGAACACTTCCTGGAATAAAATGAATAGCATGATCATGATCAAGAATAAGTGGGAGGCATTTGGAAGTCTCAAATACCTTGGAATGATTGTCCAAGACTTTTTGGAGATATGGAGAAATATATGATTTCGATGTGGGAACCTCTAGCGAACATAATTGTGCAATTACGCCTCATTGTTCTTTCTTTAGAAGCTTTATCATTCCGTTAGAGATTATTATATTTCCCAGTTTCACTGTGATAGCCCTTAATTCAACTTCCTTTCCTTCCGAAGAAAATTTCATGAAAAGTTCTTGAAAATTAAAAACTATTGTATCCAAGGATTGTAGCCATTGGACTCCTAGTACAACATGAGCACCACCGGTTGGAATGGAAAGAATTGGGCTATTTAATACATATTCTCCCATGGATAGCTTGATATTATGGCACTTTCCAGAGAAATTTATGGTTCCTCCACTTGCAACCATCACTTGAAACTCTAGTGTTGGATATAGGAAGCAATTCAATTCCTTGGCTATCTTACAATGAATAAAAGTATGGGTATTGCTCGAATAAAACAACACTATTACCTTTTTCTTCTTGATACGTCCTTCTATCTTGATAGTTTGAGGAGTGGTAATTCCGTCCAATGCATTACAGAATATGGTTAGATTCATTTCTTCTTTCTCTAGGGTTTTTTCCAGGTGTATATCCTCTTATTTTGACATTTCTTGTTCCTTTTCTTCCTTCTCTTCACAATCTATGTAAAATAATTTATTTTCATCATACTTATGACCTTTAGTGTAATTTTTATCACAACTCTAACAAAGGAATTTTTCTCTTTTTCTTCCAATTGTTGTGTTGTCAACCTTGTAGGTTGTGGAAGGCTAGGGGAAACAACACTTCCATCTTTATAGTTGTGAGTGGTAGGCTTCCTTGTTGCCATAGTTTTTCTTTCCATTTTTCTTGCCAACCTAAATTCCTTCTCCACTGAATCAGATTCCCAAAGGAAAACCTCATGTTGGATGTTATCCTTTAAAGTCCCTATGAACACATCAATCCTATGCTCCTATGGAATATCTTTTGCCCTTATATTCAATTTTTGGAATTCCTTAATGTGCTCCATCATTGAACCCTTTTGTTTGAGATTTATCAATTAGCTAAAAAGAGTGTCGCTTTTTGTATCCTCATAATGTGCTATCATTTATTCCGTAAAAATTTCCCAAGTGACAATTTGTTTATGAGAGAAAAGCCATCGATACCATACAACCTGATTTGGTTCCAAATATAAAGTTGCAATGTGTACCTTTTGTTTGTTTTTCACATTATCGAAATCGAGATATTGTTCAATCTGTAGTATCCATTTACAGGATCCTTTCCATAAAACTTCCTCATATCGATCTTTGGAACATGGTGGGTCTTAAATCCACCGTTAGAGTCTATGAAATCATGATTAACATTTATTTTGTTATCCTCATGAGTTTCCTTTACTACCTATTTCGAGAATAAGTGCCCTATGGATTTGGGTTAGAACCCCAACAGAGTAGAAGTAAACTACAACAAGAAACACTCATCCAACTCAGGAAAAACGCTTATATAAACAAACTATGTAAGAGCAACCGCACCCGGATTTCCCTCATTTGAGTAGGTCCCGCAAGGTTCAGACCCTCTGCAACTCCCGATGTTTGTCAAACCTGAAAATCATTCAATTGGAACATATGTAGCAGTATAGAAGTAAAACATATTCATGAAATTTCACTTTATATCATATAAGAAAATGATTGATCATACAACAAAACAACATTCATATATGAATTACAACATAATTTTATGCATAAACAAAGTTAAATTTGGAAACAAGACAACATTTCTTTTATTGCAGTAAGCTATAAATAACATGGAGAGAATTCACCTGAGTCTTTTTCTTCCTGCTCCAAGCGGAACTGTCCTCCGGATTCGTCCTATCCCAGCCTTCAACAATATTCTTCCATAATCGACACCATGATATCTCAAGCAAGAGGGAGAGTATATATAATCAAGGAAACAAGGGTTTCCTGAAGCTTGGGGAAGTGCATGAGGCACAAGGATTCATCAGACTCAGTCAGAGTTATTCTCAGTATAATAACTCTATCTCTTCTCCTCCTTTAGGCCTTCCCATAGAAGTCTATTTATACTTCTCCCAATTAGTTTTTTAGTTAGGAAACAGTTGGGCCACGATAAATAGGAGGTAATCAACAGGTAAAACCCGTGAACTCCGCCCATAATCAAGGAAATTTAATTTTATAAGTTTTTTAACACATATACGCGGGTTGGCTATTGACTAACCTGCATGTACACGCCTTTATCTCAGGGCAAAGTAGCATACAGTGAATAAAACATTGTTTTAATATATTTGGACCAAGTCTGGAAGGAGGGGTTGCCCTAGGCCATAAACCAAGCATCACAAATACCAAGGGTGGTAAATGGTGCTATAACACAACCCTTTCACTATTAGTGAGCATTGCTTGTAGAAAATTTGTCAAATTTGTGTTCATCTCTTTGATGTTTCCTTTAAGTTTTTCTTCTATACCATATATGCCTTTCTTTAAACCATCCATCTTAGCTCCCATGCCATCCATGTTAGATTCCATGCTTTTCTTTAAACTATCCATCTTAGCTTCTATTACTTTTTGTGAGAGTGAATTTTGTTGCACTTGGTCTCATAATTTTGATATATCATGTTGCATTTCTTCCTCTTATTCATGAGTCATGCTAGAGCTTTCAGGTTGCTTACTAGGTGTTTTCATTTTCTTTCTTTGGGGCATCAATTAATGATAATAATTCTTCACTATGCCTTTTTAATTCCTTCAAAATAATTTTTCAAACCAATCTTATGCAAAATTTAGAAAAAACTACACACCTTTTTTCAGTTTGTAAGAGCTCGATATTGAATCGGTTGTATCTTTATAATTACGGATCTCCAAGGTCTAAAATTCCATCCTGCGGTATCCCTCTTATTCCTCTTTCCAACCCCGCAAAACTAATCAAGATTGGATTCTCCAACGAAGATTTATGCCAAATCTCCCACGCTGACCTAATTATAGACTAGTTCAGTAGAGCGATGATTTGATAATCACCCTATGAGTGACCTCAATTGAAGATTTATTAAACAAAAGGGTATTATAGACCCATGTTCTGGTGTGTGTGTTCTGTGTTATTTAAGCAATGGATCGATTAGATTGCCAATACACAGAAAATAAATGGAAAAACAGCAGAGAAATACAGTAAGCAACACAAAGACACAAACACTTTTTAATAAGGATTTCACCCTATTCTCCAGGGCTACGTCTCCGGTCCAGCCTCAGTGGTGGCCTTGTTTTATTATGTCTTTGAGCAGAGAAATTATAATACAGGGACTCTATATGAGTTCTCCTGAAGCAAATTTTGCTTGGCAGGGTGGTTCTTAGATTCCCCAGCCACTTGGAGTACACAAACTCTTGTTCTTCCTACCAGCTTTGTGACCCTCGATCTACAGTGGAAAGAGCCAACTGTGATGCTCAATCCAGACAGATTCCTCTCTGGGAAGGCTTGAATCTTCAAGCTCTCTGGTGCTCGATGCTGTCTGTGATCAACTCGGCCCTCTGTCTCCTCTGCTTGGCTTTACTGCTCTCCTCTCAGGGTTTACTGTTCACTGTCTCTCTTGGTCTCTTCGACTCTTCATTCTCTTCTTATGAATCTCTATTTACTATCTCTGTTCATGGCTTTAGCCATTCGACCTCCATGCCTGTTCATTTCCGCTCCTTCCTACATCGATTCACCTGCTGCATGTGTGCTTGGAATTCCCTGTTCGACGTCAGCATGAACACTCGAGGAGTAGCCATGTGTCCCCATTGAAACAACTCTAGCCTATTCGTCGATTCGTTTCTTTCTCCACCATGGAGGTCAACGGATTCCAAATCCCCTTAAATCACGGCTTAATTCCCTTTCAATTCCACTCTGTCTATCGGGCGCAATCTCAGCCATCTGATCTGGGCTCCTCCAAATCCAACGTCATTCGCACGTCAAGCATGGTTAACTTGCTCGACTGATAACATGCGATCACGGCATTTTTCTCTCACCTCCTCTGCCACGCGTCGATTGCTGAGTGTGATCGCTCTGCTCTCCTCCAAAACTACTTACTGTTCAAGGGCGCCCCGATCAAACCGCCGGTTTCCAGGTTGTGGGTCCCACCTTTGTACAATGGTGCTTTACCTTTTTCCGCCCATGGTCCTCTGGCTCCCAATGTGACCGAGTGCTTAAGCTCTATCATTTCAGCCCTATTTTCCCAATGATGCGTGCATCGAAAATCAGCTCCTTTTCCCATTCTGGGGCTCCCAGGGGCTATTTTGACCTCCTTCGCAGTCTCCATGGGCCTCGGTCAGCGCGCTTTGACTGAGGTCCTCGTTGTCTCCACGCCAACTACCATGGCCACTGGTTCAGGGTGTTTTCGATTGCTATTTTGGATTCTCAAAGGATGTGTTTTGTCTT